>VZTN01007640.1:33178-60173 GCA_013400515.1 Erpornis zantholeuca
CTATTTTAAATTATTTTATTAATTTATTATTTATTCTTTTATTGTTATTTTATTATTTTATTAATTTATTAATTATTCTTTTACCGTTATTTTATTATTTTATTAATTTTTACATGGATTTATTATTCATCATTTTATTGTTATTTTATCATTTCATTACTCTTTTACACCCATTTTTTATTTATCATTTTATTCACTCACGTGAATTTATTTAACTACCCTCTCGCATAAACCCTCTGTGATGAAAACCTCCACTTCCCGAGCAGGAAATTGCCTGGAGTGGGAATGAGGAGCCACCAGGTGGAACCAACTGCAAATCCAGCTTTGGCCACCAGAAGGACCACTCCATTTATTTTTCTCGTGTCTAATTTTAGCTGAATAAAAAAACACTTACCTGAAAAATTTAATTTAGGAGACCTCTTTTTCTTTTAATCAGGGATTTTCTTCCTGGCCTTTTCCCAGTTCCTGGCACAGTGACTCAGAGCCCACAGACCATGGGCCAGCTCAGCCCTCACTTCCAGGTCCTATTTGGTTCAGTTTATCTTCCAAGCTGCTTTTCGCCAGCCCTCCCATCCCAGTTACCCCATCCCAGTTACCCCATCCCAGTTACCCCATCCCAGTTACCCCATCCCAGCCACGGGACCATTCCCATCAGCAATTCCAGCCCCTCACGATGGAGCCACTCCGGGAGATGGAAGAGGAAAAAACACCCACACAAGGAGGGGTTCGAGCCAGCATCTTTTATTTTTTTTTTTATTATTGCCTCCACGTCTTCTGTGAAATAAAAAAAACCATTTTAAATTTCACAGGGAGAGTGGGTCACGCCTTCAGAGCACGTTACAAGCAGAGGGGCAGAGCAGAGGTTGGTGACAGTGCAGGACACGAGGCAAGAGGGACAAGTTTCCTTCGTTCTCCCTCACTCCTCACATCCTTCATTTGATCTTCCGGGCCGGCACTTTGCAGATCTGCTGGCGGGGGATGCCCTTGGCCACGGGGACACAGCTCTGCTGCACCGGAGGGGGACAGGGACGGGGACAGACCTGGGCTGGGGGGGGACAGGGACAGATCTGGGCTGGAGGGGGACAGACCTGGGCTGGAGTGGGGCAGATCTTCACTGGAGTGGGACAGGGACAGACCTGGGCTGGACTGGGACAGATCTTCACTGGAGGGGGACAGGTCTTAACTGGAAGGGGACAGGTCTTTACAGGAGGGGAACAGATCTGGGCTGGAGGGGGACAGATTTGTGCTGGAGGGGGACAGGTCTGCACTGGGATGCTCTGCACAGGCTTCCCACACTGGGTCCCTGATCCGTGGCACCTCTCGGAGCACACGGACCCCCTGTAGCCCTGGCATCCTCCTGAGGAGCCCTGGCACCTCTCAGCACACACTGACCTCCCGTAGCCCTGGCATCCCCCCGAGCCCCCGTAGCTGTACGTGGGTCTCCTGACACAGCTGGAGCCTCCTCCATGGCATGAGCCCGAGGAGCCCTGGCACCTCTCAGCGCACACGGACCTCCCGTAGCCCTGGCATCCTCCCGAGGAGCCCTGGCACCTCTCGGAGCACACGGACCCCCTGTAGCCCTGGCATCCTCCTGAGGAGCCCTGGCACCTCTCAGCACACACTGACCTCCCGTAGCCCTGGCATCCCCCCGAGCCCCCGTAGCTGTACGTGGGTCTCCTGACGCAGCTGGAGCCTCCTCCGTGGCACGAGGAGGAGGAGCAGCCGGAGTAGCCCTGGCAGCGCTCGGAGCAGCGGGGCTGCCGGTAGCCGTAGTGCCGGTAGTCATGGCCCCTCATGCCCTCCACGCCCTCGCCGTCGCAGCCCGAGGAGCAGCAGTTGGCGTAGCCGTAGCGGAAGGGAGTGCGCCGGGTGTCCAGCCAGGATCCCGAGGGATCGTACCAGGTGGAGTTCAGGTTGAAGTAGGATTCTCTTCCGGAGGAGTAAATCATGTCGGGGGCTGTAGGGAAAAACCTGGGAAAGAGGTGGGTTGGGGTCAGCGCCTCACTCTGGTTCTGTTTAGCTTCCCATGAAGCCATCCACGGGCTTATCCTGAGAGCCTGGATCCTGAGGAAGTTCCTGCAGTTGCCCAGCACTGCTCAGATCACACCCAAACCCTCTTTCTTGACTTTTCCTTTTTAATTTTTTTCCCCTCAAGGAACAAAACCAACCGCAAGGCACCACACCACGCTGTAAATCCCATCCCCAGGTGCCTCAAGAGCCTCTCCTGTGGCTCAGCCCCTCACCCCCGGGAGTAGAGCGCGGTCTGAAGGGTCAGGAGTGACCTCCCAAATCCAGACCCCCATCCAAGAGGGGACCCAGGCAAGTCTCACCAGCTCTCAAGCGAAGCCAGGCGCTGCCCAGGGGAGCAGAATGTGAGAGGCCAAGGGGCTGAGAGCTTTTATAGAGCTCCAAGTGCTCCCCTGCACGTGAAACACGCAGCAGGAACGAGGATTAAATTATTTATTGGCAAAACATCTCCTCCATTTGGATGCTGTTCCCAGTGCTCGGCGTGTTCTGCTTGACTCACGATTTCTGATAAGCATCTTTAATTATAACATCAGTCCCCGGCGGGGCACATAAAAGACTGACAGGGCTCGAGCTGCACTTTGCCTGTGTGAGACAGGTAATAAAGGACTTATTCACCCTCTGCAGGGGACCAGGACACTGACGGGTGACCCGTGAGTCAGGAGCCGTGATGGCCCTCCCCTCCTGCTCCCCGTGAGGAGCATTTCCAGGTGAAGCACGAGCAGGTGATGGGGAAGAGCCAGCTCAGAGTCACCAAGGACAAATTGTGCTCGGTGATGAAGGGGTTGGGTCTGTGCGTGAGGGAGCCAGGGCAGGAAGGGCTTGACACAGGTTTTCCAGGGAATTTCTTCCTGCCTCATCCCTGGAAGTGTCCGAGGCCAGATTGGAAGGGGCTGGGATAGTAGAATCAGGAACCTGTAGGGAGTTGGAGTGAGATGATCCTGAAGGTCCCTTCCAGGCCAAACCATCCCGTGATTCTGTTCCTTCTCTATTTCTGCTTTCTGTACTTTCCTCCCTCGCCTCAACCCCGAGAGGCTCTTCTAAGGTCCCTCCCAACCCAAACCATTCCATGATCCCACGGTTCCGAGTGCGCCTGCCCCAACTCCTGCAGCGTTTTTGGCACTGTCTCCCACAGCAGCCTCGGGGTTAAGCTGGTGGAGGCTTGGTCTGGGTGGTGGAAAAGGAGCTGATTTTTGTGCTGGTGATGTTTCACACCTTCATTAAAACCATGGAGAAAGGGATGGACTTGGAAAATCCTCGGGTGGCCCCGAATTGGGGTGAGCAGCTGGAATTGCTGATGGGAACGGTCCTGTGGCTGGGATGGGGTAACTGGGATGGGAGGGCTGGCGAAAAGCAGCTTGGAAGATAAACTGAACCAAATAGGACCTGGAAGTGAGGGCTGAGCTGGCCCATGGTCTGTGGGCTCTGAGTCACTGTGCCAGGAACTGGGAAAAGGCCAGGAAGAAAATCCCTGATTAAAAAAAAAAAAGAGCTCTCCTAAATTAAATTTTGCAGGTAAGTGTTTTTTTATTCAGCTAAAATTAGACACGAGAAAAATAAATGTCTGTGGCGAAGCAAACGAGGATGAATTTCCTTTTATTCCTTTCCAGTTCTCCGCGGTGGTTGTGTGAGGACACGCCGGGGCAAGACAGAGAGATTAAATTATACATTTTAATGCACTTTGTGGGAGGATTTTCTGGCAAAGCGAGGAGAAGGAGCAGGTCACCCGTGTGCCTGCAGGAGCCGGGCCTGCACCTTCCTGCGGGAGTGAAAAGGCATCCCCGGCATGCACAGCCACCCCTCCCGTGCCGGGCCACGCGCTCATTATCATAATTAACATTTAAATGAGGATGTCCTCCCCGTGCACTGCTTCTATCCGGGGGATGGAGGTGCCGGCACAGCCACAAATGTTTGTGCCTGGATCTGTCCCTCCCGAGGTCCCGGGGTGGGTAAACCACGGTGGGGAGGATTTTCCTGGGTGGTGGAACCACTGCAGGCAGAGCTGAAACCCTCACGTGTAAACCCCGGTTCTGATCTGAACTTTGCAATTTTCCTTGTGAGAGTTTTAATGGCTCTTAGCATCTTCTCGTTGTGACCTTGGTGATGCCTGTGGGGGTAAGAAAGAGAGGAACCAAGCTTTTGCTGAATATTTTTCGACTTTATTGTTGTGTACACGGGGAGGAGATAAAATCGCAGCACTCCTGACGCTCCTGCCGTCACAGCGATTCCTTTTCCCCCAGGAAAGTCCTGGTGCTGCTTTCGGAAAGCTTTGAAATCGCGGTCTGGTGAACTTCCAGGAGAAGGCAAAGCCGTGGCAGCTCCTCCACCTCCCCTCAGCCCCGGGAGCACTCAGCTGCTGTCCCCCAGGGAAAACCGAACCAGGCAGGGCAGGAATTTAAAGTGTCAGTGCTGGGGCCGAGCAGGGATCGCGGACCCCGAATGTGATGTGCAAAGAGCAGCAGCGAGCCCTGAGCGGAGGTGGGAGCATCCTTCGGGCAGGGGGTGCTCCCCAGGACCCCTCCCCTTGGGCCACCAGCTGGGGAGGGGTCCCGGCGCCTCGCTTGGGCTCAGTTCTTCACGCACAGCGGCACCAGAGTGACCTGCTTGTGCTGCTGGTGGTGGTGGCAGGGGTGCGGTGGCAGGGGGACAGCGGCCGGGCAGCAGCGCTGGACGGGCCGGGGGCAGCAGGGGACGGGCCGGGGGCAGCGCTGGACGCAGGGACGGCGATGCTGCAGCGGCAGAGGCTGCAGGACCACCGGGGGCTCCTCGTCCTGCTCGGGACACTGCTCCACTCTCCTCCGGGGCTTCCCGCAGGATTGGGGCTCCGGGCAGGGCGNGGTGGGCACAGCTGGCCGGGGTGGCAGCCGCGGGGTGGGCTCTGGCAGGAGCCCTCAATGTCGTGGCTGAGGCTGCCGGGGTTGTGGCAGGTCTCGGGGGTGTCGTGGCAGTGTCCGGAGGGGCTGGGCCATGTCCAGCCCTTCTGGCCGCAGTCTGAGCGGTGCTGGCACAGGTCGTGGTCGGTGCCGCCTTTCTGGTAGAGCATCCTGAGGTAGAGATGGCGGAATCAGGGAGTTATTGGGGTTGGAAAGGAATTCCAGGGTCATCCCCTGTGATGGATCAACAGCGTTTCGCCCAGCCCGGAGCGCTGAGTGCTGCGTCCAGGAATTCCTTGGACACCTCCAGGGATGAGCACTCCAAACCTCCCTGAGCAGCCCCTGCCAAGGCCTGGTCACCCTTTCCATGAGGAAATTCCTGCTGATGTCCACCCTGAGCCTCCCCTGGCCCAGCCTGAGGCTGTTCCCTCTCCTCCTGGCCCTGTTCCCTGGGAGCAGAGCCTGCCCCCCCCCGGCTGCCCCCTCCTGTCAGGAGTTGTGCAGAGCTCCGGGTCCCCCCTGAGCCCCCTTTTCTCCAGGCTGAGCCCCTTTCCCACCTCCCTCGGGAGCTGCTTCCCCCATGACTCACAAATCCTTTGAGGGTGACCAAGCCCTTGGCCATAAACAGCCTGGGAAAAAGAAAACAAACCAACGATGCCTTTTTTTCCTTTTTTTTCTTTTTTTTTTGCTATTTCCAAGATAAAAAAAAAAACGGAGGAATCTGAGAGGGCTGAGAGAATCCAACTCACCCTGCGAGCGGAGACGGACGGGCTGAGCAGGGAGTCGGAGTCCTGAGGACAGAGCTGGGGCTGAAAGCTTTTATACGTGGCCGAGCTCTGCCGGGAATGAGGCACGTCCTGGGAATGAATAGCTGAGCACTGAGGCCGCTGCCGTGTGTGTGTGTGTGTGTGTGTGTGTGTGTGTTTTGTTTCTGGCACTCGCCGTGGGATTAATCAGCCTCAATTAGCGCCTGCCCCGGTGTCAGCGCAGCTCCGCAGAGGCAGTGGCCATTATCCCATTAGTTCTCCCACTGGTCATGCTCAAATGGGCTCGTGTTAGTCAGGATCCAGGGGATACCTGGAATGCCGGGATGCTGAGTGATGTGCCCGAAAGGAGACTCCGGTGGCAGTGGGAAAACCACGGAAAGGAGCAGGAGTCCTTCCAGGGGAAGGGGAGGGAATCCAGGGTGGCCCCAGGAGCGTGAGGGAATCCAGGGTGTTGTTCCTGGGGGTGACCGGGAGATGGGAATCCCGGGATCCACACCGGGCATGTGGATCATGTTTATTCCCTGATTTAGATGGGATTAATTCCCTCCCGTGTGTGGAGCACCTCGGCCGAGCGAGCGGCTACGGCAAGGAAAATCCTTTTATGTGTGGAAAGTCTGGAATGGGGACAGCTAGGGGAGGGATGACCTCACCCACAAACAATTCCGGGCTCTGCCAAGCGCCGTGTCCGCCTTGCTGGAAATGTCTGCTTTGATTCACATTCTGGGGAGCCGCTCCATTTCGCATTTCTGTGGCCGAGACGTTTATTTTTTTTAAGTACCAGGAAAATTCCTCTCCCAGGAGCCTCGGGGGTTCCAGAGGCATTTCCATGCGGAGGCTCTGTGAGGGATGCTCAGAGCTCTGTCCAGGGGAATTTGGGTTTGAATCACCGGGGAAAAGCATGTGCAGAATTTGGGGGGTGTGGCTCCAGGGCTCTGCTGTGATTTATTCCGCAGCTAGAGGAGAAGTGGAATTCCCTGGCAGGAAGCCATGGGATTTGTGTGGAAAGATGGAAAAGACCTCGGGATCTGTTACAGCCAAGCAAGGTTTTAGGTTTGGAGCTCATTGCCAGAGCCCCAGGTTTGTGCTGGGTTTGGATTTTTTTCCACGTTAGAGGAGTTTCGGAGTCGCTTCCTGAGGATTTCACAAATCCCCAAGTGTGAATATTGAATTTCTGAATCTCTTCTCTTAAAGCTTCCCACATTTTAACAGAACCCAGAGAAAACCACTGAGCATTTCTGAATCCTTCAGGCTGGACTTAAATCTGAGCAACCTGGGCTAGTGGGAGGTGGGAGGGTGTGGGACTGGATGAGCTCTAAAGTCCCTTCCAACCTGAAAAATCCTGCAATTCTATGACCTCCACATCTTCCAGTGATTCCCTCCCTCTATGCCAACCTCTCTTCCTGGTCTATTTAATCTCACTGATAAGAAACCAAACTTTTTAATAAGCCTCCCCTTAAAGCTCTGCAAATTCTCCAGAAAGATTCCCATTGGGAAAAAAAAGGACCTTCAGCTCTGGCTTTAGGACCTCACAGATGCTTTGGATCTTTGAAAGCATCGGCAGGAGAAAGGTGGAATCAAACTGGTGCTCCCCTTGCTGAGGTGACATTTTTCACCTGCAGGTCCCAGTTCACCGGGGACACACACGGGGTGTTGTCACCGCAGAGTGACAAACATGCAAAATTAATTGCATTAATCAATTAGGCAAACGCTTAACGCATCCCACAGCGGAGCTGCTGTTTAAAGGATAAAGATAAATGAATAAACATCACCCAGGAGTTTGCAGGATCAGGCCTTAGGAATTTTATTGTCTTTCACGACTAATTGGGGATTAAGGGAAGAGAGAGGAGAAGGAGGCAGCGTTGAACATCCCACACACCAAGAGGGAAAGGAAGAACCAGAAACTCGCTGGGCAGCGGCTTCGGGGCACAGCAAAGCCCTGAAGGGCACTGAGGGCAGCAAAGAGGAGAAGTTCTAGGGTGTCTAAGCACGGGAGGAAGAGCACTTGGGACGTTTTCCGTATCCACATCCGTATCCGAGGCGGAAGGCGCCGGGCCGGGCTCAGTTGCCGCAGCAGCCGCCGCAGCAGCCGTTGTTGTTGGTGCTGATGGTGTAGCAGCAGGAGGTGGGCATGCAGCAGGCCTGCATGGGCATGCAGCAGGGGCTGCAGCACTGCATGGGGCTGCAGCACATCGGGGTCTTGCAGCAGCGGGGGCTGCTGTAGCAGGTCACGGAGTAGTTATTTCCTCCGCAGCATCCTCCGCAGCAACCGTTGGGCATCTTGGGGGTGGTGGTGGGAGCGGGGGCGAAGCTGGAAGAGAGCAGAGAGAGGCTGTGAGCAGGAGGTTTGGGGGTGTGGGGTTAAATCAGAGCTCTGTTCATTAATTCGTTAATTTGGGGGTTCAAGGAGGGGAAATCCAAGCGGATCCTGTTTGTAAATCGTGGCTGGAGCTCCTGCTGGGTTTTGCCTGACGATGCATTCCTGGGCATCCCCGGTGTCTTGGGAAGAGCAGCCCAGCACTGAGTCCTCACTCTGGGCCCTTCTAGAACATTCTCCATCCCCTTGCCCTGCATGGCCCTGGTGACACCCCCAGAGCCTCCCCAGCCGTTCCCAGCTCGTGCCCCAAAGTCCCCGTGCGGAGTTTGTAAAACCCCAACTTCCGAGCCCATCCCAGATCCCCAGCAATACCTGGATATTGCCGTAAGACACCCAAAACTCCCTCTCGGGAGGCGAAGGGAGGGTTAGAAGTTCTCACTTACCCTGCTGAAGAGCGAGGAGAGGTGAAGGGAGGAGAAGACGAGCGAATGAAGTGAGCTGGGCCCAGAGCTCTTTTATACTCCCGGCCATCCTTCCCTCCTGGAAGTGAGACAGCCATTGGCCATTCCAGCTTCCCTGTTTATCCATCCAAACCCATATTTTTTAGCCATATGTGTCGCCCGGAATTTGCATTTCGCCTCATTACTGGTGATCACCACCCTCGTTCTGCCTCGTCACGGTTCAGCCTGGAGATAATCAAAGGGCTGCCGTGAATTTGGATGAATTTGTCCTCCCCACAACCTTGCGAGGGAAGCCAAAAAATGCATCCTCGTATCTGCTGGACGGAGATGTTCTGGGGTTGACTCAGCAGCAGCTGGTGCTGAATCAGTGCCGGAGCCGAAACCGGAGCTCGGCGCCGCGGCGGTTGTTTCATCGGAATGGTGTTGGGAGGAAATGGGGGAGATGTCAGGAAAATGAGGGGTGTTTGCTGATGGTCACGGGACGCGAGGAGGGGAGCAGGGAGTGTTTGGGATGGTCTGGGGCTCGTGACTCCGTGCGAAAGCATCGTGGAATGGTTTGGGTTGGAAAGGATCTGAAAGATCATCCCGGGTTCCACGGGCAGGGACGCGTCCAGGTTGCTCAGAGCTCCATCCAGCCTGTCCTTGGACACATGCAGGTTTGGGAAGTTCTTGTTTTATTCATTAATTTTTATTACTAGTAGCAGTAATATTTTTATTAATATTTTAATGAAAAGGTTAAGGGGTAGCTCTGCCGGTGCAAGAGGCAACACAAGGGATGGTGGCTCCAGGACTGGGTGTGATGGACCCCAAATCAACATTTCCCTCCTGCAGCCTCCCCTGGCGTCCAGCTGAAATCCAGCTGGGTCCTGGAATCCTGGCAGGACCCCCCTGTGGGCAGGGTCCACTGATTTAGGGTCCCCTAATTTCCTCCTCCAGCAGGGAGGGAGGGTTTGGAGCTGGTGCAGGGCCCTCTGAGGGTACTGGAAGGAGAAGGAGCCCAGAATGAACCAAAGGTGAGGAGATTGAGGTGGAAGAGAAGTGCCCAGCACAGAAACTCATCCCAGCTGGGCGAGTGGGAGGCAGGGACTCAGGAAGAGACTTTGTTGAGGTGAAACCATTTTCTGGGAGGGAGAGAGGAAGGGAGGGAGGTCAAGGCAAGGCAGAGCCTTGGGCAGCTGAACCCTGGCAGGAACACCGGGGTGGAATTCCGGGAGGAATTTTTTCACGCTCTGAAATTGCAGCTCTCGGCTGAGGACCTCGCCACATTATCCTGAGAGCTGCCTAATGAGAGGATGGTGGATCCTGCCTGGCCAGTTCCCTGCTGCTGCCTGACATCTGCCAGGATCCTGGGGCTGCTCAGGAGAGGGTTCGGCCCAGGTGAGCTAGGACCAGCCCCGAGGATGGTGACGGGGACCTCGGTTTGCTCTCCGTGCAGTGCCAGGGGAAGCAGATTGAGATTTCAGAGCTGCAGGAAATGCCAACAGCTCTTTTTCAGGCTTCCCTGGCATGAGAGCAATTCCTGGAGAGAAGTACTGGAGAAGCAACGCAGGTAATTGTGACTTGTCCGTGAAGGGCAGGAGAACACGCGCGGAATTTCCTTCCTGGTAGGAGAGAGGGAAATGCACTTGGACAGATCCAATCACTAATTTATGAGGAATTCGTGGGGCAGAAGCAAAGGGATGCACTCCACTTGTGCCTCAGGGGAGATGGAGGTGGGCATTGCCCACCCCGGGTGGTTGTGTGCCAGCGCTTGGTGGAACCGAGGAACCCAAATCCTTTTTGGGGAGTGGGATGTGGATCATAATGCAAGCAAGGGTGGAAACAGAGTCAGAAAAGGGCATTAAATCCAGCAGCAGGACAGTGGTGCAGAACTTTCACGTTTCGGTACAACCCTTGAAGGCAGCAGAGGTTTCTCAGCTGCTGTTTTACAACTTCAGCTCAATACCAGGCAACTCAGATTGGCAGAGGCAGAACCTCCACATCCTGAGTGTCAGAGTGTCCACTCATGGGTCCCGAGGCAGATCTGTGGCTGGCAGAAATCCACGGAGCTCTCCTAGTCCGTGATGGGTCCGTGTCAGACTCGTTCACAAAACCTTCCTGTCCCTCACGCGTTTATGAATTATTTTCATAGAATCGGAAATTAGTTTGGGTTGGAAGGGACTTTAAACATCGTCCAGTCCCACCCCTGCCACGGGCAGGGACACCTTCCACTATCCCAGGTCGCTCCAAGCCCTATCCAACCTGGCCTTGGATACTTCCAGGGATGGTGCATCCAGGAATTCCCTGGAAAACCTGCGCCAGGGCCTCACAGGGAACCATTTCTTCCCTATATCCCACCTAAATTTTCCTTCTTTCAGTCTGACCCCATTCCCCCTTGCCCTCTCACTGCAGTTCCTGAGGAAAATTCCCTCTCCAGCTTCCCTGTAGCCCCTCCAGATCATGAAAGGTGCTCTGAGGTCTCCACACGACCTTCTCTTCTCCTATTTTCTTCCTATTTCTCTCTTATTTTATACTGAGAGGTCAAATATCACTCCCAGAAACTCCTGTTGGAATTAATGTATCAGCAATGCCCTGATTTTCTTTGTGTTCCTCTAGCGAACACATCGGAGACAGGAAAAAACTCCGGGAAAAGGTGAAAGGTGCAGCAAAAACATGGATCCGTCAGCGAACAAACAGATCAACACCAGGAGGTTGCAGGGTCACAAACTACAGATTTTATTGGGTTTTTTTTCTCAGACAGATCGAAGCGAAACAGTGAGGAAAAGAGCGAAGCATCCCACACACCGAGAGGAGAAGGAAGAGCGGGATCGGCGCTCCCGAGGGAAACTCGCCGGGGCCGCGGCTTCAGGGCGCGTCACAAGCACCTGGCGAGGGAAGGCAGGAGAGGAAGAGGAGTCCTACAGCCTCTAAGCACAGGAGGAAGAGCGTTCGGGGTTCATCCACATCCGTATCCAAGGAGGAATGGTGAGCAGGGAGGGTTTAGTTGCCGCCGCAGCAGCCGCCGCCGTTGCCGCCGCCGCAGCAGCCGCCGTTGTTGCTGCTGATGGTGTAGCAGCAGGACATGGGCATGCAGCAGGACTGCATGGGCATGCAGCAGGGCGTGCAGCAGGGCGTGCAGCAGGGCGTGCAGCACTGCATGGGGGCGCAGCACATGGGCCTCTTGCAGCCCTTGGGGCTGCTATAGCAGCACATGGAGTAGCTGCCACCGCCGCCGCAGCATCCGTTGGGCATCTTGGTGAGAGGGAGTGGAGGCGAAGCTGGAAGGGAAGGAGAGAGTTTGTGTTTTGCTCTGTTTGAATCTCCCAGTAAAGCATTCTTATCCCCAAATCCATCCCACGCTGGCCAGGGAAGTGCCTGGCGTCCCAGATCCCAGGGCAGTCTGTCTGTCCCCTGGAATCACATTCCTGCATCGGACCCCCGTGCTTTTGGCATTTTTGTCCAGCACCGATTCTGTCAGAGAAAAAACACCCAAAACCAATCTCTGGCTCCCAAAACCAATCTGTGATCCCAAATCTTCCGTGGTGTCCAGTCCCAAACCAGACAGCCCAGAAAATCCTGGAGAACTCCATGATGGAAACGCAGCAAAGTAAAGTAGTGAAGTCCAACTTACCCTGCTGAGCGGTGAAGGGAGGAGAGGAGGAGTCGAGACGATCGAATGAAGACCCCTTGGCCTGGGGAGCCTTTTATACGCTCCAGAGCCTCCTCCCCTGGAAATGAGGCATCCCTTGGCCATCCTGACTCCTCCTGGTATCCCCTCACGTGTCTCCTGGCGTTTAATCTTTACTTCTTTCTGTTTGCTCACCACCTCAATTGAGCCCCGTAATTACTTGTCCAGAGGAACAAGAGATGCAAATTTTCTAATGGATTTGCGTTAATGGCACTGGAGGGGAGGGAGCTCTGAGGTATTCCCATCCGCTTCCCCGGGGATGACCTTGGGACACAGGGACGCTTAACAATGTGCCTGGGGGGAGCCAAGTGCGGAAGCAGTGGGACAACCACGCCTGGAACTTGGAGCTGTCATCGCTCATGTGTCCCCTCTGCCCTTGGCTGGGACTTTTGGGGGTCAGTGGAAACTCTTGGTCAATGGGAATCCTTTTTTTCCTCCCTCCGTGGTCAAAGTTTAGGCTGAAATTTCTCCCCTTTCTCAGTCTTGCTCTTGGGCTTCCCTTCACGGTTCTGGGTCCTCACGCTCCCTGTTTTATATTTTTATTGTATTGTTAAGATTTATTTTTTTTTTCATCCATGGAATGGATGAAGAAGCAGCTTTCAAAGCAGCAGTGCTCACGTGGAGGTTTTGCCCCGTGCTGGTTCCATACACCCCATTTTTTGGAGATTACTCCAGAGGTTTCTGAGACTGAGGAGACTTGTGGTGATCACATTTGAGTGTTCACACGAGGAACTGTGGCCACACGCAGAGCAGGAACAGCTCCACGTTGGAAGGCGTTGGTGGCGTTTCCATGTGAC
Organism: Erpornis zantholeuca; assembly: GCA_013400515.1. Taxonomy (NCBI): domain Eukaryota; kingdom Metazoa; phylum Chordata; class Aves; order Passeriformes; family Timaliidae; genus Erpornis; species Erpornis zantholeuca. Next base: position 46,083 of record VZTN01007640.1, read on the forward strand.
GAGAGGAACCTCCAGTAAAAGATAGGAATTCCAGGATGCTGAGGCAGCGCCAATTCATGGCAAAAAGCAGCTGCCATCACTTCCAGGAGACTCTGACTGTGAGCTTGACACGATGGCAGGTGATCCCAGGTGACTGGGACAGGATCTGCCTTTCCAGGATGTGACCATGACCTCCTGTGACGTCGGGTGTCCCTTCTGGAATTGTCCCCAGGGGGGAATTGTTTCGGTCACTCAATAATCAAGAGTTGCCTGCAGGAAGGGACGTCCTCCTTGTGTAAACCCTCAAACATCTCCCCTGAATCAACCATTCATCGCATTTTTATGGGGTTTCATTGTTGCCCTGTTGGCCGAGATGATCCCGCTCATAGAAATATGGAATGATTTGGGTTGGAAGAAACCCCAAAGATCGTCAAGTCCAACCCTCCTGGATGGGCAGGGACACCTTCCACTATCCCTGGCTGCTTCAAGCCCCATCCAGCCTGGCCTTGGACACTTCCAGGGATGGGGCACCCATGGAATATCATGTGCCAGGGCCTCACCACCCTCACGGAGAAGGATTTCTTCCCAATATCCCATCTAAATCTGTCTCTTCTCCAGGCCGAACCTCCCCACCATTCTCGGCATTTACAGCATTTTCCTGCTGTTCAACGCCATTTATCCTGCACTCAGGTCAGAAATAACATCTACACCAAGCTCCTTTCACAAACCATGTCCCACCCTGTGATGTCTTTGGGAAATTCCGTGAGTTTGAGCTGCAGGATCTTTTTGGATCTGTTCCCGCATCTTTTCCAACGTAGGATGAGGCCAGGTTGGATGAAGCTCTGGTCTAGCTGGAGGTGTCCCTGCCCACGGCAGGGGTGTTGGAACGAGATGGTTTTTAACATCCCTTCCAACCCAACCCATCCCCTGATTCTGTGATTCAGAGGTGGAATGAATGTTCACAAGATTCCCTTAAACAAAAAAGCACTTCTATAAAACATATAGATATTTTTTTTCTCTGATATCCTTCTGCCCTGATTTTGTGCCTGATTTACTGCAAATAAAAACCAGCCTGAAGACCCAAGCAGTGTTTTGGGAAGAGTCAGGCACGTAGAGAAGATGATTGTAGAGAGGATGATTTTAATGCAGCCGTGGCGTGTGAAGGTTGGAGGAAGCAAATCAAGCCAGAGCTGCAGGCATTTTCCCCAGACCTGCAATTCCGAGCTGAGTCCTGCAGTCAAATAGCAAAGAAAGTCCTGGCTAGGGAGGGAAGGTATCGTTGACTCACGGGTTTGCTATTTTAGGAATGAGGTTTTTAAGCTGGATGCCAACCCCAGGTTTCATTCCAGAGCTGGTAGTCCAGGAAGGTGCAGGGGGGAAAAGGCTCTGCTCCAGTAAAAATCATTCAGCGATTTCAGGGAGTGTCTAAGCCTTTATTTTTGGAAGAAGGTGGTGGGAAGATGCTGCCTGCTGTCCAGTGAGTAGTGAATCCCTCTTGGTGCCTATTGGAATAGCCCTCCTGAGATCAGGGACGAGCTCCTGTGCACCTCGCAGCTGTCCACAGCTCCCTCCCGAGGGGCAGCTCCCACCTCTGCTCTGGGAGCACGGACAGGACCCGAGGGAATGGCTGGAGTTGTGCTAGGTTGGATATTTCTGGAAAGTTCTTCCCCCTGGAGGGTGCTGAGCACTGCCCAGGTTCCCCAGGGAATGGGCAATGCCCTGAGGCTGCTGGAGCTCCGGGGGTGTTTGGACAATGCTCTCAGGGTGGGATTGTTGGGGTGTCTGTGCAGGGCCTGGAGTTGGACTCCGTGGTCCTGGTGGATCCTTTCCAAGTCAGGATATTCCAGGATTCTCTGACTTATGGAGTGCTGTGTTTTCAGATGGTGCAGCTATGCCTCCTTCAGTCCCTGCCCTTTGAGTTTTAATCACTTCAGCTTTTAGTTTTGGAGTAAAATCTGAGCAGAGGCAAATGGTCAGGAGGGGCAAGAAGGGATCGAGGAATGGTTTGGAAAGGAATTTAAAGCTCACCCCATTCCCATGAGACACCTCCCAGTACCCCAGGGTGCTCCATCCAACCTGGCCTTGGACACTTCCAGGGATGAGGCAGCCACAGCTTCTCTGGGCACCCATTCCAGAGGATCAGGAATGCTCTGCTTGCTCCAGACCTGACCTAATCGGTGCCAACAGCCTGGGCAGCTCTTTGTGCCCCAAGTGTTCTGCTGTGCCCACTGGGGCACCTCCAGGATATTGGCCAAAGGCACAGATGGTGCCGGAAACGAGGACAAACTCTGGGCAAAGTGACAAATCCCGGGCAAGGTGACAACTTAAGGGCAAAGCCCTGTAAGAACAACCAGAAGAACAAATGTTGTGTTTTGTGCGATGCTGAATTTTATTGTCTACAAGTCGAGAGAGGAAATGATCACAGTGACAGCGAAGGCTTCCCAAACACCAAGAGAAGAATTAACACCCCACTAATATCTAATGCCTTATACAATGGGTGACAAATTCAAGTGCACTCAAGACAGCCATTGATTAAAGACAATCAATAACTAAAGGACAGAAAGAAGCAGCAGCTTAAGCTTGAAAAGAAGAAGAAAACGGCTACGAATGGGCTCCATTGTGATGAAACAAACGAGCAGCTTTTCACCTCGTCGTGCCCGTTCTCCTTTCACACCAGGGCTGGAGGTGTCACCCGGGGACAGCTCAGCAGCTCTTCTTGAGGCTGGCGCAGCACTGCTGGATGGGGATGCAGGGCACGCAGCACTTCCTCACGGGGGTGCAGCAAACCACCACCGGCTTCTTCACCACGCAGGAGCAGCAGGACAGGGACCCGCAGGGGCAGCAGCAGGGCCGTGGGACGCAGCACACAGACTTCTGGCACACCTTGGTGCAGCACACGGACTGCTGGCACGGGTCACAGCACACGGACTGGCACGGGTTACAGCAGGGCTTCTGGCACGGGTCACAGCAGACAGTCTGGCACGGGTCACAGCAGGGCTTCTGGCACGGGTCACAGCAGACAGTCTGGCACGGGTCACAGCATGGCTTCTGGCATGGGTCACAGCAGACAGTCTGGCACGGGTCACAGCAGGGCTTCTGGCATGGGTCACAGCAGACAGTCTGGCACGGGTCACAGCATGGCTTCTGGCATGGGTCACAGCAGACAGTCTGGCATGGGTCACAGCATGGCTTCTGGCATGGGTCACAGCAGACAGTCTGGCATGGATCACAGCATGGCTTCTGGCACGGGTCACAGCAGACAGTCTGGCATGGATCACAGCATGGCTTCTGGCATGGGTCACAGCAGACAGTCTGGCATGGATCACAGCATGGCTTCTGGCACGGGTCACAGCAGACAGTCTGGCATGGATCACAGCATGGCTTCTGGCACGGGTCACAGCACACAGACTGCTGGCATGGATCACAGCATGGCTTCTGGCACGGGTCACAGCACACGGACTGGCACGGGTTACAGCAGGGCTTCTGGCACGGGTCACAGCAGACAGTCTGGCACGGGTCACAGCAGGGCTTCTGGCACGGGTCACAGCAGACAGTCTGGCACGGGTCACAGCATGGCTTCTGGCATGGGTCACAGCAGACAGTCTGGCACGGGTCACAGCATGGCTTCTGGCACGGGTCACAGCACACAGACTGGCATGGGTCACAGCATGGCTTCTGGCACGGGTCGTCACAGCAGACAGTCTGGCATGGATCACAGCATGGCTTCTGGCATGGGTCACAGCAGACAGTCTGGCACGGGTCACAGCAGGGCTTCTGGCACGGGTCACAGCAGCAGGACTGCTGGCACGGGTCACAGCAGACGGTTTTCTTGCAGGGCTCACAGCAGACGCTCTTCTGGCAGGGGTCGCAGCAGCAGGACTGCTGGCACGGCGAGCAGCACAGGCTCTTCTGGCACGGCGAGCAGCAGACGGTTTTCTGGCAGGGCTCGCAGCACACGGCCCTCGAGCAGGGGCTGCAGCACACGGTCTTGCTCTTCACGACGGAGCAGCATCCCGTGGAACAGCATCCAGTGGAGCACATGGTGTTGGGAGAGGAGTGAAGGGTGGCGGGAGCGAGGACCTGGAACACAAAGGACTTGGAGATTCAGCACATCTTTCCACACCGTCCAGGCCCACTTCCCATTTCTTTGTCTCGAGTTGGAAACCCAAGGTTCTCGCAGGAATTGAAAGGAGTATCTCCCAGGAACTGACTGCCCTGTGCTCCTCCAGAACGTTCCCTTCCCGAATTTCCACCCTGAGAAGTTCATTTCCCACTGCTCTCTCCACCTTTTGCAAGAGGCAACAGATCAACAGGCTCGGAAAACCTTCAGAGAGACCACGGAATCCTGAAACCACGGAACCCTAAAACCACGGAATCACAAACCCATGGAAATCAGGAAACCGTGGAATCGTAAACCCACAGAATCGTAAACCCATGGAACCACAAAAGCACAGAACCAAAGACCACTTCGGGTTGGAAGAGACCTTTAAATGTCCATCCAGCCCAAAGCCCTGCCGAGATCAGACACCCAAGACACGACCCCCAGCTCGCTGCTTGCCCAAAGCCAGATGAGAACCGAGGATCCCCAGGTGGGAAACACTCACCGTTCTTGTTCTTGCTGAGAGCTGAAGGTGTGTGAGGAGCAGAGGCAGCCGGACACCTTTTATTGAGGTGGGGATTGTCCTGCCGGACATGAGGTACCCCCCAGCAATCCGTGATTTACGCACTAAGCCTGTACTTATTCACCCACTGGGCCTTCGTGTGTTTAGTCTTTGCCTCGTGGCTTTTGACCAACCCTTCAATTTTGGGTCATTATCAATTTGTCGTGTGAATTTTTTACAATTTTTTAATGTCGAGTTAATTCTTGTGGGAAGTTTGGAGGGGTTGTTCCTGCTCGCTTTGCATATGGTAAAGGGAGCTGCATGGAGATGATTAATTAACATAAAAATCCTAATTGAGATTGAGGCGCAGTGGAATCCAGAGGCGTGCAGAAGCTTCTGGACGTCAATCGCTCCTTGATATGATTTTTAAAATGGAATTCCAGGAAGCGCAATTCCGTGCTTTGTGTTTGAGTGCAGAAATGGTGGATCCCAAAGTCCTTCTCTGGGGTCACCAGAAGGACAAACCCAGAAAGTTCTTGACATCTCATCCCTCATCCCATCCGTGCATGGAAAACCACACGGCCTTGGGATAGGATCATGGAATCATGGAATATCCCAGGCTGGAAGGGACCCACAGGAATCAGATGTATCACAGTCCAACTCCTGGACCTGCACAGCCCCAACAATCCCACCCTGTGCCGGAGGTCATTGTCCAAACTCTCCTGGAGCTCTGCCAGGCTCAAGGCTTTGCCAATATCAGACATTTTCACTGCAAGTTCACGGTAGAACTTTGGAATTGGGTTTGGGTCAAAGCAGAGCCTGTGTTTTTCCAATTCCTCCTCTTTGACCTATTTAAATAAAAGCAAAATGCAAAACCGCTCTGGAAGTTTTGCATCCCGTTTGTGCTCAGCATAACTTGATCTGCGAAATTCCTATTCAATTCTTTTCAGATTCTAAGATGCCCTGGAGTAATGGAAGAGCCACCTACGGATGTTAATTCTGGAATAACTCCGTGCTCAGCTCCCAGTCACCCCCTGGCAGCAATTAGCGCCGATGTTAATGATCGCGTCGTGATCAGTCATTAATGATGGATGTTAATATTTGTTTTGCATAAAAGCTCCAAGGCCTCGTGTGACGTCCAGGGCATCTCCAGGATCTCAAATTAAAATGTGATCTCTCATAACAAAATGATCTCTCTCCGGTCAGGGGAAGCTCACGGGACCCAGGGCTGGGAGTGACCCTGAGCTGTGAGTGACCCTGAGCCGTGAGTGACCCTGAGCCGTGAGTGACCCTGAGCTGTGAGTGACCAGGTGAAAGGTTTGGTGTCTGAGGTCACCCCCGGGGCAAGGGCTGGGTGACCAAAGGCTCCCCTGCATCCCTGGAGACCCCTGACTTCTCCTGGGGTGAAGGAAGGGAGATTTGGGTTTTGTTTGCTCATCCAGATCCTGGATGTCGAGGACACTTTAGGTCACCAGGACCTTCCATTTGACCCCTGGTGGCACAAAACCTCTGCTCCCCCCAGTTCTGCTCTTGGCCACCTCACAATTCGAGGAGCTGGTCCTGCCTTGAAGGACTCACGGGACCATGAGGTCACCGCTTCTCCAGGCAAGGTCACCCCAAGGTCAACGTTCCTGTTCACTCCAAGCTTAATTTCCAGTCGTGTTCAGCCTGTGTTAATGACCTTGAGCCAGGTGCCACCCATTATCACCTAATTAGCGATTGAAACTGGGAGCAGCGGAGCACGCACAGCTTGATCAACAACCAAGGAGGCTCGGGGCGACCTCCAGATGATTTCTGAGCCTGCAGAGAAGCCTCAGGAAACTCCAGCATTAGAAATGTGGGATATCCTGAGAGCAGGGAGGTGAAGGAAGAGAGGTTGGCCAAAGTGAAGCCGTTTTGTGTTGATTTTGTGCGGATTTGGGGCACGGATTCACCCAGCGAGCCAAGGCACCGCCGCTGCTGGAGCTGGATGAGAACAGAGGCGCTTAAAGCGCTGCGAGGTGGAAGCATAGATCCATCAGCGATTTTACAAAGGAAAATATTCAAATTAGGGCCATGAAAATTCCTCAATTAAATTTTTGCGTTGCGCGAGAGGACTCTGAAAGATGCCCCGAGGAGCAGAGCTCTGTTTGTTTGGATTGGGGAGTTAGGGATGCAGGGAGGCAATCCTTGCAGGGAGACAGCTGAGGCAAATTCCTCCTCATTAATCCCCGGGGGTTTCCTCACAGTTTGTCCTGGTTGTGGAATCCTCTGTGTCGTTATTTGATGTGTCCTCAGCAGAGCAGGGATGTCCCTTTAGGCAACCTGGAGCTGAGGGAGAGAGGATTTCTCTTGCCGAATGTTTGTGGTTCTTCCCACCCTCACAGGGATCGATTTCATCCTCATTTCCCACCTAAAACTCCTCTCCTTCACTCTGAAATAATTTCCCAGTGCTCTGTCCCTGCAGTTCCTGAGGAAAAATCCCTCTCCAGCTTCTCTGGAGCCCCTGCAGGTCCTGGAAGGGGCTCTGAGGTCTCCACACAACCTCCTCTCCTCCAGGCTGAATGTTCCCAACCTGTCTCCATAGGGCTCAAGCCCCCTCATCACCTTCATGGCCTTCTCTGGATTTGGAAAAGGAAATAAAATGTGCCACAGTCAGTGACAGAGGAGAAAGTTGGGAGGAGAAAGTCTCTGCTTGAGGACCAAACCACTGCTGTGGCCATGAAGCCTCAGTAGCTCAATTCCCACCAGCAGGGAGGGCAGGAATGAGTAAGAAAATGACTTTTTAAGGCTCGTGTGAGGCTGAGCCATCTCTTAGCAAGGGCCAGAACCCCCAGGCAGGTGAATCATTCATTGCCTGGCTGCAACTTTTCCTTTTTAACCCATTCCTCTCTAATGAGCATTTTCTCCACAACCTATAAATAACTAATTCCAATTACTTATTGACCAACTGGTCATTTACTGGCTATTGCAGCCCTCAGCTCATTCCAGGCTGTTTCCCACGCCAGGAATGGGTGATGAGGGGTGAATCACGCCAGGGAAACCTTCACTTATTTTTATGCTGTAGAAATTGGTTTAGTTGGGGCTTTTCTCAGTTCCAGACCCTGCAGGATTTGCTTTTGTTTTGGTTCCAAAAATAGCAGCGGCTCTGAAAGTAGAAACAGGTGGGGAAAATGTGAATGCACAGGTCAGGCTGGAAACCTGAGCCCCCAACGTCTGCTGAGCCTAAGGCAGGGATTTGTTTCGCCCAGGAATTCACCCCACGTGCTCCTGGCACCACTGCTGGGGCTGCGGGGCTTTTCCACGGATTTCGTGCTTCCTTGGCATCCCTCCAGCTCCAGGGATTAAAGCACAGCTCCAAACCCACGGGAAAACAGAGATGCCACCAGACCAGCACAGAATTCTGGAGTAATCTCAGAGAAAAGAGCTCCCGGACCACCGAGTCCAACCTGTGCCCTCTCCCCACCGTGTCACCCAGCCCAGAGCACCGAGTGCCACCTCCAGGCCTTCCCTGGCCACCTCCAGGGATGGCGACTCCAAACCTCCCTGGGCAGCCCCATCCAAGGCCTGAGCACCCTTTCCAGGAGGAAATTCCTCCTGATCCCAACCCAACCCTCCTGTCAGGGAGAGCAGTGGAGAGCAAGGTTCCCCCTGAGCCTCCTTTTCTCCAGGCTGAGCCTCCCCCAGCTCCCTCAGGAATTCTCCTGCTGCTCTAGCCCCTTCCCCAGCTCCATTCCCTTCTCTGGACACTCTCCAGACCCTCAATGTCCCTCTTGCCATGAGGAACTCAGACCTGGACACAACACTGGAAGTTTCCCTGAGCAGTGCCCGGTGCGGAGACAATCCCTGCCCTGCTCCAGTGCCCACACTGTGACAATCCCGGGGCCATTGGCCTCTTGCTCATGCCCAGCTGCTTCCACCAGCACCCCCAGCTCCTTTCCCAGCTCTCCAGCCACTCTTCCCTCAGCCTGGAGTGTTCCACGGGGTTATTGTGACCCAAGGGCAGGACCCACCCCCTTGGCCTCGCTGACCCTCGCCGTGCTGGCCTGGGGCTGTCGATCCAGCCTAATTTAACGAAGCAGGAAAACATCCAGGCCCGTCAGCTCGGCTTGAAACACCATTTTTATTGTCTTGCTGGAGAGAGAAGCAGCAAAGCAAGAGGGGAACCATTCCCAGCGTCGGCAGAGAAAAGAGAAACAGCTCAGAGCTCCTCAAACCGAGAGGTTTCACCCTAAAACCGCATCGCCTCTGATGGTTTTAGAAGGCTTGGCTTGGAGCGAAGTGACGGAACGGAAGAACGGAAGAACGGAACAGCCACGAGCAGGGGGGGCGAGCTGGAAGCTTTGGGTGAGGAGAAATCCGGGGCATCCTGGTGCTGGGGTTGGATCCTGCTCTCAGTACTTGGGGTACGTTGGAAGCTTGCAGATGTTCTTGGTGACCTGGGGGCAAACCGGGGGGCAATAGCGCTGCACCGGGGGGCAAACCGGGGGGCAATAACGCTGCACCGGGGGGCAATAACGCTGCACTGGGNGGAACGGAAGAACGGAAGAACGGAACAGCCACGAGCAGGGGGGGCGAGCTGGAAGCTTTGGGGGAGGAGAAATCCGGGGCATCCTGGTGCTGGGGTTGGATCCTGCTCTCAGTACTTGGGGTACGTTGGAAGCTTGCAGATGTTCTTGGTGACCTGGGGGCAAACCGGGGGGCAATAACGCTGCACTGGGGGGTAGCAGGGCTGCACCGGGGGACAGCAGGGAGTCACGTAGCTGAACTTCTGCACGGGCTGCCTCTGGATGGTGTAGTGGCAGTCTTGCTGGGGGTGGCAGGAGCTGGATCCGTGGCAGGAGGAGCGGGAGCCGTGGCAGGAGGACTCGTAGTCGTGGCAGGAGCCGCGGGAGCACATCTTGCTGGGGTTCTGGCAGAGCAAGGGATTAACGTGGTGAGAGGAGGCTCTGATTCACTTCTTATATTTCCCCCCTCTTTTTTTCTTTTTAATGGTATTTTTATTGACATCTCCAGTGAATGGTTTCTCTCATTTTTTTCACCTGCCTAATCCAGACCTGACTCGCCCTCGGTCCCGCTGGATCTGCCGGACACGCTGTGGGAATTGGGGTGTGCATTCAGCTCCCTGTGGGTCAGTCAGAACCCCAGGAGCCCACCTCCCAAACCCCAATTCCTGCAGCGTTTGTGCCCCCCTACCATCCCTCCACGGGCTGCACCTTTCCCGGGAATCCCCATCCCTCCATCTGCCATTCCCCACCCCTCCCTCAGCACAAGCAGGAGGCATTTCCCAAAATCCCAGCTCCCACAGGATCCACGGAAACCCCTCGGGGACTTTTCCTTTCCGTCAGCAAGCACGGAAACAGCGAAATTCTCCTTACCCGCTTCAGCCGCAGCGAGAAGCTTCTGGAAGCGCTGGCGAGCGACTGCTGAGGACGGAGCCGAGGAACCTTTTATACCCTCCCGAGGTTATCTCTGGGGCGTGAGGCACCTCCTCGCCACGTCACTTCAATTAATTCCCAGTCCAATCCCGCGGATGTTTGCGCTTCCCCTGTTTTTAGGTGTTCCCTCCTTGACGCACCGGCTCCCGTCCCGTCGGTGATTCCTAACGCGGGGGATTTCGGAAGGCAGCGCTCTCCCATTTCCTGGAGACTGACACGGGTGTTAATTAGGGATGAGGGACAACCAGGATTGCATCAGGGGCAGAAAGGCCTCGGAAATGCTGACTCCTGGGGTTGTTCTCCCGTTGGGCGCAGGTGACAGCTCAGGGTTTTAATTCCCTCGCTGTCGGGTGCCAAGAGGAAATTGGGATTACCAGCTGCCATTCCTGGGGATGGCACAATGCTGGAAAATCCGGCGGGATCTCCTCGGCTCCCTGGGATGGATAGAAATAAGGTGTTCCTGACTCTCCGCGTGTTCCCGGAGTTGGCAGGTGACAGATGATCCCATCAGGTTGTTCCGCATGAATCAAAGGTTATTCATGCCTAAGATTAGAGGAAAACATCTGACACTGAGCTCTGTACGAGGTTTGAGGATATTAAGTTTTCCTACTCCTTGGTTTTTCTTTCATTCAGTGATTCCTCATGGTTTTTTTCACCTGATTTCACCAAAGGATTCAGGGAAGTGGAGCTGGAGTTGGAACAAATATTGGGTGGAAGTTTGGGCCCTAAAGCTGGATTTATGACCCTGTTTGACTCAGAATTTGAAGTGTAAGAAAATTAAACTCCTCAGCCTGAGAAAACTTTGCCCATTAGAGCAATTCACGGAGTGGGAAGGGAAGATGTCCCAAACTGGGGGTGTCCCACAGCTTTTCTCCAGGCTTAAGGGAGCCAATTCCTTGTGGTGAGTTTTGTGGAGCAAGGGAGGATTGCAGGAACCCCTTGGGGACGTTTGGTGGCTCAGGCGTGGGACCCTCAGCAGCTTCCCAGGTGACAAAGTGGGAGCTTGTGTGACACTTCTCCTTTTGTCCAGGCTTTGGCCTGGAGCATCACAATGATGTTCTCCAACGTCTCTCTCCCTCCTCAACAGACTTCCAAAAACACCCCAAAAACATCTCAAAATCTTTCAAATTCAGGGCCTGCCCAGGAAAATTGGATCTCGAAAGGGTTCTCATTGTCCTTTGCTCACAGTCCTTTCACAGGGATTTGGGCCTTCTGTTTTCAAAGGGTTTCAGGTGTTTGAAAATTTATACCCAAGGTCTGAAATAGAGCTTGGAGTAAATTATTGCATATTGAGAAAGAGCATTGGCAACTGTGACCTACTTATTCCCCTTCCACTGCATTTCCTGGCATCACTGAGTTTGGAAAAGCTCTCTGAGATCATTGAGTGCAACCTTTGACCACCTCCCCCTTTCCTTTAGTTTCATTCCCAAACTAATGTGGGAATTATTAGCCACCAATTGGGATTGGGATGCTTTGGAAATACTGAGAAATTTTAATTGAAAACCCCTCAAAAAATTTAAAAAAAGAAAAAAAATCAAGGAAAAAGAGAATAAAGGAATTCAAAGGCAACGAGGGTCTCATGAATCCGATTTATTGTTTCCCACACCCAGACGAGTCTGAAACAGAACTGCAAGACAGAGGAAGATTCCCAACCAAGTAATTACACCAGGAATAATTAGAAAGCACATTTCCCGAATAATTAGCAAGAACAACACCGCGAACGTTAATTAGGGGAGCATTTCATCCCCACCAGGATCCCACGTGGCAGAGACCCGGGGGTTTCAACGCGGATGAGGCGAGCCGAGGTCGGAGCGTCCGAGGGAGGAGCCGGTGGCTCCGGCAGCCGGGACTGGATCCTGTTCAATACTTGGGACACGCCGGTGGAAGGTTCCAGATGTTCTTGGTGTACTGGGGGCAGTAGGGGACCTGGGGGCAGTAGGGGACCTGGGGACAGCAGGGGACAGGGGGGCAGTAGGGGACAGGGGGGCAGTAGCGCTGCACGGGAGGACAGCAGGGCCTCACAGAGGTGCATTTCTGCACTGGCTGCCTCTGGATGTAGTGGCAGGAGGGCTCCGGCTCGTGGCAGGAGGAGCGGGAGCCGTGGCAGGAGGACTCGTAGTCGTGGCAGGAGCCGCGGGAGCACATCTTGCTGGGGTCCTGGCAGAGCTGGAAGGGGAGAAAGAGATCGTGAGGCTGGGATGGCTGCCCCACCAGGACCTTCCTTTTCGTTTGGGACTGGAATGGGAAATGTTGTTTTCCCTCTCTTTTGTGATGAATGGGACATTGTGACCCTTCCTTTCGGAGGACACTCCATGATGGGCTGGCTCCGAGGGGAATTTCCCTCCCAAGATGCTCCTGTTGGCTTTTTAAGGTAAAATTTCCTTCTAATACTGCTCTGGCTTGTCTGATCTCTCACTGCCTCCATCGCCCTCCAGTCTGGGAATGAATTCCTTGCTGGCTCCCAATGACTCCGTCTCTCTGCAGATCTGCTCCTTCGATTACTCCTATTTTTCTCTCACCCCATCCGTGAGCAAACCAAGCACTCCTCCTGCTTGTTCAGGCACCCGATCATCAAAAATAAGGAATTTCTAAGACAAAACCAAGGTCTAAACACAGAACTCTGCCAACTCCTGCTGCTCAAGAGTAGAAAAGTCAACATAATCCGACTCACCCTTGGCTGGAGCAAGAGGAAGAGCACGGGGAGGCTGATGGTGAGTGAAGGATGGACAGGGAATGCCGGACTTTTATATCTCCCAAAGGGTTGTCCCAGGAATTAGGCACCTCTTGGCAATGCTGACACAAACCCTCATATTCATATTTATCTCCTGCGTCTCATTTTTAGCATTTCCGACTTGACGCAGTCAGGAAGAAAAAAAAAACAAACCAGCGATGACTTTTTCCTCAGCACTTTAATAAGCCACGAATTTCCCAACCTGCTTAGAAGGGAATTTTGGAGGCAGTTGCGTATTTCCATGGCAAAAAATGGACCTATCCCTGGAGTTATTAAGTGATTTGTCATTGGGCAACCTGGATTGCATCAACTCCTTCCCCGTGTTCTGCCCCTGGTTCTCCGTGGCAGAGTCACATTTTGATTGATTGGTTTTTTTTGTTTTTTTTTTTCCCCTGACACAAGGGACTGTAATTAAGAGCCACAAGTCTCAGGGACTTCATTAGAGGGAGGTCCTGGTGACTACCTTGGACCCGACGCCTCAGCTCCGGAGGTGACGCCAAAAGGATGTCCTCAATCCCAATTTTTTTTTGGTTCGTGCCACAATATTTTCCTGTTCGCCTTCCTCCTGCATGGAAGGGGTTTCAAATCCCCTGCAGGGAGGGTTTGTGGGAGGATTTTACCTCTTGGCAACTGTTTTTTTCAACCCCGAATTTCTGCTGGGTCTCATCTTATTTAAGGAGTTTTGTAATTTTTATTCATTCCAGCATTTCGCTCTTTGCTTCCGAGTTTCCCTCAGAGCAGCCCAAGATTTTGGGACAATAAAATGGGCAATTGTCCCTTTCCTGTGACTTTTATCCAGGTGAGCCCCACAGGAACAACTCATGGCTCAGGGAATGAGATGATCTTTAAGGTCCTTCCCAACCCAAACTCTTTTATGATTCTATGATCCTTTTTTATTTCTTTTTCTAGGTTTTAGAAACCCAAAAGATTTTCTTAAATCTTTTAGAGCCAATCCTTGCTTAGGAAAGTCTGAATTCAGCTGTGAGCTGTGATGTAGAAATGCTTCATCTGTGTGGAGGAAATTCCTTTTTGGGGGAGGCCCCTGCGTCAATTGTCCGTCAGGAGGGAGGAATTCATGGGATCAGGGAATCACAGAATGATTTGGGCTGGAAGGGACATTAAAGATCAGCTCATTCAGCGCTCAGAGTTATTAATTTTAGCTGAGTGTGGTTGTTGAGCTCTCGGGGAAGCTGATGAAGCCACAGAGCCTGTTCTGGAACCAGTGCCTCAGCTGGACTGGGAGATAAGGAAAGTCTGAGGTTGTAAAAAGCCCAGAGAGATCTCACACTCGAAATGAGTGTCTGCAATTGTCATTGAAAACAGTAATTTGGAGCTCAGTGAAAGAAGGAGGGTTAGGAAAACC
>VZTN01007643.1:0-68177 GCA_013400515.1 Erpornis zantholeuca
CCACCATGTTTGTTGTTTGCGATTTTTTTAACGCTTCCCCCTGGGATAATGACAAAAACGGAAGATGGCAAGCGACCAGGAATATGCCACTTACTCAGAAACGGGAGAAACCTTCAAGGACAAGGGCTGTCAAGTCCTATCACTGTCGCTGGAGGAGGAAAGGGAGGGGGGGGACGAAAGGTTGTGGAGGAAAGGGGGCGCGGGCAGCGGCGCATCCCCGGCACCCCCGAGCAGGCGCAGGATGCGGAGCCCGCAGTGCCCGGCGATGCTCGGGCTGTGCCCGCTAATCACGGCCCGGCACGGCCGAGCCTCCGTGCTGCAAATTACTTCGTAATCGCCCTCTGCAAAGATCCGGCTCGCTCGCCCTCCCCTGCTCTTTCTGTTTATGTAAGAACAATGGGGATTCTAAGGAAAACAAGGGGGGGGGGATGCAGCCTTGCAGCGCTGTGGGGTTTGTGTTGTGTTTGCGTCCCTGCCGTGCCTGCCAGAAATCCAAAAGCATACAGGAGGAACAGGCGAAATATCCCTGTTTGATGTGATCTGGTCACATCGGCGTGTGCTGTAAAACCACGCACACATGCCAGAGCAGCTCCCTGCCCTTCTCTTCCCCCTCCCTTACAGTCCTGCACTTTGGGGAATAGCTGCGTTTTATCTACAGCTTCTCCCCATCCATTCTGAATGATTTGTGTATCTGTTATTTTGAATTATTAGCACATGCAGGGTTCAGCAATGTAAACGGCTTTTTTCAATGGAATACCGTGTTACAGCAGTGCCAAACAAACCCAGGTACCAAAAATAAGACAGACACATCGGTCCTTTGAAAAGCAGAACATTTTCTGTGTAATAGTTTGTTTTTCCAAAGGAAACTGTGATCAGTACGTGAACCCCATCCAAACTGCAACTTCAAATTCCTTACCTCGAACCATTCAATCCGAGAGCAACTGAGCACAAGAAAACAGCTCTTTTTTGTGTGTGTGTGGAGAATGTGTGAAACACTACAGATAAAAGTTGGGATGTGTTCTGTAGCATCCTAGGACAGCAGTGGTTCCTGACGTGGCTGTGCCTTGGCCAGAGTGGGCAGAGCACACCTCCCTGAGCAATAATAGGAGTAGCTGTGCTGATGCTCTGTCATCCTGCCTTACTCGCTGCTCAGAATATCAATTCAGCCAGTTAAACCAAAAGTCTGCACTGCACCAAAATGGAAGCTATTTAAAAAAAAAAAAAAAAAAAAAAAAAAAAAAAAAAAAAAAAAAAAAAGTGCTAGGATCATTGATCAGGAGTTTTATCTATGCTGATCAATTTTTTCTTAATGAAGTAAAATGTAAATCAGGACTAGGATCAATGCAGAATTTTCTCATGTGAGACTGCCTTTATCATTAGGAAGCTACAGGCAATTACATGCATGCCAGGACACCAGATGCAGTGACTTTGGGTTATATTAAGCAGAGAGACGTGTCCCCTTTTCAGAACAAGTTTTCAGTACAAACTGCAGCTGTAAGGAGTTTGCAGTGCTGCTCAAACTGAATCCCAGCACTGAACAAAGCAGTGCTTGAGTTAAATCTCTTGTGCTGAGGTCCCAGACCCATAAATGTTGGTGACCTCTACTGCTCTGTCAGAAAAGCAGGAACATACTGAGACATCTGCAATTATCTGGCTACTGACATTCGCTTTTTTTGGTAGAAATTTTAGAGATGATTTGAAAAGCAATAGAAGGTTGATTGACAAAGTACCAAAATACATTAGAGAAGACTTTTTTCTTACCCTGTCTTTCCTGAAAGAAGAGAGGAATAGCTTAAAGAAATTCAACACAGAATAAAAAGCTTGTTCTGCACATTTGGCTGATGCCAGTTTGAGGAGTTCTGCTCTCAAAGAGTTTCAGTCACACTACAGGAACTTCAGGCCAGGAACAGAACCATAAGGCCTATATCAGAAAAAACTCTAATTCTTATTTTTAATTAGCAGAATAGGCAAGGGAATAAGAGGAGGAGCAAAATAACAACAAAAAAAAGTTTAAAAGGGAAAGAAAACTTTAGTTTGAACATTTCCTTGTCTACCAAATCCAACCAACTTGGCACGTGGGGAGATGGACAAGGCAGGAAGCTTTTTGGTGTTTGTGTGGAGCCTGCTCCCAGGGCTGTGCTGGTTCTGCCTCCACCACCATCCTGCAGCCAAGGCCAGGATGAGCTCAGTCTGAGTCAAGGCTGAGCTCAGTCCCAGAGGATGCACGTCCTGGAGCTGAGCTTGGATTCATGCACCACTCTGGAGCCTGCCCTGCTTGGGCATCAAAGAGCTCTGAACAAAGAGGCAACCTCGTGTTTGTCCTCACTTGAAGCTCCTAAGTGCAAAACCCTTAAGAAATGCCCCAAAGCTGAGCCCCAGCACTGCTGAGACAGGGCCAGGAGTCCTCTGGTTCCACCACCCTCAAAGTGACAAGGCCACAACCCCAGGGAATACCTGCAACCCACAGCAGGTACCCTACAACCAAAGCCAAAACCAGCAATTGCACCCTCAGAAATGGGCCAGTGAGTAAATAGCATGATAGGAACCCACTGAGCTCAGAATTTAAAGGGGGGGGAGGGTTATTATTATTAATTTCTGAACACAACTGTGAAAATAGTAACATTTTCCAACCTGGCTTCCAGCACGTGCAGCCCAAAATGGCTGCAACATTGGCTGGTGCTTTCTTGAGATATTTCATCATCAAATTTAATAGCAACACAAGACACCATCTGAAATGAGGGTTTGTCAGCACATCTCCATGCCTATTAAAGCATCCAGCAGCATGTTATTTAGCTCTGACAGAAAAACAATTTAACACCTTAACTTGGGGGCAAGGAGCGGAAATGGAGCAGAAAAATGGAATGGAAAATAGAAAGATGCTCTTTGGGACTAAGTTTAAAAAACACATCGATGCTTACAGGATGTAGAGGGAATGAGGCTTCAGCTGTGGAGCTTGAACTGCAACTTGAAAAAATTGTTCCCCCAGTAAAACTTCAACTGACAATTTATATTCAGAAGCAAGAGAGCCTACCAAGTTTCTTCTGAGAAAAATCTAATTCCATATGTGCTGGGCAGAGACGTCATAAGCACATCTCAAGGTCTTTATGAGATAATTAATGACAGGAAACACAGGAACATAATTTTAATTCCTCTTTCAGGATCTTGGGGACCAAGACCTCCTTTCCAGTGAGGCTGTCCAATCAGAGGAACAGCACTGGAAAGCAGCAGCAGACTTTTATTATTTTCCTAATCACAACCCAGATAACTTAAACTAGAACAGCAGACTGGCAGCCTCTCGTATTTTTAAATTCGCCACGTTTCAACAACAAGAATCGAATGTGTTTTCAGATTCAGCCTGCCCCCAGTTTGGGAACAGAGTGCAGCAATATTCCTGCAAGCAAACAGCTTGCACTCCCAACATGTTGTTATCCTGGGGAGCAGCACGACCTAATAAAAGGAGTGGGGGAGAGGGACCCAGGAGCGCTCAGGTTCAAGGACTTGCCCTGCTGCTTCTTGACTGGGAGGTGTTAGTAGGACACTTGATCCCACTGTGCTTCAGTTCCCCTAACTGTATAAAATCAGTGTATTCCCGAGGTTAAATCACAGGGCTTGGTTAACCCTTCCCCTCCCTTGGGGGAAGGTGTTGGACACACCTGGCTGTGCTGGGGTGTCTGAGTTTGTTTGTTTCCCCTGGCTTAGTTTTCTTGTGTCTTCAGTGTCCCAAGTCATGAAAGGATGAAATGAGGCTTCTTTCTGCTTTTCTCAAGGTTGTTTATTTTTCTCTTATCAAAAACTTGGAGGCACAGCCAGAGCTATGACCTCCAGGAACACAAGTGCAGAAAGGCAGAAAGGGAAAGGGCAATGGCAGCTCCCAGCAACAACCTTTTATATCTATTATTGACCATTAAGAAAAGTCTACGTACTTTGTTTTGTTTCCAACACCAGTAAATCCTCANGAAGAAAGAAGAAGAAAGAAGAAGAAAGAAGAAGAAAGAAGAAGAGACCAACACCCAAAAAATCTCCATCTTGTCTCTATATAACACATAGAGCAAGATCCTAAAACTACAACCAAACTCTCTGTGGTTCACTAAACAAAAATCTTTTCACTCTCTGGTGCATTCAGGTTCTCCCAAAAGTGAAGGGAGCTTCTCCCATCAGCTTAGGTTGCAGGCTAAGCTATTTTTGAGGAGCTCTGGAGCCTAAAGGAAATTCCCAGAGGAGCAGGAGAAGTTTTCAGGCTTCCCTGGGCTCCAACACTGGGGGATGTTCTGGAGCTGAGCCAGGCACAGGGCTTGGATTGGGTGAGCCCCAGAGCTCCCATCAAGCCCAAGCATTCTCTGTGTGATTTAAACTACAGAAGCTCACGGGCGCCTTGAACTCTTTGTTTTGTCTGCCACATTTATTTTCCTGAACAAATTACCACTTGTTCTGACAGATAAATTATTGCAGCTCAAATCAGCTCGCTTCCTTGACCAGCATCCCAACTTTTTCAATATCAGAAAGGAAAACTACCAGCCAGCCACCACTGCAGTTCCCCCTTCTGCTTCAATCTCTACCATCTGATACCTACAAATATTCCAGGGCTTCTTCTTTCACCACCTAAAAGGCCACAAATAGAAGAACGCTGCAAGGCTGGGCTGCCACTGCTGCCCCCTCCTCGTCACAGAAAACAAAACCAGGCTCCCAGGATCAGCCAAGCAGGAAGAAAGGTCATTAGGCTCTTCCAACAACAAAAAAAGTAGCTGAGGAAGAAGCATTAATTAGCCTGAGCTTCCCAGTAAAGCCTAAGCAAACCTGGCTCGCCGCCACAGCCTAAGCGCAGCAGTGACAGAGAAGCATCTTAGCAACCTCCTCCAAAGGGATCTGCCCTGGCCAGAGTGAGGATCTGCCACGTCTGATCCAGCTAAACCTGAATCCACTGCTGAAATCAGCTTCTCAACAGCCTAAGACAGGCCTAAGAATACAAAACCCGTGTTGTAACAGCATTCCACCCTCTCTTTAGCTTAAAGACAGAATCTGCCATCTCACACGTCGATGAGAGGAAATAGTTATTGGCACTCAGAACAAATCTTAACCAAGAGAGTGGCCTGACCAGAGCTTTGAAAAGCAACCTTGTGAGGGTGCCACAACTTCTAGGAACTGTGGATAGGCAGCAAAGGAATCCCCCTCTCGTTCCATGGGCATTTAAACCCCATAAACTGCCAGTTCTCAAAGCAGGATTTGTGCCAACTGCCTTCCAGCATTAATCTGTTTACTTAACATAAAACAGTGATACTGGCAAAGGGACCCAAGCCATTTGTGGTTTCTGCCATAGGAATTCCCTTCCCTGTGTTCTGGAAGGGAATGTTACTCTTCTCCTGTAGTCTCACATCTCTGCTCCTGATGGGGATTAGAAATTTAGTCCGAATTCATTTAAACACAAATTACAGGATGGTACCATTTAAAGGGCTCACATCAGCTCATATCAAACTACAGACTTCAGGCAACCTGACTTTGAAGGATGTTTGGAAATAGGGATGAAACTGTGCCCAAGCAGATGGGTTAAATGGATTCACCCTTCTATTGCACCAGAACTGTTCTCCCACGAAAAAACAGCTTGGAATCAGAATTTTGGCTCAGTACCTTCTTCTGATATCACTGATGCCAAATACTACCTCAATGTTCTGAAGGTTGTTTTTCCTTCTTATTTGCTAAGCTTCTGTACAGGAAACCACTTCTCTTCCATTTGAAGAGAATATTCTGAGCAGGATGCATTTGGAGGAGCATCCTTTGCCATGAAATTGTGTCTGACTGTGACATGGATATGTACTTCAAGTACTCCCTCTACACATCCAGGTCACACCACGACCTTGGATTGCACCTTAAAAAAGAAACCCATCACTGTCCTATTTAAACTGCTCCACTGTTACAGCCATATTTCAGATTAGACAGTAAGAAATAACAGCAGAGAATTAAATTACAAACATGGACTGTTATTAATATTATTAAGGAAACGCATGCTCCTTTGAGAACCTGAAGCTTTCATTCTTCAATATATGGACTTTTCCTACATACCTTGCTCTCCTGACTGTAAATCTCCTGAGGCTGACACAGTAGCTCCCATTGTAGCCTTTTTGTCAAATGGCTCCGAATTGAAGCCTGGATCAGCCTTATTTATTACTCTAATAAAGGCAAATTATTAACATAAAGGGAAGCAACAGTGGGACAAGGTTCAATCACTCTCAACAATTCAAAAGGGAGAACAGAATTCTAACAAACTGTGAAAAAAAGGACTTTTGATAGCTCAGCAAACAATCCAACTCCGATACACACTTCCTCGTAATTAATCACCTGCAGTGATTACCTCCTGCTGAGAGAGAGTTTTCCCCATATAACGAGATGAAAGCCTATGTTTAGCTTAGTGGGCAAAGCAATCTGACCTGGTAAGCTCTGCTAAGCCACGGGATCATCCTGCCCGGGGAACGTGCGCACACAGGCAGCCCCCAGGGCGGCCTGGAGCCCCATCCTGGCATCCTGGGTCACCCTGGAGCTGCATCCTTGGGAGGGTGTCCCCACAGCCCAGAGCCCTATCCTGGCATCCTGGGTCACCCTGGAGCAGCATCCTTGGGAGGGTGTCCCCACAGCCAGAGCCCCGTCCTGGCATCCTGGGTCACCCTGGAGCTGCATCCTCGGGAGGGTGTCCCCACAGCCAGAGCCCCATCCTGGCATCTTGGGTCACCCTGGAGCCACCTCCTCAGGAGGGTGTCCCCACAGCCTCACCCCAGGATTCTTGGGGCCACCCCAGAGCCTCATCCTGGGATCCCCAGAGCCTCATCCTGGGATCCTCAGAGCCACCCTGGAGCCACTTCTTCGGGAGGGTGTCCCCACAGCCCCATCCCAGGATTCTTGGGGACACCCCAGAGCCCCATCCTGGGATCCTCAGGGCCACCCCAGAGCCACCTCCTCAGGACGGTGTCCCCACAGCCCAGAGCTCCATCATGGAATATAGGAGCCACCCTGGAGCAGCATCCTCGGGAGGGTGTCCCCACAGCCTCACCCCAGGATTCTTGGGGCCACCCCAGAGCCACCTCCTCAGGACGGTGTCCCCACAGCCCAGAGCACCATCCTGGAATCTTGGGTCACCCTGGAGCCGCCTCCTCAGGAGGGTGTCCCCACAGCCTCACCCCAGGATTCTTGGGGCCACCCCAGAGCCATCTCCTCAGGAGGGTGTCCCCACAGCCCAGCACCAGGGGCTCTCCTCTCTGCAGGTCCACAAACCCACACAGCTCTTGGTGCTCTCCATGTGGAAGCAGAAACTGGAGCTCGCCTGTCACACAAATCACCGAGAGCCTCAGAAGTTCTTCCCTGTGCCACGACCTCCAGCTTGGGCAAACCGGTCCCTTTGTGCTGCTGATGCCACCTGGGCTGGCACTGCCACCCCACCCAGTGTGGGAACTCACAGAGTGGCCCCAGAGCCTGGGAAGGGTTCACTGGTGTTGGCTGGAACCCACTGGTACAGCCCAAAACGCTTCACGCCAGTCCTGCCCTTCCCTGCACGGCAGGACCTGACAGAATGGCTCCACTTGAGCCAGAACAAACAAAAAAGGTGTGAACTTCAATAAATCAGTCCTTTCAGTCCCACTGGAACATCTGGGAATAACTCTCACAAAAGCCATTCCAAGGGTTCAAGCAACTGTAGAGTCAAACCTGATCTGAAATTATCACAATGGCTGTTTGTGGCTTTTAGATATAAATATGCCCCTGTAAGAACTCAGAATTTGTATTTATAATTGTATCTAGATTTGAATACAGGTTCAAATTCTTTAGCAAAGAATGAGCTTTACAATAAGAAAGCTTCGAGAATTATTGCCATAGAAATTTCACTTATAGATGTAACAAATAACTTGCACGAAACTACTTATTCACATTATTAAATATTAAACTAAATACAAGACCCAAATGTTATTGTAATAAACAGATTCACTATAGGAAACAAATTACACTGTAAATGAAGATTAGTTGGGTGTTAGGCTTGGCTTCCAGACTGAGCCAGGTCCTGAAGATCCATGAGCTGTTCCTTAACCCCAGATTCAATACTATGAAAAAATAGTTACAAAAATTTTGCCAAAATATCAGAACTTTTTGAAGCAACTGAGCTTAGGGCTTGCCAAAACATTATTGGAGAGTAAAAGAGTCTGTCCATCACAGAAGAGGGAACATGTGAACCAAATTGTTACTGGAGAAAAAAGCACCCCCAATATCTACCCTAGAATAATCTCACATCCAAACAAAATTGACACACTACCTAGTGTTACCCTAAGCTAAATAATACTTCTGACTGGCCATTATTCTAAAATTATCCTTCACCAACAACACTGATGTGCTGCAGATTCCTCACTAGGAGGAAAGGTTCCATTCCTTCAGGAAGATTTTTGAAAAATCCCAAAAACCAACTCATTGTGTTTGGTTAGAAATGGGTCAAGAAAGGATTTTGGGGCAAACAATGCTTGGTAATACCTACTCTATCCCCCCAAAGACACCATAAAGGAGCCAGGAAACAGAAGAAGCAAAAGATCAAGGAGGAGGAACCCAAAGCAGTCATTTCTTCATAGATTATCCCGAGCTGGAAGGAGCCCACAAGGAGCATGGAGCCCAATTCCTGGCCGTGGTTGGATCACAGCCACGTTTAACCTACCAGAGAGCACAGCCTGGGAGGTTTGAATGATCTACTGATTAAATTTTGAATGATTTATTGACTGCATTTTTACCTCCCTTTCTTCAGAGCCAGAATTGTTCCTCTCTGCACCAGCAACGATTTGTTTTAGGCGCTGAGAACAGGACGCAGCATTTTGCAGGGGAAATAAAAGTCTGCTGATTTATTTCCCTGTGGGTCATTTGTCAGCTCACATCCCAAACCCAGCCAAACTCCCCTCCACAGGGCTACAGGGACCACCGGGGAGTGCTCCAGGACCAGCAGGCAAATCCCAGAGCCCTGAACTCGAGGCCTCATCCAGAACTTGTCCATCTGGGTGACCAACACCACCACCTCCCTTTTCCAGGGCTAACTCACAGACATGATCTCTTAGCGAGGTTTTTGCTCCAAATAAATCTGTTGGATGTCTTAATATCCAGTAATAAAGCAGGAGATGATAGTGATAAAATCCCAACAGCCTCTGCCTGTCTGAGGCTGGCAGAAGCCACCCCTCCCTCCTTGGGGCCTGGTGTGTGCCCTCACCTGATCAACCACATCCACCCTGATCTCCAGAAACAGAAATAATGGGTGAAAATCATTGGGAAAAAAAAGTAATTTACTAGTGAATAAATACAAAAGCCTCCCTGGAAGGCTGAGAAAATAAATCTGCAAAGTTTGCTTAAATCGCTCCAAACAAGGGAAGATAAGAGGGAGAGTTTGAAGCACATGTACAGCAGTAAAAGCCAGAAGAGCATCATTCTTGTCTTTTCTTTAAAGTGTTACAAGGTGGTTTATGCATGGGCTGATAATTTAAAACCATTAAGAATTTATCTGCCATTTCAGCTTAATAATTTTGAAAGTGTCCGACACCATCTGATAAGCACAAATTCTACTTTAAGCCACATTTCTTTTTAGGAATTCCCATATTTGGAAGGATTCCTTAATTTCTTTATACAAATAGCCTTTTCTTTTTCTTTAACACACCATTACAAAGATCAACTTCATACCCCTGCTATGGATCTTGGAGTTTTGTTCTCTAAGTCAGACATTCCTGTCTGTAAAAATATAGAGCTTTTATTTTCAAAGGCCCCAGGAAAAGAAGGTCATCAGCAATGCATATATTTGTGTATATATCTCATATATACAGGGAAATTCCTAACCTTGAAGGGAATTGTGTAGTAAGGCCTATATTTCTTCACCACTGATGTCAATGCTCAAAGATGTGACTTGACCTTGAGGATAAAAATAAATTGTGCAGTCCTGCATCGTGTCCTCGGCTTAGTTCACTAAAGACATCTAAATGTTCTGTGCTTACATACCATAAAACAGTTAAACACTGATATTCCATATTAATTATATTTAATACTCCTAACTTCGATTTGTGGAGAGGAAAATTGGGTTTCCTGGGAGCTGCTGCAGCTTCCAAACATCCTCTAATTCACAAGCACCAGAGATGCTCACAGAGTTATATTTAGATAAAGTAGTGATGAGACCCCTCAGCATATTCTTCAGAAAATTAAATCCCACTGAGGTTTTTTTCCTCTTTGCTGTTTCATTAATTCCAGCTCAGAAACAACAATGGAAGATCGTAATATGTGTCAGGGATAAAATAATAAAATATGTAATGAAGCATATTTTGGAATTCTACGTTTTCTACTTTTAAAATAATGGAACTTTTGGTAACTCCTGTGACTGGGAGAGAATACTCCTAGAAAAATCTTAGAGAAGTTTCCCCAAACCACTGAGATGATATCTGCAAGCACTGATTTTCAAGCACTTCTTTCTCTAAAGAAGCATCTGAATGCCAAGCTCAGGTATCCTTTAAAAGGGATTTCTCAGGGAAACATTTTCAAGAAGCTGCCAGTCCTTTGATTCCCTGTTTTACAGAAATCCTGGGGTCCCCCCTAAGGAATGCTGCCCATGGGTGCCCTCAGCCCTGGCACAGCCTGTTGGTAACCCAGAAAAGATTTCTTTTAGGCACTTTATGCCTCACCAGTTCTCACAGCACCAGGTCCATCAGAATTGTTCTGAGGTTGAGAAAAATGTAAATATTGCAGTTGTTTAAAAATGTTATCTTTTTAGCTAATGAGAAATTTCTGGTTTGGGATGTGTTTTCATGGTTGATGTTGCACACACACAGGGACTGTCTGTTCACACAGACACAGAGGATTCCTGCAACTGAACCAGGCTGGAGGGATCTGATCTCTCTCATTCTCTTTCCTTCTTATTAGTATCTAATCTAAATATCAAATCTATAAATAAAAACAAGCCTTCTGATCATCAATCAATGAACTCTGAGTTTTTGTTGACAAGGCCCTGAGAAACTAGGGCTCTTCTCATCAGCAGCAGCCCAGGTGCCACCTGAAGTGTCCTCCACTGGTGCTGCCACTCCGGGAGCCCCAAACTGCATCAGAGCTGCCTGGGATGTTCCTCTCCAGGAACCTGATCCTGCTCCCACTAAAGGCACTCAGCAGGACAAGGGACAGCACCTTCAGCTCCCAAAGGAGATTTCACTCTCTGGGAAGACAACAGAGTGTGCATTGCCAGGCTTGGCTGGGAAAAATTCCTAGGGACTGGGCACGGTGCTGGACACAGCCAAAGCTCCACTGTTAATTAATAGAGGTGCAGAGCCCTCCTCCTGTCCAGAGAAATTGGTCCCAAGAGAAAAAGGTATCCCTTGGCTGTCAGTGGTGCCTTAGGTTGGAACTTTTCTCTGTTCCCAGCCCTGCCCTGCCCAGTGTCACTCTGCAGTTCCCTGGAGCTCGTTCAGTGCTGTGCTCTCATGCTCACACACACACAACAAAGCCTCTCCAGCTCTCCAAGGACACCCAGACCCTCCTAGGCCCAACAAGAACTGCAAACCACAATCTTGGGGACAGGGGGGCAAGCTTGGGCAAATTCCGTCCTTGGCTGGGTCCTGCTTGGGGAATTGATGCTGAGATCCAAGTGGGAAGAACTCGGGAGCTGTCCTTGTCCATGTTGGGATGCACTGAGGCAGGAGCCTCTGGAGCCCAGAGTGTACCTCTGAAGGCCTTTCCAATCAATCCCTCCTTGATTCCTTTATCCCTGCCTGCTCTCTGTTCCTAGGGAGCCATTTAAGGCATCATCAGAAAGATCCTTTAATAGCCAAACAAGTGTTCTGTTGATACACAAAGCCATCCCACAGCACATCTGTAGCCAACCCTCACTTAATGCCACCTGAAGTCATGGCACTGACACCAGCAAAGCCCTTCCCAGAGTCCAGAAGAGTTACATTCCAACCAAAAAATTATGGTTTGTTATTAGGGGAATTAAAAGCAACCATTTCCTGTGTCTATCCTCTAAAACAGCTGGGAAAGCATCTTTGGGATGCCTCTTCTTCCTCCCTACAGGATTATGAAAAAATTCTGACACTTCTGAAGACTTCATTTTACATCATTTGCTTTCTCTCAGTCCAAACTAAAAATATAAATTAAATATAATTACGCAGAAATTAAGCCTATCACATTATTAAGAAGAGAAGAAGTTAATTTCTTTTAGAGGATGTAATTTTGATGGGTGTGAAAGGAGGTACTGCTAAACCAGCTGAGGAAAGGAACTCAGTGAATGCCCTGCAAGGAAGGCTGACCATGGTTTATGGAGGACCACCTAAAATCCTTCAATCCTTCCTTAAGGAATCCACTGGAAAAGCCTGAATTATACACATCAGAGATACAACAGCACTAAAGAGCCTACACCAGGATATTTAATTTATACAAGTTTTGGATCTTGTGTTTCCTGGAAGGCAAAAATAATAATAAATGCTGAAATCACTGTCTGTAAAGAGCGAGATTACCTCACTTGTAAGAAAATCTGGCTTCTTTTCGCCTGGTTTATGAGAAAACCTAAACACATGGTTTATTTGGGCAACATGAATAGGGAAAGTGATTGCACTGGTGTTCCATCAGTGAAAGACTCTGGGTGTGTCTGCAGAATCAGCACGAGAGCAGCGAGACAGAGATTTCAATCTCGAGGAAGGGAATGCTGAACCAGTACAAGGCAATGAACATTATTCTGGCACATATTCCTATCCCTACACAACCAATCCAAGTCATTATTTTAGAACACCATTAGTGACTTGTGAGTCTGGCAAGAGGAACTAAAAAATTTGCTGTTGGACACAGCAAAACCACCATCCAGTTAAGTTTAAGTAATGCAGTTTTACATAAATTTAGTGATAACCTTTACAAAGATTCAGTGATAACCTTAAAGAGCTCTGGAATTATTTTTTTTTTTAATTTCTTTTTAAGGGCTTGAGACCTCAAGATTGAAAGCGAACTTAGAAATTTAATTTTCAAACCAATAGCCCATCTTTTATAAATGAAATCAGGTATCAATTGCAGTTGATACAGAGCACAAAGTGTGATATTGAGCACTTCTCAATAACAATAACAATGATAATGTAACAGGGAGATTCAGGTCCTTTCTGCCTTCCCCTCTCACCCCATACTTCAGCTGTAAATAACCATTCCCACATCCATAGGCTCTAATATGATCCCCCTGGAGATCTCTCTCAGATCTCCTACACATGCCTTACATAAAATGTTGCCTCTCCCTCACCACACAATCAGCTCAAGCTCCACAAGGCTCCAGAGATGTATATTTAGCTGGAAAAGAATGAGAGTTAGCACAGCTTATGTTCGGTTATATCATCCTGGAAAATCCTGGAGTGAAGAGCTGAGCAATTAGTCTCTGCTGAGCTCCACGCTGCCCCAATTCTGGGATCAGGACTCCAGCCAGACACTTAAAAGCCAAGTTCGAGAGCTCTGCAAGCTTCTCCTCACCTCTGCACTGACCCCTCTGGTGGCAGCTGCCTGACACCAAAGTCTGTGGCACCTTCAATTCCCAGCCCAGCTCCACTGCTCCTACTGACCCTGCCTTCAGGATACTTCCTGGGAATGCCATCTGGAATTGAGGGCCTCCTCTCCATCCAACTGAACAATTAACTGAGGCTTTTCTCAGCTCTAAACTTGCACAACAACTGGGAATCCTTCCAGGAGGAGGAGGGGTTCGCTCTGCCCAGTAGTCAGCAGCTCCTGCGAGTGTCCCCACCTGGGTACCACGGACACTTTGTGGCTGCAGCAAACTCAGCCAAAGCCACAAACGAGCCTGTGATGACAGAAGAGATTTCAAACACAGGGTGACCATGCTGCAACAGGATTAGCTCAGGGCTAGGAAGATCTAGGCTTAATTTCAACATCCATCTCAAATTCTCCCCGTAACCTTGACCGAGTGATTTAATTTCACCGTGTCCGCTTCCTAAATATAGCCACGATAGATCATCTCCCAAATGTCCAGTGAGGACAAACAGAGCATTGCTAAACACTCAGATAAACTCTCAGGATTGAAGGCCTTCCACAGGCAATCTGCTGGGTAAATGCAAAATAAATACTAAGTAGCCAAATCACTGGGGAATTTATTGCACTCTATTACATTGCAGCAAAAAGTCGCAGGAGTAAATTCAATGTTCCATGTTTTACTGAATATAACACAGAGGCAAGGAGGACTACAGACTTTTCCCAGTGAGTTCTTAAAAATATTGAATACTCTCTTATTTTCATGGATTAGAAAATCCTCGAAGCTGTTCAGAGGGCCTTTCTCACAATTGTAACCTACATACATTCTGGTCAAATCTCAGATTATCAATTTATCAAACATGAAACTCAGCCCAAGACTGAGGTCTGAAGGAATCCCAGCCCCAGCTCTTCTGGCTGATCTCAGGAAGCAGCTCCTCTTTCTCTGGCTTACCTTCCACATATTCTTTGCTCCTTGTGTTGTATCTCTAATAATTTAATTGTAATTAAATAATTTTAATTGTATCTCCAGATTTTGGCTGACAAGGTGCTGTTCAAGGTTTGGACTCCCTGATCTTGGAGGTCTTTTCCAACCTTAATGATCCTGTGATTCCCAACAGGAAGCCAAAACAACGTAAAAGCTTTCAGAACTATTTCAGAGCAGATTTCAGCAGGAAGATCCAGACTGGGTGCTTAGCTAGCATGGTTGGAAATAAAAACAAAATTAAGAGATGGGAAAGAAAATCCTCCTCCTCCTGCTCCTGCTCCCTGCACTTTTCCAATGTGGCAGCATGTCCTATTTCCCAAAAGCTCATTCTGTTGTCTCTCTTTCACCTCTGTAAACACAGCTGAAATCAAAGAACACTGCCATTTTTCCTGCTCTACAACAGCAGGCATTCCTGGTACAAGTGTGGTTTGCTTGGAATGTTTTTATTCACTTTTTTCCATTGTCATCCGTTCTTTCTCATTCTGGGTATCCTCACTGCAGGCACAGGAATTGTCCAACGGAATGGGAGATCAACTGTGGAGAAAAGTAAATGGAATTTTTCCTTCTTTTTTTTTTTTTTAACTTCTTAACCTGCACTTGTCTGGTTTTTTTTCAGTCCTGCCTAGTAAAAGACACCAAATTCTTATAAGAGAGGTGTGAGTGGCTGGCAAATAACTGATAAGATGAGCCAAACCTCCTCACAGGTGTAGGTGTATTACAGAAGCCACAAAGAAAAACAGAAAAAAAAAAAAAAATCGGTTTGTGGTTCAAGGTCCCCTTTTGGTTAGGATTTGGGTTTATTGTTACTCTGATTGCAGTTTTGCTTCCTGTCCCTAAGCAAATGCCTGGATTTTCTTGTCTGCCTGGCTTGCAGCACCCATTTTCCTAAGGAAGCATCCCGGGAGGGTTTGGAAGGCTCAGAGCCATGGTGCTAAAGCTCCTGACGTCAGGTGAAATTAGGTCAGAAAAGCACTGCCGAGGAGGAATCACATCCTGCATCTCGCTTCTCTCCTCCAAACCGCAACCAAATCAGGGCATTATTTTCCACCTCCCATCCTGGATGGCTGCCGTAATTTGGATTTTCTTCTCCTTAGCTGAGCAAGCGTGAGGGAGGGGAAGGAGGAGGAGGAGGAGGAGGAGGAGGAGAAGGTACTAATCTCTTTAGAAAGCAGCACTTGACACCCAGTGTGTAGGTGATAATGAGCACTTCTAGGGAGCTGACATAATACCGAGCATTTACAGGAGGGGAAACTTTGCTGCGAGAAGAGCCAAGGTCCACTGAAGAGATTAATTCATGATTTCTCTTCTCTCACACCGTAAAAAAATAAATAATTAAAAAAAAAAAAAAAAAAAGCCCCAACACGATTAGCTCTAAAGCAATTCTACACTTGTCCAAACATCCACAACGAGAAATGACAGAAGTATCTCAGCCCACTCGGCTGCCTGCAAAAGAAGCTACAGTTCACCTTTAATTAATTCTCCAGAAAGAACGAAAATTTCACCTATTAGATTAAAACCAAAAGGAAGGAATGCACATTTTTCCATGCAGAAAGAGAAGGGGAAAAAATAAAAAAATTAAAAAAAGAAAACCAACCAACTCAATTAAGTGTGGCAAGTAACAAATAAACAGGAAGCAAATTTAACATGAATCACAAGATGAACATTCCCCAGCTCCCCACACATCTCTCTCCAACGTAATTAAGCTAAAACTGTCCTTACAGAGGGAAAGAAAGCTGCAGTGGCTTTATTTACATATAAACAATTATTCAGCTGTAAACAGAACTCACACACACAGGAGTTAATGGAGAAATCATCAACACAGCTATCGACTACACTTAGATCTCCTCTTCAGGTGCCAGGTAGCAATTACAGCCTCCTCCACTTGGGGAATTCTTAAATATTCCCTCTTTATCTGGACCAACCCGTGCCACTCCTATTTCAAACACACTAAAGTCTGTCTCGGGTCGGAGTTGGGGATTTTAGCCTCCATCGAAGCATATTTGCACAAAGTGTGTCTGAGCCACAGCACCGAACTAAAAATTAACCAGGCCCGTGTAACTTTATAGAGCCTACCATAAAATGGCACCGAAGGCACGGAGATAGTGCCTGAACCATGGCCTCTTTGGAAATCCACTGATGTTTGCTGGAGAATCGGACACGTCTCGCCACAGCAAATCTCAGCTCACCACTCCAAATCCCCGTGCAAGACTTGTTTTGAGGCAGAATTTCCCCCTAGCCCTGCACATTTTCCTGTCCAAACAGTGCTTTTTGCCCAGGGCCTGGCCCCCGTTCCCCACTCCCAACTTAAACATCTAAGTTTTGATTGTACAATTGTGTCGTTTGGCACAGGAAGAACGAGGTTAAGTGGTAAATTATTACCGGATCTTTGCAAGATGAATTAGGCCCAGACACAAAGGTGCCAAAGGTAATTATCTCATTAGATGAGGCCTGGCCAGAATCACAAAGTCAACCTCTGCACAGCTCTGCCGTGGGGAGCTGTGGGTTTGCTCCTGCTCTGAAGTCTCTGTACACCCAAATTTCTCACTCAGAGGTGACAAGTCAACCTCGTGACCCAAATTAATGTCTCAGTGAGAGTAACACTGCTCCCTTATCCAAGAGGAATCTCTCACAACAGAGAAAACTGTTAATTTTTTCTCTCATTTAATTTTTCTGCTTGGATGCAGACACTCTGACCATGCAGTGCAAACCATGCAACATTTCAGTTGGGAAGTTAAGCATCTCTCAGAGCCAGAATGGAGCAGACCCAAGCAGACCCAAGAGCTGTGCCACATCCTCCTCCTCAGGGCAGCCTCTCCCTGCTCCCCATGTGGAGCTTGTTTCACCTCAGAGCCATTCATTTCAGAGACCTGGATTTACAGAAATTTCATTTCTGTCTTTCTGAAGCTCCAATTTTGCTTTGTTTCTGCTTTTTTTTTTTTTCCTTCTCCAACCAGCTCACTGAAGGGTTAAATGAAGGAAAAAAGTGATGCTCAAGGAGAAGGGAATGGGATTCTTTTTCTGCTTTTGTCAACAAATATTCCTTCATGGATCCTAATTTCAACTACTACTGCATTGAGCCATTATCACTGCCCAAGCAAGAGTGCTGATATTCCATCAGCTCCAGGAATAAGAAAATCCCAACTGGAAGCCAAATGCTGCAACAGCTCAAATGCAAATTTACGTTCACAAAGACACACAAGTTTGCATTTTGCTTTCTGCAATAAAAAAAATAATAAAATGGGATGAGGGAAATTATGAATAACTGAAGATTTTCCTTTTAATGCAATCGTAGCTGAAAGTGCATTAACCACAGGACATTTGTTGGGTATTAATCCCAATGCTAAAATTGTGTGTGATCTTGTGGAATGTCTGCTGTCCCCAGGAAGGATGGAGCACAACTGCTGCATTGAGGAATTCTTCTAACAGAATCAACTACACATCCTAGATTTTAAAGAATGAAATTCTCCTTTAAGTGCTTTTCTTCCAACTTCAGGGCTTCAGGTGTTGCACAGGCTGTTCCCACCCTGGGCTCTCTGAAGCCTCAGCAGGACTTGGATCAGCTCAAAGGTGTGGGCAGGAGCCAGAGCAAGGCAGGACGGAGCCCATGGAGGTGAAAGCAAAAACCAAACCCCATTTTTCCATCAGCTGAAGCTGTGATGGAACAGCCACGCATCTCAACCCCACCCAACCTCCCAAAGGTCAATAATCCCCTTCCACCAGAAGGTAATCACACCATGGGTGGTGATTCCTCACTGACCACAAAGTGTCTCTGATTTCTTGCTAAACCCAAGTGTCCCAGTGCAGGACACCTACATGGAGTGTGTATATTTGCTGGGAAAAATCAAACATCAATCACTTCTGCTCAGAAAACTCCGTGGTGTGCATAGAAAGAGAATTTTCTGTGTCTCGCAGAAGCAGTGCCTCTTTTCATAGTTACTTCTCACAGCTTCTCACTAGCATTTCCCACAACAGCAAATAGAATGTGAATTGGCACAGCCACAACTGCAAAGTTAATGTTTAATGAAATCATGTGCTCCCAGTTATTAATATTTCCTCTCAGCACCTCTTGTGCCATGTATTTATAACGACCATCTATAACAAACAAACAAAACCAATCAAACAGAACAAACTGCAAACAAAACCATAACAAACAAAACCAATCAAAAGTAGGTTGGCTGCAAACTCTAGAATGGCTTGTGAAAATGGCTAAAAAGTTTTAGAGCCCTAAATTCGGTTCTAAAAATCCCATTTTCAAATTAACTGGTGACAGCAAAGCAGTGTCCCAAAAGCCATTTTGATTAAAATCAAAGCAGTGAAGCTGTCACAGAGATTTTGGGGAGGAGCCAAGGAGGACTGGAGGAGTTGTGGTTGCTTTTCTAAGAGAAGCTACTGAAGGAATTCTCAATTCCCAATGCCACTGCCCTGGAATGAGGCTCTTGGCACTGGGCAGGTGTGGAGCTGACATTTCCTGATGCTTGAAGAAATCCAGCACCAGGCCTGAATTTTCCCAAGGAAAACATTTTACCTTGAAAGAGAACAGTTCTGTAGGCATTTCATGTTTTTGTTCAAGACAAAAATGAATAAAAGTCTTATAAGCATCTCTTGTTCTCAGAATAACAAGCACTGTTTTTTCACTTGAGTTTGTTACTTTCTTGTGTGTGTTTTCAAAATGTGCTCTCTCTGCCTCACCCAAGAATAGTAAAAAAACATTGTGCCATTAAACCAATCAAGTTAGCAAAAAAACCTGTTAAAAATCAATCTTAAAATAAAAAAAACCCTTCTGATCTTCTAGAATTTTAGTCTTTTCATTCTATGTGCACCAGCGACAGGCAGCTCCTCCCGACAGGTGACAGGGACAGGTTGACATTTGGACCCCACAGATTCATTCCCTGTGAGATTTGTGACATATTTTGGGTGGATCCTGCAGCCAGGCACTGCAGGAATTCCATGAGTGATGCTTCCCTGTGTCACCAAACAGATTGGAGGCAAAAGATTTTCAGGTGACAGGAGAGACTTCAGAGCAGAGAGCAGAATAATAAAAAAAAAGGAGTTTTTAAAGCTTCCCCTGCGTTAGAGTTTGGGTAGGTCAAAGTTAAACTGCTTTAATGTGTTAAAGAACATTGTATTTTGTACACACACGTTGTAAAAGAGCAGACTGAGGAGCAGCCTGCACAAATTGCCAGACACTGAAATTAATCTGTCATCTTGCAAGGTCACTATCACCAGGGAGCAGCTCTGGCAAAATGATAGGTGAAGGAAAGGCAGAGTGAGTAACTCAATCAATGACTCAATATTGCTCTCTAGGAAATGATATTTTGGGTTAGATGATACTCTGCTGTGAGATATCTCTTCACTAGGGAACAAGGTCAAGAATAATATTGCACTAAGCAGGAGCAAATAAACATGGAGATCTGGCACGGGAGATGGGAAAAAAATTCACTAAAAACGTTTTTCCTACATCACTCCCTAATTATTTCTCGTAATTAAACTATATAAATATTTCCTCATACCACATCCCTCTGACTCCCAGACTTTCCAATATGCATCTTCCATTCTAAAAATATTTTCTGTTTTACCACACCAGATGAATCCTTCCCCTAATCCTTTCCAGGTATAAAATGAAAATCAAAAGGAAAAATGGAATTTCTACAAAGGCTCAGGAGCTCTTCTGAACTCTGCTGTGCTGACACATGGATTTCCAAACCACACTGGGACATTTTTGACCTTTTGCACTTTCAAATCAGTTGCAGTAAAGATATCAGGAGTTTTGCAATAGGAGCTCTCCCCACAAGAGAGTTTGCATAAAGAATTGCTTCTAGGAGAATTTTCTTCCTATTTCAGAATATGAGTGAAAGGACTACTTCAGAAAAAAGGCAGAAATCACAAAAATGAAGTTTTAGGGATCTCTTAGAAGGAGATGTTAAATGCTGGATGGCAGAATAACTCCAGATATATAAATTAGATTATGGAAGATAATGTCTTGTCTGTCAACATTCACAAACAATTTCCAGTCTAATGTACACCACCACCTATTAAGCTCATTTAACAAACAATTAGAGGTCGAAAATTAGCAGAATAATCCCAAGGACTGTGCATAAGACATGGAAAGAATCACTAAGGTCTCAAGCAGAGTGGTTTTTCTTCATTTTAAGTTGCTTTTGTTCCCTATCCTCAATTTGATGGGGAATTAGCAGGTGTGATGTTTAATGAAGTTCTATAAATACTGTGCATTGCATTGCCTTAGAGCTCCATGGGACTGGCATTGTGAAATTACTGGGAGAACTCCTTTGATTAATTTCTGAGGAGAAAACCTCTGTTCTACAGCAATCCAGGACTTATTTATTAATATTTAGCAGGGACAACTCATTTATTGGTGGTAACAAAGCTGAGCACAAAGCTGCTCCTCGTTGAGACCAGTTCCTGCTTTCCACACAGCAAACCTTAACCCCTGCCCACCCAAAATCCTGACATTCCCAAACTTCCTTTCACCCAGGCAGAAATCAGGAGCACACCAAGAGTGTGTCAGGCACCCTCACAGGGTGCAGAAGACAAAGTTATTAATTTCTCTGAGCACACTCCCTCTCTGTTCACCTTCCAGAGTTTCCTCAGAACACAGATTTCCCACACCAAACATGCCCCAGGTGGGAGGAGAGCTGTGGAAAGGACTGGAATATAAGAAGGATTAAAGGAAATACTTCTGGCAGCATTTCTGCACAGACTGGGCATCCCATGTGCTCACAAAAAAAGTGAATATTCAGAGCTCACTGGTCAAACTGGGCAAATGTAACATCTCTGGACTTTTTTCTGGGTTAAGTTCCAAACAAAAAAAAAAAAAACCCAACCAACCAAGCAAAAAAAAACCCAAAAAAACCACCAAAAAACCACTGCAGGGAGATGAAACAAAACCCTTAAAGTACAAAATTCACAGCTTGCATGAAAAATATTATTAGAATTGTATTTTTATACACAAATTGTTCCTGCATTGAGAAATATGGATTATTTCTCATTAATCAACAAGGAACCAACTCCAGTGTAAGGGAAATTTCATTAAATTCACTGCTCATTCAAGGCTGCAATAAACTTCTTTCAATACACTGCTGCATTTTGATTGTAGGAGAGCAAAAGTGCATTTTGTTTCTGTATTTGGAAATACTCATCCTAAACACTGTCCCAGTACTTCATTTGCTCATAATACTGAATTTTGCACACTACAGAACAGACTGGCAGCAACTTCAAGCCAGTGGAGACAATCATGAAAATGACACAACTGTTACCCAGTGCAAAAGTTTTATATATATATATATATATATATTTTAAATCCTATTTTATAAAACATCTGACTTCTCTCTTTGGAAAGTGATTGTCTCTGGTTATCTTTTACAGATCTAAGGGCAGAAATGTGTTCTCCCTTTCTTCTCCATCCTTCCCAAGCAGTGACAAACAACCCCAAACCCCTTTTGGGGGCAGATCCTTCTGCCCCAATGTGTGAGAACACAAAGCAGAGCTTCTCCCCTGCAGTTTTAGTTCCACTGGAGCTCAGTTTCTCTTCAGGCACTGCACAACATCTGTGGCTCAAAGCCAAGTGTGACTTTGGATGCTGCCCACAGGATTTCCTCCATTCCCCACCATTCCCCACTCCTGGGATCCTGCCTTGTTTTTCCCCTGCTGTATTTTTAAAAGCTTCTTCTTCCCAAAGAGATCCCAATGACAATCTCCTGCTCAAGTGTTATGGATTTTCATTTAAATTGCTAGGTGGAGGAGGGATATGAACTCCCATTTTCCCATCCACTTTACGTGAAGCTGCGTCCAGGATGATGTGAGTACCCCCAAAATAGCAGCTCAAAATGAATCATTCATACCAGCTTCCAGCTCCTAGCAGGCAAGGGCTGAACCACCATCACAAGAACTTAAAATGTTGTATAATGAGAGAGTATTTTGTGAGCACAACAAGGATTTTGTTAAGCAAAGTGAAAAAAAATCTAAATTGTGCTTTTATTTTTTTTTTTTTTTTAATTTGTGGTACGAAAATTATCTGTTTTATTCAAATTTCACCACAGAAGTAACAAAAGTCTTGTCAAGTACAAATATGGAAAAAAAAATAACACCATCACAAGGGTCAAGGTTTCTCCAGCAAAATCAAAGGATGCAAATGAGCCTCCAGATGGGAAACAACTGAAGATTTTCACAAGTTTAAATCTTGCTGTACCTTGGGGCTTCTGCTGCTGAGCTCCTGTGTATTCCTACATACACAGCTGCAAAAAAATCCAGTGCTTTAAGGCCCTTTTTATAATCTCAATATTCAAAGTGTAATGATGATTTGGAGGGGTTTCTGTTCCTGCCATTTCCCTTGCAGACTGCAGTAAAATTATTTTTCTCCTTTTCTTTAATTTTACTTTTTACCCGTCCCTATCTCACCAAAATTAATTCAAACTCCATGAAGACCAGCTAGAAAATTCTCTGATCCTTAATAATCTCATCTTTGAACTCTTGCTGTCTCCTCCTTCAGCCTTTGCAATCCCAATTTGTTATCCTGTAGTGTGAAACACTGATCTGTAATTTGATTGCCTCAGGTTGGTTTTTTTTTCCTTCTATTTTTCCTTTCTCTCTTTCCATCAGAGGACCCTGCCATGGGATGCTGAGCTGGAGCTCTCACCCTTTGTTCTGACTGCACCTCCTTGGCTGCCAGAATTTCAGGAGATTTCCCAACAATCACAACCTGATCTGTCTGATCTGTCCACACAAAGCTGCAGAATCCATGAGCCATCCTCTCTCCACAATTCCCTGAATCATCTCCACAAAGGACCTGCTCCTGGTGGTCACAAGCTCTGCTTCAGATGCCACTTCTGATCCAGAAAATCTGACAGGAACTGGATATGGAAAAAAGAAGTCTCCTTGTTAAACTTTACCATAAAGAAAGAACATGATGCTAGCCCTCCTTAGAAACTGCACATTGCTGATTTTCAAGAATGCCACTTGATGGGATTCAGGAAAATCTTTAAAAAGCTTATGAGAGAATGAGGATTCAGCAATTCCCTGAGTCTCACATGCTCCATGGCCATGTCATTCCCCCAGGAATCTGAGGGAGAAATGCCTGCATGGCAAAAAGAAAAGAGTTTAGTTGTGATGGGCACTGATTTCATTTCCATTTCGGTGCTGTTTCTCCAGCACCACTGACAGAGACACTCACAGGGGGAGAGCCACCTGCTCCAGCAGGACTGGGCACTCCAGGCACCTGTGGGATGAAGGGAAAAGGAAAAATTCCTCAGCAGCAAGGTTGGGAAAAAAACCAAACCAACAAACCAACCAACTAAAACCAACCCAAAACAAAACCCCAACGCAAACAACCAAACAAACCAAAAAGCCATCAGAAGGTGACAGAAGGACCTGGGAAAAGTGGTCACAGAGACACCCACTGAGGCCAACTTGGAGCTTTCCCAGCAGTGCCAGAGATCACTTCATGACCAGGCCCCGAGGGCTCTCCTGCCTGACACAAGTTTCTAAAGACTAACGAGGACTCATCTCCCTCCAAGCCGGAATTTAAATCCCAGGAGCTTGGTAAGGTTAGAAAGTGCAAAGATATAAATGTCAATAAAGATTAGAGAAGATGATTCTTCTCCTTTTCCCTCAGCATCCCCCCTGGGCAGTGCTGTCCCAGCAGGATCACTGCACCCCAGACAGCAGCAGCAGCTTCACCTCCGACACCTCCAGCTCTGCTCCAGAGCTCGCAGCAGCTGCTCCAGCAGAGCTCAGCACAAAGAAACAAAACCCTTCCTTCCCTCTCCTCCTACAGTGTTTAAGCCACACATCTGCAGTTGCCAAGTTCTCTTTTTGATGCTGGAAATTTACATTTGCCTTCAGATACACACATGCTCCTTTCATCACACTCTGACAAACCCAGTTTTTATCCTCAGCCCAGATGATGCTGATGGAGAGAAGGAAGTACCTGCTACAGAGGAGGAGCTGGGCAGCTGTTCCTGCAATAAAAAGTTTGGGTTTTTTAAAGTGAAGTCCAGAAAAACCCATTTAATGTCAAAAACAAGATCTGTGTTTGAGTTTATAAAGCCAGGAGCTGGTGCAGTTTACTCTCTCTTCTGTCTGGATCTGGGCAGAAGCATTTGCAGCACATGATTCCAGGAAGATTTGATAGTGAGTGGCAAACCTCTGCTCTGTTCTCATTTTTAAAGAGATCCCTAAAATTATAACAGATTCTGAAACAGACCTGTAAAGTTGCTGCAAATAACACTAAGAAAATGTTCATCAAATTCAGACTAAGAAGTTATGATCTCTGCTATATTCCAGCCCAGTTTAGGTAAATCACTGATCCCAGCCTTGGCATTCCCAGTGCTCTTTCACTTTAAGGGAAGGGGGGGGAAAAACACGACCACAAATCCCAAAAAAACCCTACAAAACTCAGCTTTCCACCACATCCTCTCTCACTGGATTTAATATCAGTTCAGGTCAGTGCTGGTACCAGAACTGGCACTGAATGATCTGGGCCAATAGAAGCTGGAAGCAGCAATTTTCATATCTATCAGATAATCAAGATTTGCAGGACAAGTGATGAGGATATGTAAAAATTCCATAGCAGCTAATCAAAGACAAAACTTGAGGAAGCAGCAAAAAAGCTCATAATGAAGAAATATATTCCACCACAGGTGGCAGGAAATTGGAGCTACTGATAACAAGTGTTATGGGGCTCTGGCAAAGAAAGAAAATCAGCATAAGCATGAAGGCAAAGTAGTGATAGCACCAATAAAAAGAAAGCCTCAGAGCACTCTCCAGAAATCTATCATGAGACTCAAGCGAGAAGTAATAAATTTGCATTTTCTGTAAGACCTTGCATTTAAACATATTCTTAAATACTTTGTGAGTTTCAGGAGCTGCCTGCAGACCATGTGTTGCTTGAGTACATGAAAAGCAAAGCATCACTTCACTGAGCATTGAAGCACCAACATCTGCAGGGAGGGAGAGATTATGGGGAAATCTGAAACGAGATTTAGGAACAAATCACTCGATCCATCCGAACTGACAGTGGGAATGATGGAGAAACCATCAGAAGGATTCAAAACCTGTGCCTTGGAACATCACAGGGACAAGGAAGGGACAAAGACAGCAGGAGCCTGAAGTCAGGGCCAAGCCTGGAGCTGCCCAAGGTGAGGGAGGTCCCAGCCTGGAGCAGTCACCAACTCCTCCCCAGCTGCTTTTGGAGGAACCTCCAGCTCGGGGAAAGCCACACAGGAAGGGCAGTGGATTCCAGAACCCTGCAAAAGCTGGGCAGTGTCAAACACCCATTCAGGGTAAGAATTAACCTCCCTGCTTCAGATGAATTCTCTGATATCCCTGCTCCAGATGAACTCTCCAGGGGAAGATGTGATGGGGAATGGTTGGCTCAGCAAATGGAAGCAAACAGAGAATTCACCTCCTGTGCTGCTGTAAGAGAGCACAATTCCTGAAGCCAATGGAATTCTAACAGCCACGACTAACAGCAGGCAAAACACACACCTTAAAGCTGCTGAGCAAGAGCTAGAGCTCAATACACATCTTAGTAAGGAGTGGGTGAAAAGGGAACTTGTGTTTTGTCTAAAGCTGAGCTCAGCGAGGAACTGCACTTGCAGGAAAAGAGAGAAAAGAACACCAGAGTAAAGGAGAGACTTCCCAGCACACAGGAAAGCAATAAAATCAGCTGAGGGGGGGGAAAATGTCCCCTATCCTGTCTCTGCTGGATGTATTCACTTCAGTTTCTCCCTGAAAAGGGGAAATTTAACACAGAAATGTGGGAGAAAGTGGAGGAATCAGCAAAGCAGGCTCAGGTTGGGGTCATGTAAGGAAAAATTCACTTTTCCATGGCATCAAAAGACTTAAAACTATGCAAAAAGGAAATGCTTCTCTCTGCCTTTCAGGGGTGAATTAGTACAATGTAGAATGCTCTGAGTGTCAAGCAAGGCTTGGCACACATCCTTTGAAATATAGTGTGAATAAAGACAAATGTTAACACACTCCTTTGTGAGATTTGGTATCTACATATTAGCATTTGAATTGTACTCAGCTCTCTGTGTGTCACGGCAAGAAAATTCCCATTTCTGTGCTCTGCATTAGGAGAAACCAGCAGAGATCTGGGCTCTAGGAAGAGCCAGAAGCCAAAAAAATGCAGGGAAACACCTACAAACCCTGTACCATCAAAGAGCCTGCCAAGAAAAACCCTACAGCAGCAAAGAGCAGACAAGAATTTTCCCTTCATGGATTTTTAATTGATCACAAGCAATTTGTTGGTGATACCAAGGATTGTTCCAAAGTCAGGATGGATTTCTCATTTGCAGCTGCTCCCTGGAGCAGGTTGGCTTCCCTCAGAGAGGGAAATGTGTCCAGCAGCACCTGCAAGGAGCTCCCACTGTGCCTACAGAGGTGCCCA
The DNA here is from genome assembly GCA_013400515.1 of Erpornis zantholeuca. Lineage (NCBI taxonomy): Eukaryota > Metazoa > Chordata > Aves > Passeriformes > Timaliidae > Erpornis > Erpornis zantholeuca. Next base: position 26,880 of record VZTN01007643.1, read on the forward strand.
GTGCAGAAGTTCTGAAAAAATCCTTTTTTTTTTTCCAAAAAATTACTGAGCAACACCCCAGAGAAACACTGAGAACATACAATTAATCACTTCATGGCAATCCTCAAAGCTGCTCTTTTGGTGACAGTGAAGCAAATCCACTAAATAAACAGGAAAAAAAAATACTCTCAACATGCAAAGCTAAAATACATTTTTAATTTAAAAAAATAATTTTTTCTACTATTTTTTACTGTGGACCTCTTATATTTTTAATTGTACTCAACAGTTCCACAGGATTTTCAGTCAGAACAGTGTTTCAATAGTAATAAGGAAGAAAAAAACATCAGGAATCAGAAACACAGTATTAAAATGTGATTTAAAAAACGAAAGCTTTCAATCACATCCCAATGTGCAGGGAAATTCCATGGAAACTTTACATGCTGGACATGGCAGGAATTCTCCTGCCTGGCTCCCAGAGCCACACAGAAGTCAAGGCAGGGCCAGGCTGTCATTTACATTCATAAATAAATGTAATTTACATTCATCTGTATAGGGATATAAATGGAATAGATTTCCTCCTGTCCCTTGAGCAGGCACTGAAGACTCACCTCACTGTTACACAATTCCTTGGAATTCTGGGGGGGCACAAACACTGTTCTCTCTGCCACAGAGGAAAAGGAAAAGCAGCTCCTGATGGTTTTTACCATTTGTAACAATCAGGTCACACCAAGACAGGTGAGAATTACTTAAATCCCAGGGTAACACTCATTAATTAGAAAGTAAACTGACAATATCTATTAACTTCATGTTAATCCATCCAAGAGATGCCTTGAACAGAACACACAATACAGAACTCAGCAGAAATATCTTCATTTTTTTTGGTTTAAAAAGAAAAAAAATCTTAATTTTATTCCATTAAGATACCATTAAAGGTTTTTGCCTTTGTGTTTCCATATTGTATTTTAATCTATTGCTCAGGATGTTTAGGCAACAGAACACATGGAGAGGTTTGCACAGCCATGCTGGACAACCTCACAGGGCCACAGGTTTAAAAGAGAGATATCACCTTTAAAACAGAGATAAAAATCCACATTTTTCTAATGCACTTCAAGATCTAGTGATGAGAACCCCATGCAAGAACTCCTGTCAGCTGTTACCCTCTCACTGAGTATGGTTATGTTGGAATATTACCCTTCCTGACCTCTGAAAATAACATAAAATTGAAATGAAGCAGTAATTGTATGATTATAAAATGTCACTAACATCAGAGAGTAGGAAAAGGCTATTTAATTAAAGGAAGTTTGCTCTTCGAAGGAGGAAGAGTTCAGATTCATTCCCAGATATTGATTTATTTAATTGAGTTGTGCAAAGAGAAGGTGAATGTGCAGGTACAGATGTGCTCTGCTCCTGCCCAGCCTCTCCCAAGGAGCATCCTCACACTCACAGCTACCCAAGTGACAGAAAAGGGAGCAGCCTCTGCTTCCCCTGCAAACCCAGGGGACAAAAGCAGCCCAGGAGTGGATGGCTGGGGCTGCCTCTGACCTCACACCTGCAAACCAGATTTTGCTGATATTTCTCACAGTTTGGGGTGAGCTGATGGACAACTGCTGCTGGGAATTGCAGTGAAGTGAGACTTGCAGCTCCACACTTTGCCTCCAGTGATGCCAGAATGATTTTTTGCTTTTTATACCCCTCTCACACACTCTTTTATAGTTTGATGCACTCTCAGTGCTTTTAGCCCCACACTTGTACCTCCCCAAGGCTGAGAACTCAGCTCAGCCCCACGGCACCGTTAAACCAGGAGAGCAAACATCCTGGGAGCCCCAGACACCAAGGGCCTCTCCAGAACACATTTGGGAACCTCAGCCAGGCCCAGCCAGGGGGAAGGTTCCTCACAACGAGGGCTTCACTCCAGCCTCTCCCTGGGGAACCTTTGATAGATGTGCTAATTAGCAAGGCCTATAATTGTGTGTATTTCAGTGTGAGGTGTGCATGCATTTTCAGAGCATTCCACCTGGACCAAGTGCTGCACCCAAGGATCCTGAAATAAATCCCGAGGTAAAAACCCCTTTTCCCCATAAACTTTAATTTTAAGACCAGGAAAAGGCATCAGCAGGAGTGACAAAAGCTGTTTTCCAAAGGTTATCTCAGTACTGGAAAAGCCCAAAGTTCCAGTGGCTTTCCAGTGCCCTGAATTCACAGGCCAGCAGGGGAAAGCAGGTGTAGCTACACGAGACAAAACCATTCCTTCAGCTTTCCCATCCTGAGCTCCAGCTGCCATTTCAGTGCTGAGCAGCACAGAAATAACAGCACAGCCCAAAGTATCTCCTTAATAACTGCGATAAATCACAGCAACGACAAAACAAAACCAGGAAGGATTTCACGTGGGAACATCTTCAGGAGAGGACAACACCTGCAGCTGCCTTTGAGGAGAAATAATCCTCGTGGGCTCCTGGCTCAGCAGACACATTCCCAGAGCGTTCCCAGAGCATTCCCAGAGCGTTCCCAGAGCAGTGGGACCTCCTGGCTCATGTCTAAAGCTCCTGCCAAGGTCTGACCACAGCTCTGTGCTCATCAGTGCAAACAGCAGCACCTTCCCGTGGGCAGCCTCAGCTCTGGCTGGGAGGGGAGTAAAAAGCAGAGGAATCCAGGGATTTCAGCCCATTTTGTCCTTCTGGAATGGGATGGGAGGGGCAGGAGGCACAGGGTGATTTAGGAAGGTTTGTTTTGGTGGGGGGGTTACAGTTTTTTATCTCTACGAGCCCACTGAGTTGTGTGGTTGTGCCTGGCAGCTCGTCTTCCACAACAGGAATTGAAACTATTACACTGAGAAATAGAGAAAATTACAGTATTTACAACTCTGCTTATTTCTCTGGGAAAAAAAAAAAAAAGGGACAAAAACCTTGGGGAGGCTTTTCTTTTTTTAATAGCTGAATGACTAAGAAAGTTCCCTCTCTAGTAAGCCTGTCTTCGCTTTTCAGTCTCTTCCAGACATTTAAATGTCTGACAAATAGATTACAGACTACTCGTTTTAAGAGTTTGGAGGGGGGAAAGAAATGAAGCTCGGATCTGTAGTACTTTGAAAGACAAGCACAATATTTGGTCTGCACAGCTTGTGGCACCTATTAAAACCTTCATTAAAGCACCAGTGACAAAGTGCTGCTGTCAGGAAGAAGTGATGCTGAGCACTCTGCAATACTCCATGTTACAGTTGCCCACACAGTCATTATGACCATGTTTTCATTCTGCTCTATACTGAAAAAAAAAAATATATAGGCACTAAACAGAACATTTTGATATGAGTTGGGTTATTTTGAGCTCAAAGACACCATCAAACATTTACATGGAGGGGAGAACTGTAGGTACACTCATCACCTGAGTGGAAATCCATCTGAAAATTATCAGTGGAAAAAGAGACCAAACCCTTGAGTAATTTCTCTCCACATGTACATCACATAATATTTTGAATGCTGTGCAAGTGCCACTTTGTATAATACAATTATTTTTATAAACTTCCTAACACAACAGTTGTTATTTCAGGTTTTTCAATAGACACTATTAAAAAAATTAATCTAAAACAAGTTTGTGCAGTCTTCTCCAGAGCAGCTGCACAGAACTTGGAGCTCTAATCTAAGGAGAGCTTCCTTCATTACCCACAGAAAACTAGCAAAGCCTTTTAATCTGAGTTACTCATTTCTTTGTGCTTCTCCTGATGAGCCTTAAGTCTGTTCCACACACCACAGGAGAGGGAGAGTTTGGTGAGCAGACACCCAAAGCAACAAGGTGCTCTCGTTATCTCTCTGTTTCCCATGCTTACTTGTTGAAAAAAGGAGTGTGATTCTCTCTCTTCCCTAATGACATGCTAACTAATCTCAGTATATTTGGGATATATTTACTGTTGTCATAAAGCAAATTTGCTCAGCTATCTCCTTGCAATCCTAAAAATCAAAACTAAGCTTATACTTCACTCTACAATACTCTGTTTCACAGTTAATACTTACTAATTCTTCTTTATTGGTTCTGCTATTTGATAAGCCCAAAACTTACTTGGTACTGAGTGCTATTTCCCCTTTTTTCTCTAATAGTTGGAATATTATACCTCATTTTCTCTCCTTGGTTAATGAACCTTCAGTAACAAGAGAGGTAACAAGTGAAAATACAGATTATACATGCACTTTATCATCACTTGCACATTACTAGAATCACTTGCTATTTTTCTCTCTAGTAAAGAGAAAAATCAGAGTAAATGCCAGCTTGTTCCCTTCCACTTACAAAATAAAGGAATTTTTATTCAATCCGAGGCAGTTGGGCAATGCCATTTGAACAAGATTATGAAGTTCAGGCAGCCCAGCCTGCCTGGCTTCCAGTGCAGTTATAACTTAAAAAAAAGCTTGAGATAATCTGCTGCTGCCCCTACCTGATAGCATTGGCTGGATTCCTGCTCATCTAAGTGGAGCATCGTGCAAAATGTATGGCTCCCAAAATTTAATAATTAAACCCCCCCCACCCACCTGGTCACAGAAATTAAAGTCTCATCACTGCTAAGGCAGAACATTTTCATACAAGTGAAAAAGGAAAAAATAAGATTCACACCACATCAAACACGATGACAAACGGTTCAGCACTCACCTGGATCTAATAATTTTATTGAGTTTAGCTTCTAAAACCTATTTCAGGATATATATCAAAAAATACAATTAAGCCATGCATTATTACTGCTGGAAGTTTCATTTCTGCACCCCCATTCTTGCACTCCAGACTACAACTCTGCTACTTCACCTGAGCAACTCTCGTTTCTGAGTAAAACTGAGGGTAAAACCTTTGATGAAGAACAAATTCATAACTGTGGGAAAACACTGTCTAAATCAAGTACAGAGGAAGCATCGTTTAGTTCAGAATCTCAGGGTTTGGGGCTGTGGGAGAATCCCAAATTCTGCCAGAGGTACCTGATTGCAGAGGTGCCAGCTCCTCCTGCACCATTGCCGTGCTGGGGTTCAGCATCTCCCTCACACAGCCCAAAACAGGTTTGTCACATTCCCTGATCCCACATTTCATACAACACAACGTAAAGGGACAGCAGATTGATCTTCCTGACCGAGGGAATCTCTCCTTAATCAATGTGAAACCATCACGTTGTAAAAATCTCTGCTAGTAGCATGGTAAAAGTGAAGAGAGCACTCCTGTGTGCTTGGTCACTAAGCAAATACTCAGGATTGTTTTTACCAATAAAAGTGATTTCCTCAGGAATTTTCTAGAATTTCTGTGAAGTTATAACAGTAGATTCTTAATTTGAGGGAGAAAAAGAAAAAGAAAAAAAAACAACTTACAGTTGTCTTGTAAAAACGAGCGAGTGCTTCATAAACAGAGTTCTGAGTCACATAACCAGCTGGGTCTTCTTGTGTTGGCTAATCAATCTTGATTTCAAAACTGGAAGAAAGAAAGAAGATAATTAGACTTGACAAACCCCAGAGAATTAAGCAAATTAATAGAACAAACAAGGATTGATCTAAAGGATACCCCACAGGAGAAACAGATCCAAGAGCAAACATCCAGTGTCATAAATAGTTTGGGATATTTTGCAGTAAAATAAAGTGATTAAAAAGTTCCAACTCTGTGACCAATGATGTGAATTAAAAGCTTGAAACCACAGGCCTCAGTCCCAATGATATCTCTTGTTATCCATTTATCCGAGCCACAGCCCTCTGGCCTCTCAGACTATTTGTAAATAAATGTTTTTAATGTTTTCGGAGACTGAGAACTTCATGTGTTTTGTGTGTGTGAGAGGAAAGGGCCAGCAGAGAGGGCAGGAGCAGAGGGGAGACATTCCCCTGGTTTTCCTTGCATGACATAAGAGCTTGGGAGTGAATAAGTGCGAGGTCTCGAGGTCAGCACGGCGATGTCACCACGAATTAGTGACACTCTGACTGCTTTCAGAAGAGATGCTCAGGAGGGTGCAGGCAGCAGCTCTGCAGGGAGAGGCCCTCCTTGGGTGGGGGATGGAGGAACAAGAGTTCCATGTGGGAACACATCCCCCCTACACCACAAGGACAGACAAAAAGAAATCCATTTTTCACGTTTTGGTACTAAAAGGGAACTGCTGTGCTCCAGCACGGGGCCATTTCTGACCCAAGACACAGAATTACATTCAGTTCCCCTCGTGTCAAACCACAGCATATGGCAGAGCCGGAGGGGACACTCCTGGGAGAGAAAACATCCACTTCTGACTTGTAAGTTCCAGCTAATGATCAATTCATCACACCCCTCAGTAAATCATGTTTGGATTCAGCTTGCAAAAACTGGATTGTTTAAGGCCCTTTGAACACTATGTGAAAACATCTTTCATTATAAATGAGGATTTCCCTGCAGACACCAGTAAGACCACATCTGCTTCATCTTGGATCAGCATAAAGGAGTGAGCTTCCCCATGCTCCTGCCACCAAGTGCCAGGTTTTGCACGTCATGGCCTTTATTCAGTCTCCACCTTGTGCCCAAATGAACATTCCAGCTATCCAAATCCATTTAAGTTCCATGTTGCTGGGATTGGCAGGACTTGTTTTAGGTCTAACAACATTCCTTAAGTATTTTTTGCCGTGACTTAGGTCAGCTCAGTTTGTGTCATTTTATCTGGGACCCCCAGGACGTGAACACCATTCCTTTGTGAACTACACTGCAGATCTATTGTGCAGCTTAGTGCCCAAGGCAGCCTTCCAGGAGCACACAATATCTCCAGACTTTCTCTGCCCTCGTGTCTGAGGAAACCAGTGGGAGCTGAGGGTGAACAGATGGAGAGCAGCCCTGGGGAGAAGGACGTGGAGATGCTGGTGGATGAGAGACTGGCCATGCCCCAGCCGTGTGCTGGCACTCAGGAGAGCCTGGTGCCCTGGGCTGACCCCCAGAGTGGGCACCAGGGGAGGGGGATTCTGTGCTCAGCTGAGACCCCACCTGCAGAGCTGCCCCAGCCCTGGGGTCAAGCACAGGGAGGAGCTGGAGCTGCTGGAGAGAGCCCAGAGGAGGCACCAGGATGAGCAGAGGGATGGAGCAGCTCTGCTGGGAGGAAAGGCTGCGAGAGTTGTCCAGACTGGAGAAGAGAAGCTCTGGGGTGAGCTCAGTGTGGCCTTGCAGAGCCTGAAGGAGCCAACAGGAACCATGGAGAGAGACAATTGACAAGAGCTCGGAGTGACAGGAAAAGGGGGAATGGCTTCAAACTGACAAAGGGCAGGGTTAGATAGGATATTGGTAAAAAAATTCCTCCCTGGGAGGGTGGGCAGGCCCTGGCACAGGGTGCCCAGAGCAGCTGTGGCTGCCCCTGGATCCTTGGCAGTGCCCAAGGCCAGGCTGGACATTGAGGCTTGGAGCAGCCTGGGACAGTGGGAGGTGTCCCTGCCATGGCAGGGGTGGAATGAGATGATCTTTAAGGTCCTTCCAACCCAAGCCAGCCTCTGATGTGCCTCTGTGATATTTAATGCCACAGGATGCACAGCCATGCCCTGCCCCTGGCACAGGGCACTGACACACTGGAGAGAGAACACAATGAATTTGCCTGATGGAAACTGGAACCTACTTAGGATCCAGTCTTAAATTCCACCCTTAAGACCTTGCCTACCAAAGAAAACATGACTTTTGGAACAGGTTTTTGACCAAATATTTATTATCAGGCTGTACCACCAGGTGGCAAGATTGCGAAATAAAGGAATTTTTAAATTGTCCTATAACCCTTTCAGTCAGGGCTGCTTCAAGGACCCCTTGGTCCATGAAGATTGGGCCATGGAGATTGTTCTGGGAGGACTTGGGCGAGTATTTAACTTTTAGCCACGTGGGCCTGTAAAATATTTTAACTTTTCTTCATCATTCGTCATGTAGACAATTCACTCACAGCTATAGCAGTGAAATGCAACATGAGACTCCCAGTACATGAAAAAGGAAATTGTGGCCCCCAGCTGCACTTCTCTGAAGAACTTGGTTTTCCCACTGTTTTCACCCTGCTCCCTATTGCCCTGATAACCACTTTAACCTTTTCAAAAGTGCCTAAAACCTGACATGACCGCAGGGAGCCACATATTAAATGGGAATACAACTCAAAAAGATGAATAAAATTACTTTGCAAAGGGAGAGTAAAGACTTTACACAGAGTGTGCTTACAATCACTCAGGAAAATTTTTTCCCATGTATTTTCATTTCTTGGGTTATATCCCAATTATCTCTAAACCAAGACCATCCTAAGCTCTACACTAAAGGTGTGCCATGGGCACAGGAGCTCAGTTTAAAGGGGTGAATTTTATATTGAGCATGTTATTTTACAGCCCAATTTAATTCAACATTTAGGAAAAATATAAATACCCAGGAACAACTTGGAAAACTCTGTCTATAACACCTCTCCCCTAGATCATAAAGGACACAATGTAAGCACCCAGTCCACATTACATGATTTATTTACACCTATACATGCACAGATAAATATATGTGTAAATGAAAGGATATAAAATATTAGCAAATCTAATGCTGGCAACCAGACCAAGCTGGTGAGCAACTCTAACTGACCCTGAGACATGAAACACAAAAAAACTAATGATTTCAGAAATAGTTTAAGGACTTTTTCCTTCCATTTGTAGCGTTGCACCTGCTCAATAACACACAGCTACACTTCACAGATGCTTAAAATATTGTCATTATCCCTGGAGCTAGAAGAAATTAGGTAGGTGTAAAATAATCAGAATGTCAAGCACATTAAATGTCAAGCATAAATAAGAACCAAAATTGGAATCTCTCAAAGATGCTGGTACTCCCACAGTTGGGCAAAAAGTGTTAACTCCAATAACTGCCACCATTTGGGACTTGTATTATTACACAAACCACAAAATTTTGTGCCTTAATGGCATCAGCTTGAAAGATGATTTGGCATTAGAAAGTAAATGTTATTCAAAACATCAAGAAAACTTCCTGCCCCAAAATAGATTTTTATTTCAGACTCTTCAATTCAAACACTCCAGGGTATTGAAATTAAAAAGAGAAATAAAAAATCCAAAAGACTTTGCAGGAGAAAGGAGGGATGAGTAATACATGAGCCTGTGTTACATGAGATGGCACCAAAAATATAAACTGCAAAATAAACTGCCGAGTTATGTTTCTTCATCCAATAAAACAAAATAAGTTGCTCCATCAAGTTTTAATTCCATAATCCAATCACCATGAAAATTAAAATCAAGCACTCTTTCCCCAGTGAATATACACTAATTAAATATTTTAAAGTGAAGATACCTAAAAAACCTAAATTAGCTCGGAAACTCTTTCAAGAGAGATTTGCTTTCATGTAAGCTCATACCATCCCAGCACAGAGTCGAGTCCAGAAATCTCAACTGTAGTTAAGTAAAATTAAAGCCTGAAAAAAATATATTAAAACCCACAAAGAACATTATACCATGCTTAGGGAGTAACACCTGTTATGAAATTTCAATGAAATCCACGTGGTTTTGTTTTTTGTTGGGGTTTTTTTTGTCTGGAATCAACATCTCCTTTTCTTTCCACATTACCTATTGAATGTTTTATTTGAACCACAAGACCAAAGTAGCTTTACAGCAGATTCAGAGCTTGGGAATGGCTTTGCTTAGAGGGCTTCAGATGAGAAATTCCCTGGGAGCAGTGTGTGGCACAGGAGAAGCTGTGACACCAGCACAGAGATGTTTGCATGCAGAATGTGCCACAAAACATTGGGTGTTTACATGGTCATGGGGAAGAGATTCACGCTGTTGGAAACTTTTCTAATCTCTGTCTATCCCTTCAGACCTGGGGCACCTTTCTGGGATGAGCTGGAACAGAATTGATTGATTGGGAAGTGGATCAAGAGGAACAGGGCTGAGGTCAGGAGAGCACTCGGCCTCAGCCCGGGGGGGACAGCAGGGATCTGGTTTGTGGTAATCGAGCATGGAGGTGAAAACACCTCCCTGGAAACGTGCTCCTGAGGAGGAAAAACATCCCTTTAAAGCTCCAAAAAACCCCAAGCACGTTGTACTGATGCCTTAAATGGCTCCCTAGGAACAGAGAGCAGGCAGCAATAAAGGAATCAAGGAGGGATTGGTTGGAAAGGCCTTCAGAGGTACACTCTGGGCTCCAGAGGCTCCTGCCTCAGTGCATCCCAACATGGACAAGGACAGCTCCCGAGTTCTTCCCACTTGGATCTCAGCATCAATTCCCCAAGCAGAAGCCAGGCAAGGATGGAATTTGCCCAAGCTTGCCCCCCTGTCCCCAAGATTGTGGTTTGCAGTTCTTGTTGGGCCTAGGAGGGTCTGGGTGTCCTTGGAGAGCTGGAGAGGCTTTGTTGTGTGTGTGAGCATGAGAGAACAGCACTGAACGAGCTCCAGGGAACTGCAGAGTGACACTGGGCAGGGCAGGGCTGGGAAAACATAAAAGTTATAACCTAAGGCATCAGTACCTCTACCAGCAGGAATTTTTCCATGTTTCAGGGTTTTTAGAGCATGAGAGAAAACACTCAAACTCACAAACGTATCCAATTCTACAATGAATTGATAGAATTAGGGCAAGACAGATTTACTTCCCTGCTTTAAGGAATAAAGGCTCTCTGGACTGTTTAGGACTTGCTAACATGCAGTGCTAGGATTACCATGCCAGCTTAAGCCTATGCTTCAAATCCAAACTAACAAGAAAATACAAAGTATAAAGATATTAATAACTGGAGTTTAAATTACATTAAAGGCTTTGTTGGCTTTCTTCTTTGCCTTATGAAATAGTGAGAAAATAGGAAAAAAAAAAAAACCAACATTTTATATGTAAAATGAGGCAGTGCCATATAGGTGAGCACCCTACTTTAAAGTCTTCATAAAAATATCATTTTCTCTTCCTAGAGAGTACTATGATCCAGCCACAGACTCAGGCAACTGAAGTACATGCTCATATTAAAAAAAGAATAATAAAATCGAATCCTCTTCATGTTCAAGAACACTCTCTAAAGCACTTACTCTATAAAAAGAAATCTGAGAGAGTACATACACCTGATTTATTTCAGGAAGCAAACAAAAATAACAAGAGTGCCACCTATCCTTCATTAGGAATAACAGAACTTCCCGTGGACTGACCTTGCTGTTAAAAACCCTGCACTGTGAAACCTGATGGCTAAGAACATATAAAACTCTCCATTTGGGCAGAAACTTGGGGGGGAAAAAAATAAAATGCAAAGGAGTGTTGCATGGAAAAGCAGGATTAAAAAGAAATACAGGAGGAGGAGGAGGACTCGGGGAAAAATAAATCTGTTAGGTATCAAAAGCATAAAATCCAAAGGATTAAACCTCGGAAAACTAAAGATATCTTAAAGCTTAAGGCCACATTTTGGGTTTCAGTAATGATTTTATGAAAATAAGTTTATGTGTAACACCCAGTGAGCAAACTTGGTTAGAAGAAGCTGCTGTACAGAGGCAGCAGCTGCCACTGAACAGGAGACAGGGAATATTTACCCAGTGCAGATGACTGGAGCAGCAGAGAGAGGTGGGGGTGTCATTATTTCCTCTTATTTTAAGTTTATAGCAGATATAGGAGTAATGCAGATGAGCAATCTTGGCACCTAAGCCAGGAAAATAAAGATAAATTACTGCACCTGGTGATAAACACATAGATAAATCTATTTTATTAATAAAAGAGGAGGAAATTCAGTTTTCCTTTGTGGTAAAGGGAAGTCATGGCTCATGATCTGCTATGTGCACGTGGATGACGGAAAATCCAACAGATATTTGTAGGTATTTGTATTTCCAAACTGCCTCCCACCAAGGGAGTCACATGAAAATTAAGGACTATGAGATAATACTGAAGGCCTTTGCTTTTCAGAAAAATCTGGTGAAAATCTGAGAAGCAGAGCTCAGTTCTCATTGCAGAGGACACCAGCAGAGCTCTCCAGGGAATGTGAAATGGAAAAGGAGCAGCAGCAACGTGACAGAGCCAAGGGAAGGGACAATGTTCTTCACTGGGAAAGTGAGGAGCCATGGAGAAGAGTGAAGAGACCTTCCCAGCTGCAACTGGACATGAGGGCAGGAGATGAAGTTCAATACAGGTTCCCCACAGCACAATAAACACCCAAAAGAACAAACCCTAAAGTTACTGCATGAACAGGGGAGCTCTGAGCTGATCTCCTCCCCAGAGAAGTGAGCCTGGGATAAAAGAGGGCAATAAAACACAGCCTTACATGGGACAATGTCCCTCCCATTTTCACACAACCACACAGAGCAACAAAGGTTTGTCACCTCTCCTGCAGAGACAGGAGAGAGTTGCTTGGCCTGGAGAAGGCTCCAGGGAGACTTTGGAGCTCCTTCCAGTGCCAAAGGAGGGCTCCAGGAAAGCTGGGGAGGGACTTTGGGCAAGGTCTGGCGTGACAGGACAAGTGGGAATGGCTTTCCACTGGCAGAGGGCAGGAATAGATGGGATATTAGGACGGAATTCTTCCCTGTGGGGAGGGTAAAGCCCTGGCCCAGAGAAGCTGTGGCTGCCCCTGGATGCCTGGAAGTGCCCAAAGCCAGGCTGGACAGGGCTCAGAGCAACCTGGGATGGTGGAAGGTGTCCCTGCCCAAGGCAGACAAGTGAGATGATCTTTAAGGTCCCTCCCTACCCAACCCAACCTAATCCACATCCACAACCCATTCCTAACCCACAATCTGCTGCCTCTAGGCTGGACACAAATCTCTTGATGATGCAGCAGTGTGTTTTAAATCAAGTGGACAGCCAGTGCTGACAGCAAAACAATCATCCACACTGAATTTCCCAGAAAACTGAGGTGTGAGACACCAAGCACCAGGAAGCACTGCTTGCCAAGCAGATCTTCCTCGGAGACAAGATTTACAGGATAAACAAAATGCAGTGTCGTGTTGGAAAGTAATGGAGGTTACCTCAAACCTGTCAACATTCACAGCTTCAACCTCCCCAAAAGTATTGCAACTGCTTCACGTAGGAAAAAGGTGGGAAAGAGTCCAAATGAGTGCTGCAACCTCTCCAAAGAGCACAATGTGAACTCAAATGAAGATCACTATATCAAGTTCCCCAGCAGAAGCTCCACAGTGAGAAGTCCTTATGGGTTGATTTACACATAAAACAGTGAGTGATAGTTTATCTGTTTAGGGAGCTTTGCTCCAGTGGTTTAGATAATATCAGTCCCTAAGTATAATTATAGCTATATAATCAATCAGGGGCTACGTATTTTACTCTCATACAGCTCTGTTTGGAATCACAACCAAGACATTTAAAATTGTACTCCTGTTACAGCTTACAAAAATCTGCTGTATGGTCTCACCAGAGAAGTTTCAGAAGGGTGCTATTAATAAGTATTGAGAAAAAGACAAAGAATGGCAAAAAAGCAGAAGTGTGAAAAATATTTCCCATTAACATGTGCATATGGTTTCACTCAAAACAAATTTTCCTGCAAGAAACATGTTTATATAATAATATTAAGTTGTTACATTACCAAACTGACTGTAAGTTTATAATGGGGCCATTTTGATTTAGGCACTGTAAAGATTTCAGCTGGAAGGCAAAAACTTCAAATATATATGGAAATAATGGAAGCAAACTCCTGGAGGAGAACTGTTTGAGAGAAAAATGATAAAGACAAAAGAACCAAAGTGCTGTTTCTGAGCTCCTAACAGATGCCAGAAGCCCAAGGAAGGAGGAGGGAGGCTGGGACTGGACCTCTACCTCACACAAGTGTGTGTAAGACAGATCCATTAATTGCTGCCAGCGCATTTAATCTTTAATTCTTCATGCAAACATGCAATTTTAAGTGATTTTAAGAAGCCCATCAAGCAGCAGGGGCCACCTGCCCCCAGGCATTGTTTGAGCACCCAAGTCCTTGCCAACACCACCGAAGCATTATTTGAGTAGCCAGCTGCAACAGGACTTTGAAGCAATTTTTAATCCAGATCCATGCTTGGATGAAATAAACAATTTGCATAGAAGGTTCTGTTGTAAATGTCAATTCCTTTTTTTTTTTTTTTCCTTGGCATTTACTTGCTTTTGGGATGTGGATTAGCCTTCATGCTCGGCGGGGCTGAGGCGGAACTGATACGTGATAATGCCAAAAGTGGAATAATGCAGGGATTTATTCCTATGCATGAGCCTTAACAGGCAACACTTACCCAAGGAAACTACCCAAACTCTGTGACTCTAACACTTCTCACTGCACCAAAGGAGAGACCAGCACAGGCCTGGAACAAGTCCCAGCTGCCTATCCAGTGAAAGTTGGGAGTTGCTTCTGACAGAGGAGCAAAACAACACAAGGTAGGCAGGAGGCAACTGGGCTTGTTGGGTGGGGAGCCCTGGCACAGGCTGCCCAGAGCAGCACCTGCATCCCTGGAAGTGTCCAAGGCCAGGCTGGACGGGGCTTGGAGCACCCTGGGATAGTGGAAGGTGTCCCTGCCCACGGCAGGGTTGGCACTGGATGGGCTTTAAGGTCCCTCCCAAGCCAGGGAAGCTCAGGGGTTTGAAAAGGCTTAGACAGGTAAACACCAGAACCTCGTGGTGGTGTTTAAAGCCCTGCCCTGAGCTGCTAACCCAGCCTTGCACTGGTGTAACTCTGGAATTTAGGGGAATTTAGGGAAGAGCAGGTGGGACAAGGGCTCGGTAGCAAGAACATTCCTGCAGCTGTGAATGGGAGGAAGCACAATGGCACAGGCACTCCTCAGGGCACAGGGACACTTTTGGGAGGCAGGGATGCTGCATATGGAAAGAGTAAAAGAGAGAAAACTCTTCAGGAGGAAAAGCTGATGCACGAACCCTCCCAGCAGGTGTTCAGTGGTGGGAGAGAGACAGGTGCTCTCTGTCTTCCACCACAGGTAAATTAGATTGCAAGAGTAATTTTCATTATTTCTGGAGATCGAGAGGATAAATATGAAAGCAATGTAACAGCTTGTTACTCTGGGAAACAAAAAGGGTACATTTGTCAGTGGCTAAACTCATACATTATCATTTCAGGAACGACACATTAAAACATGTATTATGCTGGGAAGGAGCAGCACCATCCTGCAGCACCATCCATATTGAAGCCTCCCAGGAGGGTGTCTGAGTAACTGCAGTCAAAAAATGGTCAGGAAAAATTCCAAACCCCTTATATTCAGTGTTTACACTTGTTTATAACATTAAATATTTACTCTTTGCTTTCTGATTTGAAAATATCAGATGCAACGCTTCTTGCTCCTTATCTAGCAAATACATCAGAATAAAATAGATAAATCCCTCAATAGCACCCAGAGCAGCTAAAGAAAGAGGACAAGACTCTACATATATATAAGAGCAAGCAGGCACCCAGTTCAAAACTCCTCATCCCCCTCCAGCTTTAGTCCAGTGAACTGAAAAAGCCACTTGGAGGAGGAGTCCCACATGAGCTGATTTGCTCTGTGGATTGCAGGAACTGTTTGACACCATTTCCCTGGAAAAGCAGGGCACCCTCCCAGCCCTGAGCAGCAGCAGCCTCCCAAAGAGCCAAGTTGCTGCTCACTCATCCTCACAAAGTTAGTCCAGAGTCACCACCAAGGTTGTGGTGCCTTTCCAGGCTCTGTGTCTAAAGCAGCACATCCTGGGCACTGCAGCACAAGTGCCTGGGAATAAATGTGATCCATGAGGAGTCTAAAAGGTTCTCTGCAAAGCTCCACTGTGACTAAGGCAGTTTTCATTGTCTCCTCCTTCTTCACAGCCATTTCTGTGTGCTCTGCAACCCTTCTTTCCTCACAGTATTACCCAGAGTCACCAATAAAGCACAAACTGCTCAGTGAGCCGCTGCAGATTGCTAAATGATGGCCTTGCACAAAGCTCATCAGCCTGACTTGGATATTGTAATCACCAATAAGAATTTAGATATTTCATGCAAAATGCCATCCTATTCCCCTCTCAGAATTACCAACCTTCAAAATCGCCTTCCTAAGCCCATCTGAATCAGTCAGAAATAACAGGTTCATTTCTTTCCAATTAATTCAACCTGGCTCAGGAAAAAAAAAAGGCAAATTTTATTTGCCTCTGAAACAGAGGCAGTTCCGGACTTCTAGTACTTGAAAGAGTCTCTGTACAAGTACTAATACTTGCCCAAATGTCTATTCCTTTAAAATTAGCACCTAAAATTAAAAAAAACACCTTCCATATCCTGCAGGATTTCCCCATCTGCTTAACTCCTCAAGGGTTCGCTGCAAATGAGGCGAAGAAATCTCATAGTGGGGCACACAAAAAAAATAACCCTCCTGACCTTGCTCCAGGAGGAGAAGATTTTAAAGAGGTGCTTGCAAGCCCTGAGATCAGCAGTGAGAGGTGTCTCAGTTCCCCCAGGCAGGACAGAGCCCAGGGCTGTGCTCAGTGGCAGCTCTGCGTGCAGGGAGCAGACAAGAAGATCCCCAAACTATTAAGTTTGTGTTACTGCCACAGCAAGAGCAGTCACAAATAGGTTGTGGCTTTCCCCTCTCACTTCCAGCTCCCTGGGAAATCCCAGCTGCTTGGCCAGCTCTCTCTGGGCACGGGGATTGCTGTGTTCATCAGTTCAGCGTGGCTGGGTGCAGGGGGAGCACAGCACGCCAGCTCAGGGTGCCACAAACTGGGACTCCCTGCCTGCTCCAAGGTGTCCATCCCACCACACCCCTGGGGGATATCGAGTCTCTCCCAGGCAATCCCAAAAGCAGTTCAAAGTCTCGCTTCTAATTCTTTAAGCAACCCCATTTTATTTACAGAGGAAGTTTTGACTGTGAGTTGTCAGGCCTATATTTCTCTGCAAAAGACTTACAGCTGGGAAGAAAAGATAGGAAGGTCATGGAGAAAGTTTTCTTTAAAAAAAGTTTCCTTGGTGTTTTAAGACATTTGGGTAGCAGAGAAAAGTGAAATGAAATTGAAATTGCTCCCTGTGAGGGTGGAGAGGCACAGGGTGCCCAGAGAAGCTGTGGCTGCCCCATCTCTAGAAGTGCCCAAGGCCAGGTTGGATGGGGCTTGGAGCACCCTGGGGTAGTGGAAGGTGTCCCCACCCCATTCCAGCATTCTGTGGTTCTATAAACTCCCCTCCTGAGCAGGAACATCTCAATGCCAAGATTTGCCCTAGGAAGCAAAATTCCCTTCACCAGTAACCTTCTCTCATCACCATTTATTGTCCCTCACTCCATTCTGCTCTCAAAGCTTTGACCCAAAGAAGATGGATTTCACATAAGAGGGAAGGCTGGAATGGAAGCAGCCCTTTGTAAATGATGGATCTGCATTACATCCTGAAAATTCTTCTTGGAAAATGACAGACAGCTACAGCTACAGTCTGAGGCCTTGGATGGATTGTGTGAATGCTGCCAAAGTGCAGAGAACTCAAAAGGACAGGACAAATATCTAAAAAGAAGATGAGACAACCACAGTACTCCTCAATTTTCAACATAATGAGAATTTCTAAAGCAATTTTTATGTATCATTCATTTCCAACTTAAAGATCCTGCAAATGCTCAGAAAAACAGGTCCAGTCATAAAAACCACTTTGCTCTTCAGACCATTAAAGCAGCCAAACACTGCAGACCTCTGTCACTGCTGACCCCAAGGAGCCTTAGGCTCAGCTTTGCTGGCAGAACTGAGTGGAGTTAGTCCTCATTACCCAAACCATGCCCAGGTAAATGCAGCCTTTAGTCCTCACTGCTCAAACCATGCCCAGACCAATGCAGCCCAACTCGTGCTGTCAGCTCTGAGCATCCAAAACAAGTCAGGCTCCATCCTAACCCTAACACTCATCACAAGAGCAACCTAAAACATTCATATTTTTATTCAGAAGATTGTCTTAAAATCCTTGTTAAACTAACTTAACGCAAGGATTGTTTTTTAATGTGCTCCAATTTTCCCTCATCAAGGTCCTAGAAAATTATTTCAAACAACTCTACCAGTATAAGCATATCTTATTTAAATCCAGACCAAAATTGACAAAACATTCCCATCTAATTGGAAGTGGCAGGAATAACCATCATGGAAAGAAAGCAAAGCTTGGTTTGCTTATCAGGAAATAAAGCAATTCACCAAACATCTGAAAAGACAAAAACGTGTTGGGAACGATAGGAAAAAAATTATCTTAATTGAAAAATAATGGCTTGCCTGAATTTTATTTTCCTTGCATCTTTTAAAAGAAAATTGAAACAGCTCATGTTGAATCTAATTAAAATTGCAATACATCCTGATGGCTCTCATGGCAGAGATGCCACATCAGTAGCAAGCAGGCCCCGATGTGGATCAGGAAAATGGGCAAGGCAGAGGGGGAAGAACAGAGCTCTCTCCTGCACAGCTTTTCCCATGCACACAATCAAACAGCACAGTCACCTTGTTGAATAATGAATAGCAAAATGAACAGAAAATTAAGGAGCAGCGAGCAAGGGAGAGAAGATTCGAGCTGACATTTGCAACGGGAGGAAGTCACCGAGAGGTTCCCAGTGGCTGCTCCAGATGGCTGCAGCTATTTTGGCCAGACTACCTGGCTAGGACAGAGCTGCAGTTAGGTAAGCAGAAGGGGGGCAGGAAGAAGGAAAGGAACAAAGGGAAAAAAACAAGCTCTGAAAATGGGATTTGGAGCCTGCAGGCCTCCTAATTCTGAACCTCGTGAATAAGAGAATGTTACAAAATAAAATAGCAACTCCCAGTGACCATTTAGGAAAAGGAAACCAATTACCACTCGGGATTAGACACAGAGATTTCTTTTGGCCATTGTATGGATTCATTATCTCTCCCATGCCTGGCTTTCTATAAACATAATTAAATTGACTATTTATTATGAGTAAATCTTACATGTGCTTTAGGCCACATAAAGCATCTTGCCATCTAATTGTATTTTTCATCTGTCCTTTCCCCCATTGACCTCCCTGACAGTACTGGGAAGAAAGGAAAAGCCCTTCTGTATATATTCATCTCTTTTTTTTTTTGTTTGTTTGCCTTAAGGTCCAATGCATATTCTAGCTGTCAAAAGTGATTTCCCTGCTCACTGAGCAAATATTCTCAACAAGGATTTTCTTTTTTATATACTACTATTAAACAATGATTTTGCAGACACAGGTAATAGAAATGCAGGCAGGTCGGAGTGCATCAAAGATTTATCTCTGGGCAGGAAGTCAAGTTTCATTAAATATAAAAATGAAGTTGATGTAAGTGGAACACAGGGCTGCTGCAAGTTGGCTTTGGGACATAGGTGACAAAGTTGCAGTGAAATTATGAAAAGAACATAACAAAAGGCAGCAAGAACCTCACATGACCCCAAGCCTGTATGGTAGGTGAATATCCCACTTCCAGAAGACTGTTTTAAACACTATATCAGAATATATTTAAAGACCCAAAGCTGGATTAAGTCTTATGTCCTGATGCCTGATAAAACCAAATCTTTTCTATTCTCTAGTGCTGAGCAGAACATGAGAAACCAAACACAAAGAAAATGTAAAACGAGTGTAGAAGGGACGAAAATCAGTGGGACCATGAGGTGAGAAAGGTGTGCCAGGCAAATCCTGGGGTGCACATTGAAATATTGGGCAGGGAAATGCTGGGATGCA
Source organism: Erpornis zantholeuca (assembly GCA_013400515.1). Taxonomy (NCBI): domain Eukaryota; kingdom Metazoa; phylum Chordata; class Aves; order Passeriformes; family Timaliidae; genus Erpornis; species Erpornis zantholeuca. The sequence goes on from VZTN01007643.1 coordinate 46,367, forward strand.
CATTGAAATAGACTCTCTGATGCAGATTGGAGTTTATAGTTTGCCCTTGAGACCTACAGATTTCTTGAAATTGTGATAATACAGTAAAAATGTCACTAGTCTCAAGTCACTTAACGTTTTCTTCCTTTACACCACCACGGACACATGAGAACATGCAGAAACCCAGGGCAGAGCTGAGAGCCAGACACAGGCATTTGTCTCCTGAGTGCCCAGTTCCATTTCAGCTCAAGCAGAGGCTTTTCCTCAGGGCTGTATTTAGGGTCCTGAATGGAAATGATCCCGGGGTCTCACCAAGCTGCTGGAGCCCAAACACGACATCCACAAAGAACAGGGTAAAGCCAGAGCAGCTGATGTCCTGCTAAGAGGTTTCCTGGTGAGCAGGCTGATGGTGTGACAGCATTTACAGAGCTGAGAAACACAGCACATCAGAGGTTGAAATTTTCTGAGCAGATAACAAGGAGCAGAGGATTAGTGTCGAGGTGAAACGGAGCTGGAGGATATTCTCGTAAATGCAGCCAGGAGAAGCACAGGCACGTTTTCATTTAGGAATTCAAACACCAGCAGCTTTCAAAAGGCTTTAGGGATCCAATACTGGATATTGGAGGTATTTAGGTCCAAATAAGCACTGATTACCACTTCAAAAAATTCCTGTATTTCTTATTCTAAACACCAGGTATCAGCAGCTGATGTGGCTGAGCTCCATTACTTGTCACAGTGCAGGGTCCCCTCTGCAGAACCCCCCCCTAAACCTGATCTATTTTACAAATGCTAAATGTGCATGAAAGTTAATCTAGAGAGAGGTCTCCACGAAATGTCTAAAGCCTCTCTAAAATCATTGCAATGTCTCAACAGCTGTTGTCAGTGAACTGCTAAATAGAACTAAAATTCAAGCAAGATCAGATACAAGGAAGAATTATATTCCCTAAAAAGGTTGAATAGAAAACTCAGATATACTTCAGGCAAGCGTTTTCATGTTCATTAAACACCATGACAAAACAACAAACCAGAATATGGAATGCAAAGCATCAGGAGAGTTTAGGAAATTGAGGATGGAACCACATTAAGACAAAGAGCTTGTCAAGCAACAGACATTTCCCTCGTGTGAGCAAAGCTACAAACTCCACGACATCATGCAATTTGGAAAGTGCCTGGATGTCAAGAGATACCAATAAAGTAGGAAATTGGGTGTTTGTTAAATGGATGGAAGAGAAATGCAGGCAGTGCCATCCTGTCACTAGGAAAATAATGGTGTAAATACAATAAGGAAGGCACACACCGAACATGGAAAATTCCTGGCTGCTGCCAGTGTGTCAGAAATGTGAGTATAAAAACATGACTTTCAGTTTCTTTAATTAATTAAAAATAATTAATCCATAAAAGCCTCAGTTGTTTTGGTTTTTGTGGTTTTTTTTAATTAAGCCATGTATTGGGGTTAAATTTTAAATACAAAACAAAATCAAATCAGGTTTATCAAAAGAATTATAAGATATCTGTGTTAAATAATGAAAAATAACAAGACTTCGTTTTTCCATTATTATCAAAAAACAGTAAGTGGAAACTACAGAAGAAGAAAAAGTTGATAGACAAAAGTAATATTAGGATTATGAAAGAAATGTAAATTTGTACAGAAAACAAGCTTTTGCAATTAAAGGCCAGTGTGTACTCTAGAGCCCAGGGATAAGATAGCAGAAGATCTGGAATAAGAAAAGATAGAGGAGAATACAAGACAAGGTCCAAGATTTCAATGCAAAAATACGTAAAATTCTGATTTCCAATATTGTCAAGACTTTATTAGTAAAAGCTACAGACCTTCCATGGCTCTTGCTCCTGAGGACACACAGCACTGCACTCTGCTGCAGCAGCAGCAAGAGTTCAAATAAATTAAGTGAAGCTAAGCTAAAAGTTCAGCCAGACAAGAATGGCAGTAATGAGAAGCCACAGAGAGGGGACCATGAATGGAGAATGGGAGCACAACAGAGAGAGAAACCAAGAAACTTCCTCTGTGAGTGGCTGAGCTAAGGAAGCCTCGCTTGCTTCTCTGCTAATTGTACGCAAGATTAAAACGGAGCTTTCTTCCCAAATTAGTGACATCTCAGGAGATCTTATTCCCCACAGCTCTTTGGTATTCAGCAGGGATCATCAGCCCTTTTCTTAGGGCTTTTTTTGCCCTCTGCCTGGTCATCTGCTTCCCCTGCTGGCAGGAACTCCCTGTTTTCTGTCTCTACCTGCCTGCCAAACTGACTCACGCTGGCCCAAGGATACAAGAATTATTGAGGTGGTGGGGAGAAGGAAAGGGATGAATGCAGAGACACACCAAGGATTTGATCTGAATGCTTCCAAGGGGAGAAACTGCCCAATCTTGGCAGCTCCTCCTCAGTCACTTCAGCTCCTCGCTTTGCATTTTCCCCTCTCCTACCCCCACTCAGAGGCACCAAGTCAGGAGAAGGAATCTGGGTTTTGGGGATGAATCACCTTCTCAACACTTCTCTCCATGAGACTCTTTCCTCTTTGGAAACTCAGCAAGAAATCATCCATATGCAACAGAAAACCCAAGAAACTCAATTTATTTCGAGCCCAGAAAGGAGAATTAAAAGACAAATACTTTGCAGGAGTTAAAACCAGGCCATTTGCTGATTATTAGCAGTGAGGACAAAGAAGGCAAATGGTCACAACGAACTTGTCAAGCCTCCCCAGCACCTCCTCGTGAGGGAAGCTACCCTACTTTCCAGAGCAGTTTTCCTCAGACTCATCACTTTCTGCTAACAGATGGGAAGCTGAAGATAGAAAGAGGCATAGTTTATGCCTAGCACCAAGGGGAGGGAAAAAATTATCTCAGCAGGAGAGTCTTTAAAAAAAAATAAATAAAAAATCAGCAACTGTCCTTCTCCTCAGAAACGAGGGAATGGGAGGGGGAAGTGTTGGAGACAAAGGATCACAGACTTTTCCTGGTGCTGCCCATGCTCTCAATGCCAAGATGAGATCCTCCAGCCTCTCCTTGCCCCTTTCCTCATCACCCATCAGTGCTAACATAACAGCAGTAGCAGGAAAAAAAGGTCCTTCAGAATTCTGACATAAAGAGCTCTACGATCAAAAAAGCTTCCTCATGCGCCAAAAATGGGAAATACATTTTTTTCCGTAAAACCCAGAACGTTTCTGCTAATCTTTACTCCCGAATTCCTACCTGGATTAGTTTCTTCATCAAGTAGTCAGGATTTCCCTAACTCAGAGATGGCAAAACACTCTGTCATCATCCAGCAGCAGGGCAAATCCTGGGATGGACATTGAAATATTGGGCAGGGAAATGCTGGGATAGAAATAGACTCTCTGATGCAGATTGGAGTTTATAGTTTGCCCTTGAGACCTACAGATTTCTTGAAATTGTGATAATACAGTAAAAATGTCACTAGTCTCAAGTCACTTAACACTTTCTTCCTTTCCACCACCACGGACACACGAGAATATTCATCAGTAGCAATATTAAAAAGGAAAAAAAATCTCTCAAACACAATCCCCTCAACAAATTAAGCTGAACTAAACACCTTTAAATAGTGATACTTTAATACTCAAAGGGAAAAAACTCCAGACTAATTCAACAAGCCTACCTAGTGCTGGAAAGGACAAAGTACTAACAATTTTTAGCATCATTTGTCACCATTTTCTAGATGCCAGCACACACTCCCTTTCTGTTTGCATGTGTTTGTGCATGCACGTGTGCCCTTCTGTGTGGTTACATTAAAATGCACAGAGATTTTGGAGACAGTGCCACTGGAAGCATTCACATCCCCCTTATCTACCCCAACTTTAAATGCAGAATTTTAAACTAAGGAGTTTTGAAGCCATTCTTTCGTTTTCCTGCCAGTTCTTTACTGACTAAATGGAGTAGGAAAGGACTGGTTTGCTCCAGTGTTAATGTTCATTGAGTAACACTGAGCCCTCAGCACCTCAGGGAAAGAAGGAACAGCATTTTTACAAAATTTATTTGACTTTTTTTTAGACTTCTCCCCTGTGAGGGTGGGCAGGCCCTGGCACAGGGTGCCCAGAGAAGCTGTGGCTGCCCCTGGATCCCTGGAAGTGCCCAAGGCCAGGTTGGATGGGGCTTGGAGCAGCCTGGGACAGTGGAAGGTGTCCCTGCCCATGGTAGGACGTGGAATGAGATGGGATTTAAGGTCCTTCAAACCCAAACCATTCTGTGATTTCTCTTTAGTTCAAATTTCAAGAGCCAGCTGAAAGAGTGCAGGGATTAGAAATGTTCTTATATGTATAGTTCTTCAAGGGAAAAGCTTCCATTTCTCTCTTCCCTAAAGGAAAAGAGGTCACCAGAATCAGGGTGAGAACGTTTCCAAGGAGGTTTGTTTGCCTTTGACAGGGCAAGCATGGAATTGCATGAGTGATTCTTACACAGGAGTGTGAAGATAATAATCAAGCTCTGAAAATGCTAAAATTCACAGATATACACACATATAAACCTTCAAGTAATCAAAGATAAAGGTTAAGTGAAAGCATTAATGTCTCTGATTTCTGAACAGATAGCAGGTGCTTAATAGAAAAACAGAATACAATTATAGAGTCACACATCTCCAGCCCCACACAAAACCAGAAGTGAACCACAATGCTTTGCTTATTAGAGACATCAGATTATGATCAACTAATTAAGTGCATCTTCTCCCTTTTGGGAAGATAACTGCAGCCTCTGTAGACTTGAGAAATCTACATGGATTTGGATGAAATATGGAAAACAGAACTTGAGCTGCCTCCTTAAATACCAAGTGATTGTAGGAGGATATTTCTTTTCTTTTTTTCTTCTCCATAACGTGAACATAAAAGAAAGTGCAAGTTCCACAGCAAGTTCCCTGCCATGGGCATCAAGCACCATTTTATCTTGGAATTTCATTAGACCATCAGTTGAGACAAGCACTGACTGAAGAAATCAAAGAGAGGTATTTATCTACAAACAGTGCAACAGATTAAGTCGCCAATAATTACAGATATATAATAACACAGACTAGTCTACAATTTTGTTGGGAGTTCAGTTTTGTACCATTCTTACAGACTGTTCTGCAGGATCATCATAAAGAAAATTTCAACCAATTTATTTCATTTCCTTAAATCTTTCTGACTAGTCTTATATATGCCTTGATTTATAAAGTCTGTGGGTATTTACAGATTTGCCCTCCATCAATCTGAAGTGAATTGTCCTTGAACATTCATTTCCTGGCTGAAGTCTAAAAGAAAGGAATAAAAACAGAACTTTCAAGGGTAACAATGACTGTGAAATAGGTGAAGGAGCATTTAGTTCAGAGGATCCTCCTTCAGAAACTACTACAGGTGGCAGAGTGTTGAAAACAGTGGAAGAATTCTGGACAGGTCTTCAAGCAAATGCTCAAAGATGAGACTGCTCATGGTGAATGAGCAACCCCAAGTGAAGTCAAAATCTCTGATTTCTAATTGCCACCACCACACACATTGATTACAGTGATTTTGTGAGTGGCTGGAATTTCCCCAGAAATGTTTCCAGACACAGTTCAGGTTCCCCTGGCACACAAGGAGCTGTTTATGAAGGCAATTATTAACGAGGAACCAATCTGCTCAATTATCAGAGGAGCTTCTGCAAACACCAGCCCCACCTCACCCTCCTGTGTGTTCCCCTGTGTGCCCAGGGCTGGCACAGGGGCAGGGCTGATGCCTTAAGTTTTAACTTTTATATTTTTCAAATCCTGTACTGCTAGTGTGACTCTGAAGTTTCCTGGAGCTCGTTGAGTGCTGTTCTCTGTGCTAAGATAGACATAACAAAACCTCTAACTTGCTCTCCAAGGACACTCAGAACAAGAACTGCAAACCACAATCTTGGGGACAGGGGGGCAAGCTTGGGCAAATTCCATCCTTGCCTGGCTTCTGCTTGGGGAATTGATGCTGAGATCCAAGTGGGAAGAACTCGGGAGCTGTCCTTGTCCATGTTGGGATGCACTGAGGCAGGAGCCTCTGGAGCCCAGAGTGTACCTCTGAAGGCCTTTCCAATCCATCCCTCCTTGATTCCTTTATTCCTTTCTGCTCTCTGTTCCTAGGGAGCCATTTAAGGCATCAGGGACAGCTGGGTGCCAGGACACAGCAGAGTGGTGACCTCCAGCCTCTGCTCACTGCAGGCTCCACAACCCCAACTCCCGAGAGCAAAGCTGAGCTGAAAAAGCTCTGTTTCTCTGGACTCAAGGTTTTCCTTCTGTTATCAAGGTCTCATACCAGGAAAAGGAGTCACAAGTGCAGCTTCTGTTTTCATGTTGTTTATTAAGTTCTTATCTCAATTTCTGTGTGCTGCTCCTGCCTGGGCTCAGCACTGTCAGAATCACTGCAGAATGGTCACAAGNAACACTGAGCAAAGACCTGCAACTTCCCTTTTTACTCCACTTAAAGTTCACTTATTGCTGGGCATTCTAAAAGAGCCTGCAGATGGAAGGAGTTCCACACTTGTTGGAGTCCAGGAAAGCTGGAAAGCTTTTCCTGTTGCTTTGAGAGGTCCTATACCCACCCTGAGCACCCCAGGGGAACACAGCCTTAGATATCAGCCCCTGGAAAAAGCTCCCAACACTCCTGGATGAACTGAAAGCATTAAGAGTGTGAAATATATTGCAGTTTATTTTATCACAGGGCGAAGATTTGTAGTTTGGGGTTTTGTAGTACACAGGGAAATGGAGGCAACATGGAGGATCTAAGGCCCTGGGTTCTTCTTTCTTGTCCTTCTCCTCCATCTCCTGAGGTCAGGTGAGCACAGGGTGATTGGTGGAAGGGATCTGTGTGTGCAAGGAATTAATAGTTATTGGGACAAAACAAAAAATAGTATATGTTGTGGCTGGTTATTGGATAAGAAGGTTTTAACATCATGCTGCACACAAGGAGCAGCAGCCACTGTAGCTCTGAAACTACAGCCAGGCCCAGGCTGCGCTCTGGAAGTGAGATAAGAAAAAATAAACAACCCAAGAAACTGCAACAAAAAACTTCCTCTCCTTCATTTCTGATATGGGACTTTGAAAAAGAAGCAAAATCAGCCCAGCCAGGGGCCCAAGGCTCCTTCTCACACTCGCTGGTTAAACACAGGAATGGGCACTGCACAGATTTTTCCTCTTTCAAACCAACCCTCAGCTCAGAACAACTCAGCACTGCCTGGGTGGCTGTGGCAGCCACTGAGGGACAAGCTCCAGCACCATCATGGTTTAAGTTCACAAAATTCCTTCTTATTAAAAGGGAGAAAAGTCTGAAGTGTTTTCATTTGACTCAGAAAAGATGCTTGATATGCAGGTTTGGTTTTGTTTATGATTAAAGGAAAATTGAGCACTATTAAGAACTCAAAGGTGGGAGTTGGAACTTAAAGTTAACCTGAGTTACCAGCACCACCAGTTTAAGATGATTTCACATAAACCTTGTGGAAATTTTATCAAAAGTATGGAAAGAAAATTTAAATATTGAAAACAAACAAACAAACCAACCCTCATTAACTAGTCTGCCATATCCTATGTTACATAGTTTATGTGTTATCAAAATAGAGGTAATTAGGTTGGCATTAAATTCCAGTACATGAAAGCTGCTGAAATTTTCATTGGCAGAGATGTTTATCCATCATTTTCTTCACACTTTGAGAGTGAATACAGAGTCTCTTCAATGTCCTCTTATGTAACAGGCACCAAATGCAACAGAAAGTAATATGGAATAAACATATCTAGGCATTTTCAATTTTACTTGTATTTCATACATAACACATTTCACTTGACAAGAAGAAAGGTAATAAGAATAAAAGTCATCCATTTAAAATAGTATTTTTTTGGTTCTAATCCTTAAGCTATGAAAGAAAGTCTAAGTTTCCATGGAAAATGTTCTATTACTAAAGAAGAGAAAAATAATTTTCAAAGAATAAATCCTGAGCAATAGACTTTTTAGCTGCTAGTAGGTGAAAAAATACTGCTGTCAAGTGACTAAAATAAGCATTCAATCCTCTAACAGCCTGAAATATAACAGATTTCACTACAGTATCAAAATGCACTCAGGTACATGAAATACATGGCACAAAAGACATCCACAATCACATTAGAAAGATTTTTGAATTTATAGTCCCAGTAATAAACCTCCTTTTTCATGTACTTTGCAGCGAGGGCAGATACATGGAACTGCTGCTCTTATGCAGCTTGGCACAACCAATTCCCAAGAGGGAGAGAAAAAAGAGGATTTTGGGAAGTGCTGTTTAGAGTTCTGGTGAGAAACCTTTTTGTCTTTAACGTAATGATCCTGCATCACCAGAGCAGGAGGCAGAGGCAAATTCCTAACACCTCTACTTCCTTAAATAAATGAGAATATTCAATATTGCTGTACAATAAAAAGACTTTTTCCACTACTGAACTTGTATATGCAGTTATGGGAATTGCAGCACCAACCATAAAACCACCCAGCAGATTTGGCTGCTTTTCCTGGACTGGGAAATTTGCTTTTCTGTCAGGAAGGTGGGCACCCACCTCACCTGGCCAGGACAGACTGAAAAGGAACCACAGCAAACTTCCACCTTGGTATTCCTACAGCACCATCACCCCCACTTGGATCTCCTTAAGTCAAAATTTCTCGTGGAAAAATGGATGTTCTTTAAGACAAGATGGAAAAACAACCATTTTGTGCCCATTTCTACACTGGAGAAATCCCTGCATGGCTCATAGCACTTTAATATATATCTGCCTGCTGCCTTAAAGATACTTTAATAGATTCACTACCAGCTGTCATACCTGGATTTTGTTTGTTTTAATTACCAGCCTCAAAAACTAGAATAAAATAGCTGGTGGGCCTGTCACAGCCTGAACACAGCAAGAGCTAAATGCCAGAAAATTCCCTTTCCATAGAGAGAGGATGATCACACCAGAAAACATCAGCAGCTTCCATCATTCAAAATTCCTTTGTATTGGTTGAATTACATGGCAAAACAGTGGAGACAAAAATAAATATATATATAAGAATATATATATTAGTTATATATATATAGAACAGAGAAGCCAAGGCAAATTCAGGAAGAAATACAAGCAAAAGCCCAGGTGTGTGTTAATTTACTACCATTTTACACACTCTCCTTCCAGGTTATCCTGCCTTGAAAGGCCTCAGGACCACTCCAAAGCTCTTACAGACTAAAGAGCTCTTGACAGCTGACAATTTACTGCCACTAATTTTAAAAACATCACATGGATCAGCTCCAAGAAAGGTATCGTGACCCACTATGAGAATGCAAAAGGAGACAAGGAAAAAACATCTAAATTCTCTCAAAATGTAGCTCAAAGTCCTTTACTCTATGCAATTTAAAGAAAAAAAAAAAAAGCTGCCAACTTGTTTCTTCTTAATTTTTTTTCTTCTTAGTTTTTTTCTTTTTTTCTTCCTTGGATATTCAACAATCACAAAGAAGAAAAGAAAAAAAAATGAAACTAAGAGAAAACCATAATAATTATTTGAAAAAATACAATTTTATGGCCAACTTAATGATATTTCCAATCACACTTGCAATATTCATTTTCCATGTTGGATCTCTCAGCACTTGGGTCTTAACACCACCACTGGTCCATGCAGGCATCTTCAGAGAGTATTTTGAAAGGAACATATATTTCTCTGAAAAGAACATCATATATTTGAAAAGAACTGATTTTTTCAGTTGCCTCAGGGTGGAGAAGACAATTCCATTAGAAATTAGGATGGCAATGACAATTCCATTAGAAAAACCAAACTTCTTCATGCCATAACCTAATTTTTGTCTCTAAAATCTTGAAACCTTACCCAAATAAGAAGTGGAAGCATGCATTCAATGCTGTTGCTCATCTCAAGGCCTGCTATGCACAAGCTCCTTTGCCAATCCCCCATTCAGGGAGAGAAAAATGCAATTTGAGATGTGCCAAAACAACATTTTCTTGCACTCCTGAGAGTGGTGGCCAACTCATTTGGGCCAGCTCCCTCCCCTGTGTGGCTGGCAAGGACCTGTTTGAGCTGTAATTACCACTGGCAGCAGGAGTCACCTCCTCCTCCTCCTCCTCTCCACAGCTTTTGGAGAACAAATTCATTCCTTTCCAATCATTCAAGGCCATAACAGTGAATTCCAAGTATCCCAACTACTATTTAATGCTCATTGTTCATATTGCACGGATGCTGTTCTGGTTTTGTTCCTGACTTTCTGTTCAGGATCTGTGGCTGAGTCACAAGGCACAGGAAGAGGCTTTAGTGGGACTGCTTTGTCCCTGGGCTGCTCCTACCAGGATTTATGGCAAAAGCAAGCTGCTAAAATGGTCATGGAAAAGGAAGGGATTTAATGTGGGACATAACATGGGCAGTGCTGTAAGAATTTCAGCAGGAACCTTTCCTGTGCAGACATTTCGAGGAGATTTTTTGGGGTTTGGATATTTGCTCCCACTGAAATATCAGGCACATAAAACATCAAGGGATTTAGAAGTAAAGCTTCATCAGTTGTCCATTTAATTCTCTCTGCTGGCTCCAAGAGTGGCAGTGCCAAATGCTTTGGGGCAAAAAATGCTCTAAATAAGAGGAATCAGAGCAGTCTGCAATCTGGTAAAATCCTTCCACACAGAAAGGTTCCCTGAACTCCTTTCTAGCTCTTCTTATAGAATATAAACAAGTCAAACTTTAATTACTGTAAGCTTTCACATACTAATGGAATATAAGGAGACTTAAAGAAATTTGGAAAGCAGCAATTTGCTTTGGAGTAATGTAATTTTGCTTAATTGCTTCTAATTAAAATTATTCTACAAATGTAAAACAAAAATGTCTATTAATTCTCTGCATAAACTAAATTTAGGTATCAACTGAGTAGCTTATTCACAGTATTTACTATAATTACTGCAATACTTTTGCAACTTTGATGATTTAAAAGTTTGGAGGCTTGATATCAAATAATGGTTTCTGCTGCATAAAGCAAAATAATCTTTCAAACTCCCAGTGCCTTTGTAGTTTGACTGTGACTCACTAAATTTACATTTTGTGAAAGTACATGTAGGAGTAAAAGCACTTATGTATTATCAAGAAATATGACATTATAATCCCATGAAGTTACTACTTATAGAAAAAAATAAAACTGTTCCCATTCTCTTCCACACCTAAGTGTAAAGTGAATACCTTCCATTAACTTTACCTTGGATTAACTTTAGAAAGAAAAAGGACACTTAATATTTTTGCATATATTTTAAACTTCACTTTCAACACAAAGTTTTAAGATCAGCCGTGAAACACAAAAATTGGAAATATCTTTCCATAAAAGTTAACTCATCTGAAAATAATTCTTGGATTTTAAAGTATCCTGTGATGTGTGTCAAATCTGACAAGAAGTTGTGGCCAAAGTTGGGGTGGAAAATGTGAAAAAAAAACCTAGTGAGACCATTCTGCAAACTTCTATATTTTAGAAATAGACCAAGTAAAGTCCAGAGACAGGGGTTGTTTTTTTTTTTAATTTCTTCTCTTCATTTATCCTCCTTATCCTCTCTCCATATTTTTCCTCCCTGGTTTTTCACGTGGTTCTCCAAACAGCCCAAAGGGAGCAGTTTCCATGTGCCATTTTGAGGTGGAATGTGCTAACCTGAGTAAAACCACTGCTAAATGCTATTTTTTTCCTGCAGATAAGCCATTTTCTTCTCCACATTCTTTGATATTGCAAAGTTAGTGCATCACAAGAGAGCCATGCCTGCTTCATCTCGTGGGGAGGTTGTACTACCACAGGGTTCACCCCATAACACCTGAGCATGGACCTCTAACAATAACAGAGAGTCAGGAGGAGACAAACCCTGCTCAGAACTCATCTTTCTGTTTGGAATCACAGAATGGTTGGGGCTGGAAAGAACCTTAGAGGCACCCAGTGCCACCCCTGCCACGGGCAGGGACAATTTCCACTATCCCAGGCTGCTCCCAGCCCCATCCAACCTGGCCTTGGATATTTCCAGGGATCCAGGGACAGCCACAGCTTCTCTGGGAACCTGTGCCAGGGCCTCAGAGGGAAGAATTTCTTCCTAATATCTAACCCAAATATAAAGTAGATATTATACCCTAATATCTAACCCCCTCTTTCAGTTTGCACCCATTACTCCCTGTCCTGTCACTCCAGTTCCTGACAGAGTCCCTCTCTGGTTCCCTGTAGCCCCTTCAGACCCTGAAGATGCTCTGAGGTGTCCACACAAACTTCTCCACTCAATGAATCTGCTGCTCTTGGCCAGGCTGTTTTTTTTCTTTTTCTAGGTTTCATACTAGAAAAGAAAGGAGTTACAGGTACAGCTTTTATTTTTGTGTTGTTTATTAAGTTTTTATCTCACTTTTTTGTGCTGTCTGCATCTGGGCTCAGCACTGCCAGAAACGTGCTGTAAAATGGCTGCAAGAGTTAGAACACAGAATGTTTTAAAGACTTTTTCCTCAATTAACAGTTTTAACATAAGATATTTTTAACAGTGTACTAATAACTATTAATCTTAGTTAACACTTTTTTTTTTACTTCAGATCTATTCCACTAATCACTCAGTGCCACCAGCACAGCAGGAATGGAGGGGAAGGAGAAGAAGGAAAGACTTAGGGCTACTACTCTGAATTCTCTCTGTTTGTCTTTATTCACTTTTATACCACAAAACCCAAAACTCTGATTTTTCACCCTGTGATAAACTAAGTCCAATCTGCCTCACATTCTCCATGCTTGCAGTTCATCCAAAAGCATTGGGAGCTTTTTCCAGGGGCACAGATCCAAGGCTGTGTCCCCCTGGGATGTCAGGGGAGGGTCCCAGACCCTCCTGAGCAACAGGAAAGGTTTCCCAGTTTTTCTGGACTCCAACACTCCACCCTCCACAGGGAAGGTGCTCAGGTCCCCTCACCAACATCGTGGCCTCCCCTGCACTTTCTCCAGCAGTTCTGATGCTGGAGTCACTATTTGAAGACACTTCCAGAACCTGGCAAACCATGGAGCATGGAAATCCAGATGTTGGGTTTGTTTTGAAATCTGGGGAGGGGGGGAGAAATCATATTTCTGCTAGCCAACAATTTGGGCACTGTATCAGCATTGTTTTCCTCCAAAAAAACAAAAACAGCTCCAAGTGCCTCCTAAGGAAGTCACAGAGTGCCACCTCTGGGCTCAGCTGTGCCACAGAAACATCTGAATGTCAGAATTTCACCCTTCCAGCAAGGTGGAATCTCCCCACCAGTGCCAGGGCATTTCCCTCTGCCTAATGAAGTTCAAGTCTAAACGAGGAAGTTCAAGCCCAGCACGAGATCACTGATGTCACTGCAAAGCAACAACCAAAATAAAATGAAATTGTAGTGACAGGAGCATGCAGGAGAGAGTTTCTCACAGCAATTTACTTCTCACATCACTGTGTGGCACTGAGTGTATTCCCTCACTGCATGGATGCCACGGGAAGCAGAAGGTTACACATTTTTAACCCCAAAGTCACCAAGTCAAAAAACAGGCTCTTAATTAAGAAAAAAACAGGAAAAATTGATTTCAATTAAAAAAAACTGATTGCATGAATACAAAATGCAAAGGGCATGTTTAAAAATTGGCCAAGATCAAAAGCACGAATAACGAGTTAAATTCCAAAAACAATTATTAAAATGTCTGTTCTGAATATCTGAAAACAAAACCCTTGAAAATGCTCTGTTCCAGGGAAAATTCTGCAGTGGCAGGAAGAGATTCCCTGTGCAACCTGAAGTTTTTCTTAAATTCAGCAATTCCCTAACAAATCATCATTAAAGCCTTGATCCCCAGGGCACCCTAAAAGCACTTTTGCAGCATTAGTAATAGGCCATTTAATTCCCCCACTTTATTTCTAATTTCTAATTAGGTTTTAATTCATGATGTATCTTATCCTCTCATTGTGATAGCCTGTATTCTTAAGGAAATGGGAATTTATCTTTCTAAGCTAGAAGTTTTTGCAGTCAGGATTGCTGGATCATGGTGTTCCTTCTGCTTGTTTGCCATCTCCCTCAAACGATCCTAAAATAAATCCCAGTGTTTATTATTGAAATATCCTCTTTTTCCCTTATCTGCTTATGCTTCTCAGCTGGCATTTTGGAAATGCAAGAATTGGGGACATTCCATGTATTGCTACCTCAAAACTATAATAAAAAGTCCTCTATACCAGGAGCCTTGCCTTAAAATAATCTTAAAGGGCTTCACCATGGAACACTGAATAAACACCCAGTCCCACTGCATGTCACTGAGACAAGGGATGGTGTCTGGGGCTCCTTGTCCTGCCTGGACTTCTCCTATGGATTGCTGCACTGCTTGACTCTCAGAAAGTTTCTACAGGACAGCTTCTTCTGTTGTCAAAGCAAAAGAAACCCAAAAACCAATAATAAAACCAAAAACAAGCAAAAAAAAAAAACAAGAAAAAAACCAAAGAAAGAGGAAAAAGACCATGCCCAGATCAGCTGCTTTTCCTTGTGATCCTTACTCCATTTTCTCCTGCCCCAGGTATGAGGTTCCCAGCGTGGCACATCTAACTCCAAGATTCCTTTGTGGTCTTAGGCTAGAACAAGAACTGGAATTAGGGCAGAGCAAGAAGTGGATTAGGACAGAGCAAAGGAAGAACTGGGGTGAACTGGAGTTAGAGCAGAGCAGAACTGGAGCAGAACTGAATTCCTGTCCCTGCAATGCAGCACATCCAAGCTCTCCCTCGGTGACAGCAGCAGGAATCTGCTGAGGGTGAGGACAATCAGCTGCACCTCGGGACCTGCTCCTGCTCCCTCCCCTTCTGTCCTTGCAGGACCCTCCCAAGTGCCTGTGCTGGGGACAGGAGCAAGACCCTGGGAAATGTTATTCCTCTGTTTCTCTGCCAGCTGGAAGCCTGAGTTCATACCTGATGCCCAGCAGATTTTCATGTCATGGTTCAGCTTAGTTTGCTTGGTTCTAAATATCAGCAAAAGATAGAGTTGAGAAAAAAAAACCCAAAAAAATAATTGGAAGAGTTTGTGTTCCTAAGACAGAGCAGAGGCTGGGTGGAGCTGCCAGGGGATCCCACACTGGGGTGCTGGTCCCAGGCTGGAAAGTGCTGCTGCACTGCAGGGTTTGCATTTCCAGTCCTGCCCAACCTTCAGAGCATCCGAAATGAATCCCAGTTCCCTCTGTTGAGGTTTTCTGAAGGAGCAGCAGGCACAGACCACGCTAAGAGAGAGCTGCCTTTCCTTAGCATGCTGATCTCCTTACAAGCAAATGCGAGGGCAATAGAATTTTATCGGCCACGAGACAAAGAGTGTGTGCGAGTTTTAGCATCCAGCCAAAACCTCTTCTGCTTCTAATGTGAGTTTAAACTTACACAGTGTGCTCATTCCCATAAACAATCTGCAAAATGGCCAGAAAACAAACTCCCCCCTCGTAATCTGCCATCAAAAAACCCCCAAAGAAATCAACATTGGCATCTCGGCTTTGCTTTCGCTTTGCTCTCGAGGCTTTGCAAAGACCAGCTGAGAAGTTTTTCCTTCCAAATAACCTGAAGGTTTTAAGCAAACCAAAGAATGCTCCCAGATGTTTTTCTTTCAAGCATACCTTAATAAATGACCCTGAATAAAGAAGACTTCGAGGT
The DNA here is from genome assembly GCA_013400515.1 of Erpornis zantholeuca. NCBI lineage: Eukaryota > Metazoa > Chordata > Aves > Passeriformes > Timaliidae > Erpornis > Erpornis zantholeuca. The sequence goes on from VZTN01007643.1 coordinate 61,933, forward strand.
AGATAAATAGTCTTGGCGGATAAAGAATTAGGGAAGGGCTCTAAGTATTACAAAATGATACTCATCTTTCATCTCAATTGATCTTGTCCACCTAATCAGTAAAATCAACAATAGCAACTTGACTTCCTTCTTCAGGAAAGGGAACAAAATATTATTCTAAAATATGAGATAATTTCAATGTAATAAATACTACATGTGCGGTTAATGGGATTTCCATGAAAAATTCAAAAAGCACTGCTCTTTGTCATTAAATTCAAGTTAATCAGCATATTCTGCTGCAGATTCAATTAAAAACCAATATTCTAAATTTATTACTCAGTTGTACATATCAATTCAGTTTCCAAGCAAAACAATATGAATCTGCAGTAAACAGCTCAATCATTCTGGAAGTTGTCTATGCACCAACCCCAATAGCAACAGAGAAAATAAACAAGAGAAAAGCCACAACACCAGCTTCTCCAAAATCCAGGATATGTGGTACAACATATTATACCTTAACGAACCAAGAGAAAAAAAAGTGGTGATAACCAACAGGAACAGGGACTGTGATTTGCTTATCAAATGTTATGAATTATTGTTTGAAAAAGATGTTCATTTTGAATGCCATATGGGAGATGGGAAGGGTCTGTCAGAACACAACCCTGATGGAAATCTCCTAATGGAGCTTGACAGATAACCAAATCAACATTCAGGAATGGCAGATGCCTCATTTCCTCTGGAAAACCAGCCTGGAAGGAAAGGCTCACTAACACCAACATCCCTCCCAGTGAGGGTGGCAGCACCCACAGACCTCAGCACGATGACATTTGGGGGGGAAACAACGAATCCAGAGAGCACAACCCCCAGAGAACCTCTGGAGATGGATCCAGGAGGAGAAACTGCCTCCCCTCCCTCCCTGTGTGACTCCCCACACTCCCTCCAGGGAGAGGAGCCCCAGCAGATCCCAGATAAAGGAAGGAAGCACAAGAATGGGGAGAGCGAGGCCATGGAATGAAGACAGGCTGGGGAAACCTGATCAGCTTAGTCCCAGCTTCCCAAAGCCAAGCCTCAAACAGCTGCTCCAAAACTATGGCCAAGGGGAACAGCCAGGTTGGGCCAAGCTGGAGAAAGCAGGAGCTGAGGGAACCATGGAGAAAGCAGGAGCTGAGGGAACCATGGAGAAAGCAGGAGATGAGGGAACCATGGAGAAAGCAGGAGCTGAGGGAACCCCAGAGAAAGCAGGAGCTGAGGGAACCTTGAAGGAGCTGAGAGAATGCTGGAGAAAGAAGGAGCTGAGGGAACCATGGAGAAAACAGGAGCTGAGGGAACCCTGGAGAAAGCAGGAGCTGAGGGAACCCTGGAGAAAGCAGGAGCTGAGGGAACTCTGGAGAAAGCAGGAAATGAGAGAACCTTGAAGAAAGCAGGAGCTGAGGGAAGCCTGGAGAAAGCAGGAGCTGAGGGAACCCCAGAGAAAGCAGGAGCTGAGGGAACCATGGAGAAAGCAGGAGCTGAGGGAACCTTGAAGAAAGCAGGAGCTGAGGGAACCATGGAGAAAGCAGGAGCTGAGGGAACCCCAGAGAAAGCAGGAGCTGAGGGAACCTTAAATAAAGCAGGAGCTGAGGGAACCATGGAGAAAGAAGGAGCTGAGGGAACCCCAGAGAAAGCAGGAGCTGAGGGAACACCAAGCTCCACAGCCTGCAGAGACCCTCAGGACCATCAGGAACATCGCTTCCAGGTCTGAGGGTGCCCTAAGTGCTAACAGATTCCACTTTAATGTTTCCCTCTCCACTCCCATAAGTTCCTGTTCAATATTTTCATATTTTCTGTTTGGCATATAGGAACAGGATAATACCAAGTTTGAACTAAATTTCTCCATGACTATAAAAATATATTTGATTAAACAGATGTCAGCAAAATTTTATGGAGTGAAAATTGAGTAACAGATGGTGAGGTCTGTGGAGTTCAAAGAGGCTGTATTTTATTAAATAGGAAATTTGAGGAAAATAATTATTTTGCTGGAAATATTGATGCAGTGTTTAGGCAAATGGAAAAGCATTCTTACTTGATAGAAAACAGTAAATTAAAAAAAAAATTTAAATTGTTGTATTCATACCATGAACCTCAGACCATTAAAAAAGGGGACTTTATTCCACCTTCTTTTGACTGACTAGAGCAGGACATCAAGGTTCTCAAAGAAAAATAATACACTTCACAGGGAAGAAAAAAAACCCAACTACTAAATCAAAAATAACAATGACCTTGGATTAAGCACCCTGAGCAAAATACATCCTGTGTGTGATACACAAGCTATTGTGAAAACAAGTTTGCAAACACAAGACCATGGGATAATCAACAGTTATACTGAACTTATATTATGAGCATTAAACAAATTTGCAAATAATGCCTTATGTGCTATGGGAAATGAGACAGAAGGATTATAACTCCTGACTGCCATTAATATATCACCTCTACTCCAGCTTTACTACTCGGAATGGCAGAGGAACATTGCCACCAGTGGAACACAGAGAGTCAATGAAATGAAAAGAACATCATAAATGTAATTATTATTGCATAATATGATTTCTCTCCCTATTCCTATGGCTCTCAAGTCTTCTCTTCAAGCTGATATTTTAAACATTTTATTACATCACTGGGAAAAAAATGCGAGGGGAAGAAGTAGTTTCAAATTCATGACCAGGCTCCTCCTGCATCAAAGAGAAAGCTCCAGTGCCCTGTGGAACAGCAGTCAGTGAGCTGCCTCACATGTCCAGGGGGAACACGTGGAGAAGCCTGATAGTTCCAGAGCATTTGACCATGCTGAGCCACCTGCTGTCCAAACGAGCCTTGTGTTGGCTCACAGGCAGGATAATGCCTTAAATTGGCTCCCTAGGAACAGAGAGCAGGCAGCAATAAAGGAATCAAGGAGGGATTGGTTGGAAAGGCCTTCAGAGGTACACTCTGGGCTCCAGAGGCTCCTGCCTCAGTGCATCCCAACATGGACAAGGACAGCTCCCGAGTTCTTCCCACTTGGATCTCAGCATCAATTCCCCAAGCAGGAGCCAGGCAAGGATGGAATTTGCCCAAGCTTGCCCCCCTGTCCCCAAGATTGTGGTTTGCAGTTCTTGTTCTGAGTGTTCTTGGAGAGCAAGTTAGAGGTTTTGTTTTGTCTATCTTAACATAGAGAACAGCACTGAACGAGCTCCAGGAACCTTCAGAGTCACACTAGCAGTACAGGATTTGAAAAACATAAAAGTTAAGACCTAAGGCATCAAGGAGACACCTCTGACTCACCCACACCAGCAGTGTCTGAGCTGACAGAGCTCCTCTCACCTGCAAGAGGCACCAGCACAGCCCAGCTCCATCCAGAGAGCTCTACTCATCCTCCCTCCCAAAAACCTGCTGGGATCTGCCCCTGGCCAGGATCTGCCCCTCACCCAGCACAGCTCAGGGTCCATACTCCCCTGGATCTGAGCTGTAAGTGCTGATGTCGCCAGGAGTGAAACCATCACAAACACATAACAGATATTTCTGAGCTCAGGGACATCAGATATTTCTCAGTGACATTTCCTGTCAGGTGTTTAACTGCCCTGGAAAGGTTCCTGATGTGGGCAGGGGTTCCTGATATGTGCAGCCTCAGAAGAGAGGAAGCTGCTCCATCCTCACACTTGGGAAATGCTGCTTATTTTTCAGAGTGGTGCAAGGAACTGAACCCCCCCCAAGACTCTGGATGCAGAAACAGAGCTTACAGCTCACCAGTATTCATGGTTTATTAACTAGAATCATGTCTTTTTAGTGGGTTTAGACTTCGACATCAACATCACAAGAAACAGACATTTTCCCACAAAACTGTATTTTAAGGAAGAAGCAGTCAACTTACATTTGACAGAGTGAGAAAAGAACCAACAAATTCAAGCCTCCACGAGGCAAAATACCCTCCTTGAGCTTGAACTTGAGGGTTTTGTACAAGCACGAGCTCTTCAGGAGCAATGTTCAGCTTTACACCTCATCCATCATTCCTCTCTCTCTATTGATCCATTTATCAGTCACTGGTTGGGCTGGTCCAGGAGCTCCAAATTAACACATGAAAGAGCTCCCGGGTTTAAATCACTACCAGAGTTAATTTAGATCATGTTTAGCACAGCCCTTGGGCCTTCCCAAGGAATAACTGATTGGATTGCACGTTGAAAGCACATATATGTTTGTCTGAAATGTTTTCACATGCTTTTAGACCTAGAAATTCTGTATTTAAACAAGCAGAAAAAGGAAACATTGGAGGTGGGTGTTAATTACTCTTATTTAGAGGCTTTTTAGCAGTTTCCCATATTGGTTAAAACTGAAGTTGGATCTTATTTTCAGCGATTCAAAAATCAAAGCAAGAGATAGAAATTCATCAGAAAAATCAGGCTCTGCTTCTCCAGAGATATAAATGAAAGTGCAGCTTACATATCTCAGGCATCAGCTTTTAGATTTATCCTTTATCTCCCTAAGGCAAATGTGATGGTCAATCTACAAAAAAATCCTGAAATAGTTACCCAAAAACCTCCTCTTAATCTTCAGCTGTTCAAGGATTCTGTAGTTTTCAAAAGAACTCTTAAGCACAGGACATTTTGGGGTCTGAAGTATTCAGTGTTAAGAGCATGAAAAATATCACTCAAACAGTTTAAAAGGGATTTCAAAGCTTGACCTAAGTTGATAACCCTGGTTAAGATTTTCATTTCTGGATCTTTAAGATAAAATGGCTGAGGATTTACAGAGAGGAGGAACCAGTTTTACAGCAGCATTTGAAGTTGTGATAAGATTCCTAAATATAAATGCCCAAAGTTAATGTGCCAGAATGCTCATTGGGTATTTTTTAAAGGAAGGCACAAGGAATGATCTTAAACTTATATTTAACCTCTACACAAGAGGCAGTTCAGTATCTAGAGAGATCTGAAGGAAGTCTTGTTCTCATCAGATTGATTTCTTCAGCTTTGGAGGAGGAAGTGCTAATTCCCATTCTTCCACATTTTCTGTCATGCTTTAGGGATTCCTTGTGGACATGGGAAAAATTATTTGACCTCTTGAACAGAAGGAAAAGGGAACTGGGAGGGTCATGCCTGGAGAGAGATCTCTGCTCACTATTCCATGTCAATGTTGTGGCAAATTTCTCAGGGCCAAACCTGGCAGCTACCAGAGATTAGTGTGCAATGAAACAAGGAAAAGCATTCCTGGGATAATTTTATGGAACCTTCTTTTTATTCCTGCAGTGAAAGGCAGGAGAAGTCCATCTAAACATACCAGATTATTAACAAATGGAGTCAGAACAGCAAAAAAAAATTGTTTCAATGTATGTAGCACTCCCCAAACTGGATGAACTCCATTAGAAATAAAAAGCAGCTTGTTAAAGACATCATTCTAAGGTGCTTTTAAATTCCTCCAGGGTAATTGTTACCATACTGCAACCAGAAGTTCCTGAGGAGCTGCCCATTTATCACTTTCACTGACAAGTTACTGTTTAGATAAAATCCCATGTCCACTGTTGGTACTTTTTGTTGGTATTTTCACAGGGAATGCTAAACATTTATTTTATTTTATTTTATTTTACAAACAGGAGCCTGCTCTGCGCCTTGGGAATGCCAGTGGATCCCTGAGACACAGAGGGGACAAGGAGGGAAGTGTCTCCCCAAACACAGCCTGGCACTCAGTGCCTCCTCCAATGCAAGCCAAAAGCAAACTGCTCCAGCAGTTAAAAAATAGAAACCAAAACAGTTAAGTCCTGTCTGATTAATTGCTCTACTTAGCTAATTTGATAAGCCCTCCATCAGTTTTCCATGCCTCCTTCATTGCCTTGATCTACTTTGCAAATTAATCTTATTATGAACACCTGCAATCCAAAGCCTCATCTCTGCAGAAGTTCCACAACTCTTATTTATACACAGCATTTCTTAAAATGCTGATTTTAAGCCCCATCCTGCCTCCAGAAGCCTTCCTGGGGTACAAGGAAGGGACACAGCAAGGGGAATATGCAGTAGAGGAAGCACCCCTGCCTCACCAATGCTTTATCCCCTCTGTGTTCAGCCACATAAACTGCATCCTACAAGAAAATCCTAATAAAAGTTCACAGCAGACAAAAGATAAAGAAGGAGTCTGTCAGGGGCCTGTGCCCCCACAGGGGTTGGAACCTGGCTCCTGCCCCTGTCCTCTGCCCTGGAAATTCTTTTCCTTCAGTTCTTCATGTTGGAAAGAACAAAGTGAGACATCTTCTGTGCTGGTTCAGGAGTTGTTTG
>VZTN01007643.1:68420-112321 GCA_013400515.1 Erpornis zantholeuca
TCAGGCTTCCCTGGACTCCAACACAAGCCAAACTCAGAGTCCCCACACCACATTCACCAGATCAGGCACACACCAGGAGGGGAATGATAATGCCAGCTCCAGTCCTGGGTGCCGTGGGCATCTCCAGAGAAACCAGGGACTGCACAACCTGGGTTCAGACCTCATTGCAAGCTCCAGCCTGATAAAACTGTTTTGAAAAGTTCAGCATCACCTCAAGTGAATAAATGTTAGATAATAAAGGATTAACTGTGTATTTATGATGGCCTAGCCTTGATTCCCTTCACACAGGACAGATTTCTTTGCCTACAGAATCCAAACACAAAACTTGTGCTGAAGTCTTTTCAAAAGTATGGGCTGGTAACTGATTTTCTTTTTTAAAACCATTTGTACTGATAGTTTTAATTGATCTCTCTGACTGCTACTTCACCCTCATTTATTATTGTGAATATAAATTAGAAACAAAAGGAAGCCCCAAGCAGTTTTATCTGGCTATAAAGATTTTTTGCCACTAGATTTGCAATTCCTTCTCACAAATTATTTCGTGGGCAGGATTTTTAATCCTCTGTTTTAATCATCGTTTTCTCCCTCTCCAAATCATTACAGAAAGATTGAACATCATAAAATGTTCTTTTTCCATCAAAATCAGGAAAAGTTATCGTTCAGTTCATCTGAGGGTTTGTGCTAGCCTTGATAAAATGCATTTTTAAAAGACAAACAATAACACTGACAGAATTGCCTGACTCAAAAGCAATCTGCATTAGTAAAATTTAACTGTGAGCCCTTGAGATGACAACAGTTTATCATATTTGTTGTAAAAAATATTTTTAGCTGAGCAATGCCAAGCTCAGGGCCCTCTGCAGTAACTGTGGCAAGAAAAATCAGGACCCTGTGCTTCAGAGAACATCTGCAGAGCTTGCAGGGGATCCCTCCTAGATGGACCCCAAAATGAAGGACATTCCTATCCTACCTCAAAATGCTGCTCTCATATTTTAAACCTGAGAACATGAGAAAGTGAAGTTATTAATGGAGCCATTTACTGTCTCTCTGGGGCTCCCAGATTCATTAAATTCAGACTCAGGGCTAAGATCCTCACAGCCTTTCCAAACCTCCAACAAGCACCTGCAGATCTGCTCCAAATATCACCATGTTGTACAGGAGACGGTGGGAAATAAGTCACTCATGACATGGAAAAGCCACTGGAGTGTCAGAAAAGTGTAGAAAAAACACCAAAAAAAAAAAAAATTAAGAAATGTTGGCATTAAAAGACCTGACAGATGTTAAGCTTTTGTTCTTGCATCATTATCATTGCAGAAAAATGATGCTTTTCTTACCCTCCCCTTTCAGAATTTCTTGTAATACTTCATCAAGTTTCCCCTGTGCCTCTGTACCCCAAACAGAATCTATTTTCCTTTTCATAGGAAATGGGTTTCTTGATGAAGAACCTGCCATTGCCACCTCTGGGACTCTGCCAGATTTTTTGGGATATTGGATAAATGGGAACTCATCTATTTCATTATAATTCCATCCTCAGTTTGGGAAGGTGAAACCCTTCCCTCATCCAAACCAGTCTTAAGGATCAATAATTGTCTTTTCTTTCTAGAAAATTCTTTGATTATCCATTTCTTCGTGGTTATTCATATTTTTAGGCAGCTGCAGCAAATGACTGATTTGCAAGCACTCTGGATTTCTGCTCCAGCAAGGGTTTAAGCTCTTTAGGAAAATGAATGAAGCACAAAGGTTTTTATTTAACTATAATTAATTAAATGCGATGTGCAACTGAGCGAGGCCTCATCCTTGGCCAAGGTCTCAAAGATGCCCAGAACCCTTACCCAGGGGCTGCTGGAGACCCTGCAAGCCAAAGGATCCCCCTGGGAAGTGGGGATGGTTGTGGAAACACCAATGGATATCCCAGGACTGCACACATTCATGGCTCTCAGAAAGCTGAACGTGGGTATTGATTACCCTGACAGCTCCCCAAGGCAGATTTTCCAATCTGAGGTGAACCAGGGAAGAAGATTAAAAACCTGTGTCCCCTAAAGCCTTGGCCACTCCTCTGACATCCCTAATCCCATCAGTGAGGGAAAGCTGTTTATTAACCTCTGCTCTCAGAGGTGGAGGTCAATCAAACATCGAAAAAAATGTTAAAATGGGGGAAAAAAAAAAGAAAAAAGGAACAGTGGAACCACATGAGAGTTCCAGCTATTTCCAGTTAAAAGCTTGAGGGGAAATAATCAATTTTAAAAGATGTATCAGTAAACCCAGAGATACAGAAGGTGTTTGCTACTTAACCCCTCAACAAGAAAAAAAGCAGAACACAGTAGGAAATCATTTGATAAATGTGAGGCCTAATCCCAAAAGCTTGTTTATTTTCATACCATAATAAAAGGGATAATTTGCTAATATTTGGAGGAGAAGAGAAAGTGAAGGAAGATGTGCTGCTGAGGAGAAGCACAGGGGCTTCTTCTGCCTGTAACAAATGAGTTTATGAAATATATTTAACTGAGTTATTTTAAGAAGTGCCAAAAAGTTGGCAGCCACAGAGAATTCCTTAGCACAGCTAAAGAGCCTGAGGATTTGGAGCCAGGACAAAATGGGATTCACTGGACCCAGGCTGGGCCTTTTGTGTTGCTGTTTGTTGATCTCCTCATGTGGGGACCTGTCAGGAATTCTGATGCCACTGCATTGCTTCAAACTACAAAACTGACCCCACCCTGCCCTGTCTGCAACCTTGACCACGACCACTGAGATGTTAAGGCCATTATCACATCCTTTAGAGGTTCTTAAAACTCAGTTTGCACTGGATGTTGTGGAAAACTGGAGATTATTTGTCAATAATTCAGAAAAAACAAAGACTAAACTCATATCCGTCTGCTTATGATCATTTCAAATGATTGATTGCTAAAACAACATAATATCCCCTTGGTATAATAATCCCTGGAATCACAATGTGGAAAACAGAAGGAAATCAGGCTTACCATGAGCATAGTGCACCAGGCAATGAGATCTTTGTGTCACAGCATGCAAGACCTGATAAAAACAAAGAAAAAAACCAGTTTACCTTTGGGAAATTTAAATTATGACTGGATGTAATGAATGTAAAATCAAAGAAAAAGGCACTTCAACCATTAAAAAGCAGCTGGTTTCCTTTAGATCCAAATGGATTTATTGCACAATTAATAAAATGAAGATCATCTCTTCTGTGTTACTCTGTAACAGAAAATTTAAAAGTGACTCTTAAAAATATAAAGTCTATTGCACCTTCAAAAAATAAAACATAATGCACTTTCCAATAGAACTGAAGCATTAAATATTGCCTCATTCCAGAGAAACCAAGCTAATAATGCACACAAAAGCTATCATACTCATTGCCACTTATTTTGTAGTAGCATTCAGGAGTACAAGTATTCAACAGAACTGATAATCTCAATTTTTCTTAGAATCAAATGTATTGAAGGGAAAAATGTTTACTAAATAAATACAGGCATGAATCAGGGCAGAGGAAATCAGGGCACTTCCTTTTGGAGATGAACACAAACATCTCCTCCAAGAATTACATCACGACAAACACACACAGGTTTTTTCCTGGTTCACAAATCTAACACCAGGATTAAATTTTCAACAAAAGAATCTACTTCAAGCCCTTCTAGAGATGATTTTTTAAGTCAGCAGAGACAGAATCCAGCGTGCAGGGATTTGTCAAGGCACAACTTGCCAGGCAATCAGTCCTGTTAAACACAACCCCCCATGCTGCTCAGGGAATGTCCCCTAAATTGGCAGATTTATGCAGGAACACAGCAGTTCCAGCCCTCCAAGAGCTTCAGGACAGTGAGATCCAACAGCAATTTCTATCCTAACTCCTCAGAGCACTTGGGAGCATCACAGAGGGATGCACAGACAGAAAGGACACGGTGCTTTCGAGAGCCAAAAAAGCAATTCTTGGATTCTCCAGGTTCCAGAAACTAAAAGGGCAACACCACTTCTTTGAGAGCCAAAGCTGAGTTAGGCAGGTGACACATCATGAATTAAATTGAAATGAGGCCAAAATAAAAAAAAAAAAAATTAAAAAAAAGCCACCACAAGAAGCCTAACCCATTTGATTGAAGTGCCATGTAAGCACTACAAGAGATAAAAATACCTCTCCCCCATCCCAAGCTAACAGAAGTTGCTTGCAGGAGTTCCAAGCCAAACATCTTGTTCCACCACCTGGGCCACCAACATCTCCTCAGCACATTTATTCCAGAGATTCCCCATTGTGGAAATACATGGAAACAGCTAAAAACCAGAGCTCTCTCACTCTGAATTGCACACACTGTGGTGCTGGCTTGGCAGTGAGTTTTTGAGAAATCTCAGAGAAAGATTGGAGAAATGCAAGCTTTTGTTAACCTCTCCTGAAATCCATTTTCTAAGGGAACTTTTTGTAGTTTCCCAAGAGAAAACTTTGATGAAGAATGTAAATAAGAGAAATGTTGATGGTAAGGTGATTGCCTTGACCAGTGAAATGTCTGACTCTGTCTTGTTGTGAATTCCTGACTGGGACACAGTCAGAGAGACACAGAGACAGAGAAGGAGACATGCAGAGAGACCTTCCCTGCAGCTGAGCCTGCTGGAGGGAGAAAGATTTGTTCTGTTTTCTTAATATTAATAAATAAACCTTCTCTAAAAAATTATGGACTCTTGGAAAGAGTGGACTCTGTGGAAATGGCCACAGAGAAATGGAAATTCTCTCTGAGAATTATGGACTCTCTGTGGAAAGGCCCTGAGAAACCAGGGCAGGCTCCTTTCTGCGAATGGTGACTCCTGCCTGTCCTGGAGCAAAGACTCGACACACACACAGTGCTGGAGCTGAGCAAAAGGCAAGTCCACCTCCTCCAGGAGCTGAGAGTGCAATCCATGGATACCATTCCCAAAAATCAGCAGGTAACTCCAGGAATATGGCAGCAAACAAGGAGTCACAGCAGGGGGAAATAAATGGCAGAGCTTTGGAGTACAGCAAATCAGAACATCTGTACCAGAGGGGATGGAAATGGTGCAAAGTCAATGAAATGAGTGAGAAGGAGACTCCCAGGGATGGGAACACTCTGTTGTGACTAAATCCCAGTTCCAGCACCTCCTCTTGGAGGCCTAGGTGTGTCCTTAAACCTCCTGCCTCCCTTGGCCTCAGCACTAAAGTTCTCCCACTCCTGTGAGATTGAGTATAAATTCAGAGGATAACATAAAAGTGCTCAAGCACTGGGGTGATAAATTAAAAGAAATGTCTTGTCAGTATTCTCAATATATTTTTCTGACTCTATAAAGACTCGACATTTTCAGCCTGGGGAGGACAACAAAACCAGAATCCAGGAGTAATCAATGCTACTTTTAACACACATTTTTGCTTTAATCAGGGATTACTTTAACCTCGGCCAGATCAATATTTATTTATTCTTTCATCTGGTTTTCCCAGAGTTTTAGAAAATTATTGCTGTCAAAGGTACTGCATATTGCTGTAAAATTCCCTGTGAAGGAGTTTGATGTAAGAAAGCCAGTCACTCAAAAAAAAAAATAAAAATTAAACTCATACAAAATTTATAGTTAAATAAAAACCTTTGTGCTTCATTCATTTTCCTAAAGAGTTTAAACCCTTGCTGGAGCAGAAATCCAGAGTGCTTGCAAATCAGTCATTTGCTGCAGCTGCCCAAAAATATGAATAACCACGGAGAAATGGATAATCAAAGAATTTTCTAGAAAGAAAAGACAATTATTGATTCTTAAGAGTGGTTTGGATGAGGGAAGGGTTTCACCTTCCCAAACTGAGGATGGAATTATAATGAAATAGATGAGTTCCCATTTATCCAATATCCCAAAAAATCTGGCAGAGTCACAGAGGTGGCAATGGCAGGTTCTTCATCAAGAAACCCATTTCCTATGAAAAGGAAAATAGATTCTGTTTGGGGTACAGAGGCACAGGGGAAACTTGATGAAGTATTACAAGAAATTCTGAAAGGGGAGGGAAAGAAAAGCATCATTTTTCTGTCTGTCAGTCAGCTCTGGGATGCTCAGCTGCTGCTAAACACCCTGAAAATTTTTATTTCCTTTAAAACCAAATTCACAGGCACTTCTCTTTCTATTGGGGGATGCTGAAGTGGTTTATAAGGTAAGACAGAGCAGTTCCAGCCCCCTCCAGGGGTTTCCACACAACCACAACCCATCACCACTTCCTCCAAGTGAGACAAGAACAGAACTACTACAGAAATACTCCAGGTTTAATCTGATGGTGATTGTTTGCTTTATTCTTTAAATGCTGATGACCAAGGTCTAGCACATATTTTATCCTCTCTTCAAAACCACGTGTCATGCTGCAGGTAAATGTTTTTTAGTCAATTTTGTGCTGCTGAAATGGTCTCGTTTCCCCAGGATTCCGTGGCAATTAGGAGCAGCACTCAGTAAGGTTATTTTTAGCAAGTGCACCTCATTCACACATTTTGCAGTGCTGCTCGGGGATCGCTGATCTATATGCATGACTGCAGCGATAAAATCTGGCAACACTCTTTAATAACTGTTTCAACTGTTCTAGGCGTGTTTCGAGCAACATACAATTATTCCAACACCTAAAAAGAGCTTTTCCACTTGCAGGATTTTCCACTACTCAGTATGTGTACCCTTGCAGTTGGACAGTTAAGATTTTCCATTATTTCCTTTATTTGATTTACTCCTTTTCAGCTAATGGAAGTGTCCCTGCCCATGGAAGGGGGGATGGAACTGGAGGGTCTTAAAAGTCCTTTCCAACCCAAACTATTCTGTGATTCTGAAGCTCTCAAAAGATAACTTAAATTGGGATTTGCAAAGGCTGGAATGACAGATTCTTATCTCGATGCACAAACTGATGAGGATCAGGCTGAAAAATATGTCATCCATCAACACATATTTATATAAACACAGAGAATGATCCCCATGAGATCTTTACAATTTTGTTAAATTTTAGTTAGCATCAGTATTTGGCATGGCACTGAACAAGCCAAAACTAAAACTGTAGATTGGTGAGGTCTAAGTTGTTTGTGTTTTTCAATTTACAACAAATTCCAGTAACATGTTCACTGCACTGCCCCTGAATTTCTTTCTGCTTTCTAAATGTCCTCAAATGCTGCTGCTGTACAGTACCATTTCTTAAGATAAAACAAATTTAAATGAGAATGAATGGAGATTTTGAATCAAGCATAGCACTTTTGTTAATATAAAAGGTGGCAGAGCTTTGGGTGAAGCAGGGATAAATAAAAGTCAGCTGTGTTAGGACATGTCCAGGAGGAAAAGTGTCCTGCTGGTGGGAAAGACCTCAAAACCCTGCTCCACTTGGCTCTGGCATCCCAGGACAAAGTTTCCTGATGTTTGAATATGGAATGAGCAGTGGCATTGGCAAATAGCCCCCAGTGAACTGTCCAGCTGCAGCTCAGTGTGGTGGAGAAATGGAACCACAACCCTCAGGAGCCAGAGAGGCCAAGAGGAGAGAAACCACAGGGACACTTGGAAAATGCATCACCGTGGAAGGAGGAGAAATCATTGCTTTTTTAATTAACTGCTCATTTTGAGGGCTTTGTCATCCCCTGAGCCCCCTGCCAAAGAGGTACAGACCTCCCTGCTACACCTTCAGCTGCTCCCACCTCTCACACGTGCAGTATTATTCCAAGTGTGAAATGCAGTGTGAAATGCACCTCCTTCTCCTTATAACCCCCCAGGATCTCAGTTCCTGTAATTACAGCATTACAAAACAAACCTGACAGCCAACGTGTCAGCTCTGTTTGTCACACAGGCAGGCAGCAAAGCCTCTCCACAGCCACTGTCAGCTCCCATCAGCAGCAGCTCAAAACCAGCGAGTGATGGCTTCCCTTGTTCTCTTAAATGAGTCAAAGATGCTCTTCTAAAGAGGTTCTTCTGTCTCTCAGTCAAGTCCTCACTGGAAATGGGAGCTCAAAACGCTGCCCCACAGCGCTCAGGTTTTGAAACATGCAAACCTGCTTGCTTCTTTTACCAAAATTACTGACATTAAAGTAAAAATGGCATCCCAGGCACCTTGAGTCGCTCCTGGAGCTAGAAAAGGGCTGTAGGCACCAAAGAGACAACACAGCTTTTCTGCTTGGTCATCAAAGTTCCAGATTGTTATTTAAAATCATCCCATTTGTTCTGTTTGCAGACCTGAGGTGGCTGATGCCTTCCCTTCAGCAATGACCTGAGCTGCTGGGAGTGAGAGAAGAGCAGAGCTGATGATCAAAGTGCTCCTGTGAAATGTCCCAGCACAGCAGCAGTGCCTCAGTGTCACACAGGAGTCCTGACTGACACAGCACCATGTGCTGGGGACTTCTCTGGGGTGGTTTGGTTAATAAAAGTGTTACTCTGATGGAGGAAAAGTGCAAAAAAAGGTTTGGGAATGGGTTTTGGTTTGGGGTTTTCCCCTCTTTCTGTATTTCTTTGGCTTGTCTTTATTTTACAGGTGCAGAATTTGAATGGTTAAAAAAAAAGGCATTCACCACCTAAGAAACTTCACTGACTTCAATCCTCAAGTATTTCATACAGCGACTATTCTGCATGTTAATTTAACATAAAATGCATGAACCCAAACAGACCCAGATGAATTTGGTGTTCAAATTTCTTTAGGTACACTGTGATTTCGATGCTGACCTGCACTGTCTTTGGTGTGGTTAGTGGCTTAAGACATGCTGGTTTATCTATTTTATCCAAAGGCCATCTATTTTAGATTTAAAATGGGAAAAAAGAACAAAAACCAAAAAAAAACCACATAAGGGTCTTTCAGACAATAAACATTTTGTTCCCCAGAGGTATTCAGCTTTAAAATAAATAATGGAACAGGGATTTAAGATTTTAAGTGCTGGAATCAAAGCTGTGTATTTCAAAAGACTCTGGGTGATGTCCAACCTTCATTTGCCTGCACACTGCTCATATCCCAGGGGATTGGACTTTTGTTCTTCTGAAGTTGTTTTGGTTATAAGAAAATTCAGTAGCTCAAAAGACACAGTGCTGTGTTTCCCTCAGTCATATTAGACATATATTTCCTAAACATTCCCTTTTATTTCCAACAAATGGGGCTGGATTTGTAGCAGAATTTGACTATCAAAGAATATGATATAATTATGATCCAGCTTATCTGCAAACTCCTTTGCAGTTTTTATTTACCAGCACTTCATAAACTACAGTTATTACCAATTCCTTTCATAACTTGGCTTTCTGATTCTACAAGATTATCTGGGCTAGAAGAATCCTCAGATAACAATAACAAGTCTGTGATGTTACAGAGCTTTACAGCTCTATTCAGTGTAGATCTGTGAATGTTTTCTCCCAGAGAGGTAAGTTCAGTGATCCAATAACACTTTTGGACAGTTTAAGGCTGTGCCATAAACACCCCATAAAAACTGTTTCAAAACCAAACCAGATTCAACTCTTATAAAATCTGAAAAAAACCATAAATCACGTTGGAAAAACGGGGGGTTATCAGGAAAAACCACATATTTCCCTATATCTGAAAACACAAGCCAAGAACTAACAAAGTGTTGCTTTTCTGGCATTCCCAGGCAGTGATCCCTCATTCCTGCCCCTGCAGGACACAGGAGATCTCTCCCTGCACAGTCCCAGGAATGGGAATGGCAGCACCTCCAAGCCTCCAGCACCAAGGCAGAGGGTCCCTGTGGAGGATGAGCAAAACCAGAAAGCAAAGAACTTGATTTAGCCAAAATTACAGCCAAATTTAGCCAAAATTGCTCACTTGTCCCAGTAAATGACAGGTTCAGTGAGCAGAGCCACCAACTTATTTGCTTTTAGGCAGCATTTTGAAATGAAACTGGCTTTATAAAAAATAAAAGGGAAGGAGGAGTCCATCACTCTCCCTCAGTGATCCCAAACTCATCAGCCAGGAACAGTTCCATTATCCCAAACCTGTGGAGAAGCTCTTTCATCTCATTTATAATCCTTCAACATCTTCCCACGAAGCAGAGGGATCATGCCAGAGCCCAAACACCCTTTCCACTGTAGCCACTCTGAAATAGCAAATATTCCTCACAACTTCCTTCCTATACCACTTGCCACTGGTCCTGATGAGCTTTAATTCCTCAACTGTCTAATGAACATGGCCCCATTCTCTCCTTAATGTATGCAAATGTACTACAAGAATTTTCAAAGCACCTAACAAAAACTCGATATCAATTTCTAATTAGAAATCTCTGCAGCAGCTCTGGAATTCTCAGCCTCCTCTCTGTGATTTTGTTAATAGGAAAAAAAAAAAAAAGAAAAATCCACGTAAGTGGTCATGGAAATGTGCATTGTATGAATGTATTTTTTTAATTTATTCATGAAGAAATATTTTTAAAGGCTGTTGGGTGACAGAGGATTTAACACAGTGTTATGCAATAACTGGTTCAACAGCTTCCCCCACCATGTACTCTTCTCTGCATGTAAATTTTCTGAAGTTATTTCTAAGGCAATAACTCGATATCAAAAGTTTAATTTCAGAGTGTGACAGATGACAAATATCTTCTCCCTATTTAAGTGCTCCCCCCACAGTGCTATTCTAGTCTGTGCAGAATATAAATGACCAACTGAAGGCAAAGGAAAAAAAAAAAAAAAAAGCCAAAAGCATTTTTCAAGGTTTTTCATTAAAATCCATGTTTAAGAGAGAATTAATGAGGGGGAAAGAAGTCACCCTCCCTGAATGATGCTGATCAAAGTACATTTCTTCAGAAGCTTCAAAGATTTGCTGAGCAATACATCATACACACTCCTGTCCCCTCCCGAGGAAAAAAAACAAATTATGCCTTGAAAATTTGGGTTGGCTACAATTTACTGTAAATACATTTATGACACTGCAACAAAGGGATGCTGGTGTGTGCACAGGAAGGAAAATTCCTGCAACATTGTTCTGGTAAGAAGGACTGCACCGAGCTGAGCCCTAGAGCTCGGTGGGTGATAGGTGCTGAACTTGGCCGTGTCTCAAAAGCTCTCAGCGCTTCCTGCAAGAAAGATGAATCTTAATTCATCTCAAATTAACACCACAGTGTGCAGTGAGGCTGGTAACCTTTGTAGGAATGCAGAGAAAGAGGTTTCAGCTCTTTGCTCTGCTCGCTGCTCCAGCAGAGTTCACACAGCCATCCACAACTCCGACTGTGAGGGACTCGGGGCTGTGCTGTCACTTCTTCAGGTACTAAAGAACAACAGTGTAGAAATGGCTTGGCCCTATTCTCCATGGCCTTTCCACAAACCACTCATGTCCATGGATAGAAATCAGAAGTCTTCATTAAAAAGAAATGGAGAAATCAAGCATTCTCCCTCCAGCAGGGAGGACTCCTCCTTCCCAGCTGAACCTCCCTGCAGGTTCAGGTGCAGGGATCCTCTGTCTGACTGTCTGTGTCCCAGCCAGGAATCCACAACGAGACAGAGAGGAAGGCATTTCGTTGGTCAAGGAAAGCATATTTACATTCTTTCATCAAGGCTTTCTCTTGAGAAGTTACAGAACTTCTCTTAGAAATGGGTTTAACTATTTCATTCAAGGCAAGTTAAAAAGAACCCGCATTTCTCCCGGCCTTTCTCTGAAATTTCTTAAAAACCCACTGCCAGGTCAGGACCACACAGCAGGAATTTTCTTTTTCGTGCATCTTTCTGCTTCTTCAATGCTGGAAACATTCTCGGGTGATGCACACAGGAAAATAACTTCATCCAAGAGAAAATCTCCCTCGAGCACCAGAGAAAATCGTGCGTTCACTTTGAGTCAAGCCCGAAAAGCAGAAGGGCTCTGGTCCTGTTCCCATCTCGTCTGCCTGGGCAGCAGAGCATGTGTCCTGCAGTGGAAAGGTCACATCCAAGGGCTGACCTGCAGCTCAGCTAAACAGCCTCTCACAGGAACAAGCAGTAAAGCACAGATGACAGCAGTTTGCAGGCAGGCAGGTCCCGAGCACAACCAGGAGCATCTCGCTGGGAATTCAGAGGATGAGCAGCATCCCCAGCACTTCCCAGAAGGCTTTAATGCTCCTGCTTTTTATTTTATCCATATCCCTTCCTTGAGGGAGGGGTACAAGTGCATCCAAACATCCTGGATTTGGGAGAGGGTTTAACACCTCCCTGGTCACACAGCCGTGGTTAAACTGCTTTTCTGAATGTTTTACCTGCAAATTCATTCATTTTCTCTATTAAGGTCTCCCAAAGCACCAGCAGAGCATGGTGACAGCACTTCCAGGCAAGGTGATTTGTGCAAGGATGCTTTCCAACATTTTCTCAGACTAAGTTCAATGTAGTTGTGATGCCTGGTTTCCCCATCACTTATAGCAACAATACACATTAACTATTCATTTCAAGTTTTTATCATTTACAAATGCTACAGCTTGAGCTATTGCAAAGTATCTTGCCAGTATAGTCCAGTCAGTTGCACGAGTTTAAAAAAATGGTGAATTTAAATTTTCTTTGATTAAATTGAATACTGAAATTATTTCCATGGTGCATCCAGAAGTGGCTCAAGGTAAATTCTTCTGATTCCAAAGAAATCAGGATATTTTATCAATTCAAATATATTGAATTGCTGAAAAATAAATATAATGGATAGTGAAAAAGCTTCCTCGTGGTTGGAAGGTAACTCCATTCCTAAACTGATCCTTTTACCTTCAGTGGATGGGCCTAGGAAAAAATGCTTACAGGAGCTGTTTGGAAGAATATTGGTTTGTTTCTGGGATTTTAAGTTGCATCAAGATATTCCCTGCAAGATCTCTATAAGAGAATTCCCTGGAGCACTCCACCAAACCCTCTCTTTACAAAGCAGGTGATTGGAACCTCTCTAAAGGCAAAGCAGGCCTCTTTCAGCACAGTGCGAAGCACAAGTATTTTAAACCATTTCTTAGCTCTCGAGCCTTCTCCTGCACAGCTTTCCCCCACACCATTGTCACAAAAAGGCAACTCTGACAGCTCTTCAGGCTCCAGCAGGAAGCCACCCACGCACAGATCCAGAAAAACTCTGCCTGGATAAACTGGGCTCTCCTGGCCAGGCCCTGCCGTGACGTCTCCGCTCTTCCCACGGCAGTGGCACTGCCAGGATCTCCCTCTGGGCACCCAGCAGCTGCCACAGGCAGCTCGTGGCAACCCTAGAGCTGCTGCCAGCCCCAGGGTGCAGGAGCAGGGTGGCTGCAGCACCTTCCATCCCTCTCCAGCTCCTCCCTGGCTGCCCTCGAAACACATCCTGCTCCCTGGAGGTGTTCCCCACGTGTTCCAGGGAGCCAAAAGTAGGACAGCTCTGCTGCTCCCCCTCTGAGGGGGGTTTGCTGTATTTGCAAAAGGAGGGAAAAGTGGGAACCTACTTCATTCCTCAGGGTAGCAGCACAAAAGATGACCTTAGTCATGTAAGTGCTGCCTTAGGTTTCCCACTAATCACCTTATCTCAAGATACCCATGGGTCACCACTATTGTCACAACCATTAGAATGTATTTCAGCTTAAATTTCCTGTGACAAGGGGGGTTTTACCTCTATAAAAGCTCTCAATTTAACAAAAAAAAGTTCCCTTGTTATGGATTAGAGATTCTTGGTTTTACTGTTGATGCCTTAGGTTTTAACTTTTATATTTTTCAAATCCTGTACTGCTAGTGTGACTCTGAAGTTTCCTGTAGCTCATTCAGTGCTGTTCTCTGTGCTAAGGTAGACATAACAAAACCTCTCCAGCTTGCTCTCCAAGGACACCCAGAACAAGAACTGCAAACCACAATCTTGGGGACAGGGGGGCAAGCTTGGGCAAATTCCATCCTTGCCTGGCTTCTGCTTGGGGAATTGATGCTGAGATCCAAGTGGGAAGAACTCGGGAGCTGTCCTTGTCCATGTTGGGATGCACTGAGGCAGGAGCCTCTGGAGCCCAGAGTGTACCTCTGAAGGCCTTTCCAATCAATCCCTCCTTGATTCCTTTATTCCTGCCTGCTCTCTGTTCCCAGGGAGCCATTTAAGGCATCACTGTTTTTCTGTGGAGGGGACACAACACTAGTTTTCCTTACTATGGATTAGAGATTTTGGGGTTTACTGACTTTCTGTGTAAGGGAAGCTTTAGTTTAGGGTACACAGCACCATAAACCACTGCTCAAAATAATTTCCAAGCACACAAAAGAGTGCTTGAAGAAATACAGGCCTCAAATTATCCTGTTTTACATGTTCTAACTCTGTAATATATTTGTCTTCTTATTCTGATAAAGTATGCATGTTGACAAGAGAAAAATGGAAGAGTGATCCAAGGGAATAAAACCCCTGCCATCATCTACAGAAAACGTAACATGATTTCTCTTGTATCAGAGATTAGACATATTAAATGCAAATACATGCAAAAATGCTATTCATAAAGTGATTTGGAGGCCTTGAATAACTTTTTTTGTGTGTGTCATTCACAGAATAAATGCAGATATATCACATTGCAAGATGTGATATAATGAATTTTAAGTGACATATTACATTTTTGGGAGGATTTTTGGCCCTCATTTGAGACCAACAACGTCCAGATCCTCAGAAGCTTCAGCATTCACAGAATCTTGCACAGGGTGCTCAGAGAAATGTATTATATCAGCAATGATTATATCATGAAAATGCTTAAAGATTACTGCAAATTCCACTCAATGCCAAATATTTAACTTTACACAACAAGCACCCACATGCCAACTTAAAGAAGCTAGAGAGCAACATAAAACTTCATTATTAGTCTTCACAACATGGAGAAATGAGACAACAAATACAAGCTGGCAAAACATCAGAATTTTTTTCAGCAAAGGTAGAAATGTACCAGGCTCACAGGGAGTAAAATAAACTGGAACCAAGAGCTGCCACTAAAACTCAGCCTGGAGCCCCTGCAGACACTGCTTATGTTGGTATGACTGGGCATTACCTATTATTTCTAAGTAATGGCATCATTATTATTCCAGGTTTGCCCATATGGATCCCTCCAGACAACAATTCAAGGCCTTTCCCCACTGCTGTCACCATTCCTTCAGTTAATGAGCCACCAGCAAAGCTCCACTCCCAGGAACCTCTAATCCCTGTAATGTGCAACATAAGCAAGGTTTGGTTTGGTTTGGTTTGGTTTGGTTGTCTTGGCTTGATTTACTGCCTGAAGATGACTCCTCAGACACCTCCAGCACTCCCAGAAAAGCCATTTTCCAGCCTCTAATAGGGCTGCAGAGACACCCCAAAGCTGTAACACCACTGCAAGCTGCAGCTGAAAAGCCATGCACAGCCTTTCCTCACTCCCACCAAAAGTCATTTACTTTTCTGTATCCCCTTTATCATTGCCATCTGGTAACTGGGAAACATCTCCAAGCATCATCCTTAGCTGGGACCAGTTTCAGAGAAACAAAGGTGCCCAAGAGCAGGATGCTGCTGGTGGATTCTGCTCCCACAGCCAGGCCCAACAACCACAGCATTCAACAGCCACGACCTGGCCTCTGACAATAAGTCCCAGCAGGGTGGAATTGTGGAATGTTTTGGCTTGGAAAGGGACCTTAAAGATCACAAAATTCCCTCAAGTTCTACCCCCTGCCATGGGCAGGGACACCTTGCACTGGAACAAGTTGCTCCAAGCCCCAGTGTCCAGCCTGGCCTTGGGCACTGCCAGGGATCCAGGGGCAGCCACAGCTGCTCTGGGCACCCTGTGGAACAATTTCCAGGGAACAATTCCTTCCCAATATCCCATCCAGCCCTGCCCTCTGGCCGTGGGAAGCCATTCCCTGTCTCCTGTCCCTCCAGGCCCCTGTAAAAAGTCTCTCTCCATCCTTCTTGTCGGCTCCTTCAGGTACTGGAAGGACACAATTAGGTTTCCTGGCAGCTTCTCTGTTTGGTTTTGGGGTACAACTTGTAAAAAAAATCCTGAACCACAAGCAGAAAAGCACAAAACTGGTCCAGTTGTTTGAGAGAAAACCATAAGTACAAATTGCCATGGCGAAAAGCAACAAAATTTGTAATATTTTCAATCTCAGCAGACTTTCATAATTACATGTTCCCTTAGCAGTAAATCTTACTCCCAAACAGTACCTCCTATATTGTGTTAAGTGCCAAGGGCTCCAAGGAACACATTCCCACAAATATTTCTCATATGAATAGCACATTATGTTTACTATTTGATACATTTATAGTGGCACACTAAATATACACTCACGAAAAAGGCTGGATTTATTTCCAGCATATAAAAGGCCATAAAGTTTTCCATCCATAGGGGACCAAGCTAATCATGGTCCATTCAACCACCAGACTCAGAACATTTCTGTCAGACAGTTTGATTATTTCCCACTGAGGTCTCCAGATCAATCTCCAGACATCACCTCAAGGAGTAAAAGGGTTAACAAGGACCCAGCTCTTTTGACATAAAGGTGTATTTCTTCACCACTCCTATGTCCACAGGCCAAAAGAACATATCAAATTTCCCACCAGGGCCATCCATAAGAACACTCCACATTTCAAAGCAAGGATGCATTAACTTTACTTTAAATTTCTCTACTGCCATTTTAGGTGCTTACATGTTTAGGCTAAGAGTGGACATTTTGTCTTGCTACACTCCACTCTCACTTCTTACTCTCACTGCTTGAGACTGAGCTTCCCTAAAACGTGGACAAAATGGTGAATTTTTGGATGAGCAGGGAAGAAGGTGATTGTTTGGGGTTTTTAAGTGAGTCCATTTTCAGCTGTCTCAAAATGAGCTTTTCAAATCAGTAAGAAGTTTACAGTAGCCTTGGTCTTCATCTTTTCATTCACTTGCTTTTATTCCCCTTAAACTAGCAAAACAAAAAGCTTTCAGAGATTTCAAAATTGACCTATAGTCATTGCTGCCAAATGGAAAATGTATTTCATTGTAATAGCCTATAACCAGGACCCTGCTGGAAAGGAATACTCTGTAGGAAGCAGACATTTTCCCTAAGAACTGAAAGAATTCCTCTTTTTTTTCTTTAATGAAAACTGCTTCCTTACAGTCCAGGTACCTAATTTGTGTAGCATAATTATAGATGTTGCCTCCTCAGAGAGCTTTTCTGGAGCATCTGAAGATGCTTTTTATCATTCATTGCAATATGTAGTGGTTTTAGAAGCAATGTAAATATAATAGAGCCAGGTTTTCACCCCCAGTGGAACTCAGGAGCTGTGACAGGACACAAAAGTTCTCACCCAAGTGTCAGCAGAGTGCAGCTGTGGGGAACAGCTCCCTCAACAGCTGCTGTTTGTGACAGGAGCTGTTCACAGAGAGAGGATAGAAATAAATTGTCTGACTTTTCTCAGTATGGATAAATCATTGGGATAATGTTATAAATACATATTGTATTATTGGCTTTTCGCAAATATTAAAATGAATGTCATGTGTAATGTTAGAAAACTTAGTTGCATGGATGTAGTTTCTTAGAAATAGTTGTGTGATTTCTTAGGATTATAGCATGAGATGTAGGATGCTCCTTTTTGTTCATGTAACTAACTCAGAGAACAGCAAAGATAAGCAAGGAAGTTCCCACATTCCTGGATTGCCTGGATGAAGATAACAATGCCAGGCCTCAGAGCCTGGAAGGAAGAATTTATTGATCAGGAAGTGGAACACAGGATAAACAGAGGATTTGGTTAGCAGAACTGGACCACAACAGATTGTCAAATTTTAAAGAGACCTACAAAAGCAGAATTGGGGAGGCTTGAAACTGAAAGAACACCAAAAAAAGAATATTTGAATGATGCATAGAAATCTATGAATATGTCTGAGACTCAGGCATTTAACTGAAGAGCTCTGTTAGCTCAGGGGTGCCCCTGGCACCATGCCAAGCACCCACCCATATCAACTCTCTGCTGTATTTCTGTCTCATATTGTCCTTTTTATTTAAACTCCTTATTAAACCTTTTAAAGTTTTACCCGGAGTGCGTTTTTCACAGATGAGAAGCCAGCAGGATTCACAGAATTGTTGGAAAAGACTTCCAAGATGGTTGAGTCCCCCCCTTATGCATCACTGCTGCGTTCACCACTGGCCCCTGTCCCCAAGTGCCACATCCACACAGCTCCTGAGCTCCCAGGGTGATTCGACCACAGCCAGCCCAGGGCAGCCTCTTCCAGTGAAGAAATCTCTGCTCATATCCAATCTCGACCTCCCCTGGTGCAACTTGAGGCCATTTCCTCTTGTTCTATGCTTGTTTTTTGGGAGAAGAGCCTGACCCCCACCTGGCTGCAACCTCCTGGCACTGAGTCGTAGAAGGAAGCTCTCATTTATCACTCTAAGACTTTACAACTTTAACACTGTACAGGAAGGCAAAGCAGGGATTCTCAGAGCAGCAAACTGTGCTCCCAGCCAGTAATTTCTAATTCTATAGGACACAGATCAATACTCTTCAGCTTTATGAACTGATTTGCTCGAGTTATTGTTCCTGCTGCACCTATAGTGCACGGCAGAGAGGTTTAAATCAAACCCAGAGAACAAAGGAGGGCTAATGTGCCCCGTGGGGAGGTTTGGATGAGATGCAGGCTCTGCTGTGCTCCTGCTGCCTCCTGCTCAGGAGAGCTCAGCACCACAATGGAGCAATCAGCAGCTGCCACACAATCAGCAGCCTGCTCACCTTGTCCCTGAGTGCAGGAACTGCACGAGGGAATTTATCAGGGGGTGAAGAAGACAAAGGAAAGAAGAGACCACCTGAAATCTCAGGATTCCTTCTGGAATGCCAACATTTGCCTGTGTCGCTGCCCTCGCGCACGGAGGAGCACACAAAGCCTGGGAGGTTTGCACACAGCCCAAAGACAAAGTTAGCAGCACAAGCTCCTGGGAAAAGTTGCTGAACAGGGAAAGGGAAATGGCAAAATTAAACATTATCTTAGATAATGTGAGCTGAATATTGTTAAAATCTTCTTTTGGCTTTATAATCACTTGCCTTCTTTTTTTTCGGTTTTCATTTCAATGGCAGCTTGCAAATCTCACTGAAGTGTAATAAAAATTATAGTGTTTCATGAACATAAACTATTAAAAAAGCTACCATTTATTACTACAGTGAAACAAGAAATGGAAATTCTAATGTATCCCATCTGTCTAAATGGTAATGAGCCCATGCAAAACTCACTGCAGGGTCAGAATCCAATATTTCCCTTTGGATCCTTCAGTGCAAACAAAGTTCACGTCAGCTCTGGTTGCAACAGCAGAAAGAGGCAAAATGAGCTGCAGCTCCCAAGATTTTATTATGCTGCTCAGGTATTTCTCAGGGTTTGAAGCCTCTTCAGTGTCCAATTTGATATCACACAATCAGAATTTGGACTGGGATGTGTTTGCAGCTCTTGTTTCTCGGAGTGCTGCTCACCTGCTCGGAGAGTTTCTCTCATGGCACAGGCTTCACTCACTCTGCAGTGGGAATGTTGTGGCAGTCAGGACTTGAAATGACTTCAAAATTCAAAGTACATAGCTTTTGTGGAGCATTTAATGTCTTAATAAAGCTTTTATAAACCTAAAAGTAGATTTAAATAAATATGTTGTTTACTAACGCTAGTTGGAAGCTGTTTTTGAAATCAAAATAACTTTTAAGTTGTGCAGATTTGATTGGCAAAGCTAAACGATCTGGGCACAGTAACTACCTACATGCTTATCTTAACACACCTGACAGAGATCCAAGGAGCTCCATCTAAACAAAACCTAAAAAAAAGAAGAAAAAAAGCCAAGTAGACAATGTACAACATCTCCCTTTAAAAAAAAATAACAAACAACAACAAAAGGCAAAAAAACCCCTGCACTTATTTTCTTATTTTCCTCCACTCCTTGACTGTAAACTGATTTTGAAACTCAGCTACAACAGGAAGGTTTATAGAGCCTGAAAGCAAACAGTATTATTTGTTTTCCTTTGCAGCAGGACCAGCACATCCAGAGCAGAGCTAAGCCTTGGCTCAGGTTTCTTTGATCCTGGAAAACCAAGTTGTGCCGAAGCATTCAAAGAGCCCTGCAGGCTTAGGGCTAACAAGCAAGAGAAGCTCATGCATATTCAGCAGAGCTGAAGGGCTCTGGTGCTGGGAGCCCAGAGCAAACCTTCACAGATGCCTTCGTGGGCCCACACCTCTTGTGATGCAACCACCCACACTGGACTTGCATGATAAGCACCAGCACGTCAATGTGCGATCAATTAATTTATGGCTATTTAATATGCAAAGGAAAGGTCAGCTAATTCCCTCCCTGAGATTAAGAGACTTCTATCATTAGTGGCAGCTACAGGTACATCTGTGGTCCTGCAGCTCAAACATAACATTTTAAGCCCATAGGCACAGACATCTACTAAAGCTGTTCACAGAAGGATGATTTATCTTTTCATACTCACTTCCCACTAATTTTGTTACTGACATACCAGTAATTACTGTTTCTAAATGCCTTCCCTACCTTCTTCAATTTTAATTATACTGTGTCAGCACCTAAAAATGTACAAATCATGCACAAGACAAAGATGCATTTCCTACAGAGGCTCCAGAGCCTTCAGAAGAAGGAATACAAGAGCATGGCCCCAGAAGGCAGAAGTCACCAGCTTTGCATAGGGAGACTCAGATAGGGATAAAAAGAAACTTGAGTTTTGTAGGGCTGAAATAGAGGGGAAAAAGAAACTGCAAAAGACTTTTCCCGACTCTTACCCATCATTATCCCGAGACTCATTTCTCCCTAAGAAACAGCCAAAGAAAAGGTTTGCTTGTCACACCAAAGAATACAAAAATAAGGCTCCCAATCAGCTTTTAAAAGCTCTTTCTGTCCTGTCCCCTCCACCACTTCTACCACATCTGTATTACCTGCCAGGGCCCTTTCCAATAACAATACATCACTATTTCCAAAGAAAGTAACTTTTCCTTGCAGACCACGAGGAGAAACACATCAGTTAAGGATTTATCCCACACCCAGCTCCATCTCCAACCATCCCCTCCACTGCTAAAGGAGCAGGTGAGATGTGCAGGCTCACGTGGTCTGCAATGGTTTATAAATCAGTGCAAAACAATTTGCCTGTGAGAGCTTCCTCACGAGGGGGAACACGAAATAATTTCTAAGAAGGATTCTGGTGGATCAATAATGATTTGTCTTTAAAAAGTAAGCCAAGGTCAGAGAGGCAGAGTCAAGAGGAAGATAGAATGCCAAGATTCAACTTTGTCAGCTATGGTTAAGTTCATGAAAAGCTTCTCAATCAGACTCTCACCTGCTTCCCACCTCCAGAGAACAGCATGACGAGCCTGGGACTCTGACAGGGCCTTTTTGGGAGCCCTGTTTTCCCTCTGCCTCTTAAACAAGGTTGCCTTGCAATTCTCAGCTATTAAGAATTCATTCCTCTTCTCGTGTGAGAGGGAATTACCTAATTCATCACAGCTTAGCCTTACTCTGATAACAGCGCCTACAATTAGGGCTTGCATCTGTAATATCTCCCCAGCAAGTTAACCCTTCTCCTCCTAACCCTCACAGCCTCAAGGGGAAAGCCTAAACTTAGAAGAAGAAGACTTTAGTCTTTCACTAAAGCTGTGAAAGGAGAGAGCTGGAGGCTGGATCCCAAAGAGAACTAAAGCCCCACTGGGCAAGGCACAAAACCTGAGCCAGGTTTTACCTCATTTCTGGGTCTCTGCCCCCCAACAACAGCCCAAGTCCTGATTTAAGGACAGAGATTCCCTACAGACATGAGTCAGGACACTTCAAGAGACAACCAGGGAAACACAGAGGTGTCTGTATCTGGAGTCCCCTCTCAGATCTTAGGAGCTTCCTAGGAAGAGGCATTTCTTTTTGTAAGGATTTGTAAAAGCTTCCACACCAGAGGGAACGTTTCTGAGACTAATTTATCACATAAAAGGAGCAAGGCTCAACTATTGCTTTCAGCCCCTGCTATTGCAGCTCCCACAGCTTTGTTCAGTGCTTTGTTATCTTCCATTTATCTGGAAGATAAATGACATTGTTCTAATTGAAGCAAGGCTGATACTTGAAAGACAGCTCAGAGAACTCCTGCAGTGATGTTTTTCACACTATCCACCTGATGGAGGGTGTGATCCAATGTGCTTATATTCTACAAATAAAAACCATAACTGGTTCTTCTGCTTCCCTCTACTCCACATTCTTCCCTGTCTCACTAAGGAGCTTTTTTACCCAAGAGATCTCTGATGGGCTTTAGTAGATCACAAAGCAACATTTAGAGGCAAAGCAAAATTTACTGCTTTGCCCACCAGTGACATTCAGTACTTACACTGTTCATTATTTATCTTATAAAAGATTCTAGAGGAGAGAGAGTAAATATTTTGCTCTAATGCCACTTAACATCATTTTAAAATTCTGCTGGTATGGTAACTAGTTGCCTGTGTTACTTACACACTAATTGAGGACACATCAATTACTTAAGACATTATACCAAAAATATCTTGGTGGGAGACTTTCTGTCAACTAATTAAGAAAAAAATTATTTATTTTTTAATCACCACAATCACCTTTTAAAATATAAAACACACCCCTGTCTCATTAGGAGTGTACTGTACAATGACAATTAAAAAGTCAACTGCCAGTTTCCCAGTTTAGGTCTTACAACAAGGAAAATTTGAGTCCTTCTCAAAGCCTGGAGATAATTCTGGAAAATTTTTAGACCAGCATCAGTTTTTGGAAGGGTTTTAGCAGATAAGGATTCTAATAAAGTCTCAATTGAACTTTTCTCCATCACACTTAAAAATATGCAGAAGCCAGCTCCTGGTGTGACTTCACAAACATCCCAGCAGCACAGGCTCTAGAAATAAAGCTTTTCTGGCTTAGAAAAAGGGCATTTTTCCTGCAAGGTTTCAGCAGGGACACACAGGAAGTCAAAGGCTTTTGCTGGAGGGTTTTGCTCCACAACAAATCAAAGCAAGCAGGCCCCAGCTCTCATCTCCCTCAGCACACTGCAAAGGCAGCTCCATTAACATGCAACACACTTGAGCACAGAAAAGGAGAACTCTGTATAAGTATTAATTATGCAAATTAAATAAGTATATGCTTTTAAATATATCTAATGTATGGAAATGACCCACAGTTACAGCTTCACTTGAATTATTGCCTAATAATAGAGGGCTGCTGTTGCTGCAGAGCACCATGCTCTCCCCAGCCTCTGGGGTGACATCTTCAATGTGGGCAACATTTTCAACAAAGTGAACAGAGAAAGAAAGGAGAGAGGAGCAAGAGCATTTTTATTTGCTAGTTTGGCATCAAACCTGAGATAAAACGAGCTGAAATATGCCCATTTTTGACCAACACTTGCATGAGTAGCTGTGATAAATACATAAATACAATAAATAAATATTCTCTGGGCATCATCCTGGAGCAAAGAATTCCTGGGTTTGAACACCTGATTTGTACATTTGACCTGCAACTTCAGCCCCACCAAGAGGAATCTGCTGCAGCTCTGATGGTGCTCAGGCAAAATCCTAATAAGAAGAAGAAAGGGGTGGTAGAATGGGGAAAGGAAAGGACTGAAAAGCTGAACACCTAAAAATGAGAGGAATAGGAGATTCAAATCATAAGCATTCTGTTGAGAATTCAGCCCAAGGCACTGAAAGTGGCTTTATTATCCAATACTGGTATTGCCCAGTGTCTAATCAGACCTGGGCAGAACAAAAGCTATGATGAGAGAACATCATTGATCTTAAGAAATATATGATTGAGGAAATAATTCATGGTTTTGCCTTAAACCCTTTAACGGCCCAGAAGTAATTTTAAAATTAAAACCAAAACAATTTACTTTTAGTGACTCTAATTCGAAATCCTGCTTTCTAGAACACATGAATACATTAACCCACCATACTGCCACTAAAAAAAATGTAAAGGAAACACCAAAAAAATCTGGTTTGAAAGCTTATTTTTAAATTCCTAATGGGATAGCTACATTTATTTACCTCTAACTTCGAGGAATGGGTTAATTAGAAAGTTAAAATTCAAGCATATGTAGAGAAACATCTGCTTGGGATGACTTCAGTACTACCACCCTGTGATGGCTTTGTGAGGCTGCTCCACAAGTGTCACATTATTGGCATTTCTTGCCACACCAACCACACTGTTCAGAGCAGGACTGCACGAACCTCGCTGTGCTGACAAACTCTCTGCTACCAGGATGCCACACTTGGTGGGTGGAAAACAAATTTTTTTCCCTTCACACTCTCGTGGTGATAAAGGCCAAAATGAAATCTTTGAAAATTCTCCTTCTGTTTTCTCCAGCACCATCATTCCTGAACTGCATGGTCCCAATACTGCCAGAATCCTTTCTCTTCCAAGTTTGACAGCAGCTTCCTCTCCATGGGCAACATCCTCTCACTGCAGCAACTCTCGTGCAGCTCCCAGGCCCAGGCAAGTCTGAGCAGCCAAAATAATTTGACAGCAGGAAGAGATACCTCACGTGTTGGATGAAGATGTGCTGTGCCCAACATCACAAGGCCTTGGATGATCTTCTACATCAAAAAGCATCATCTGGGGGAGAACAGCTTCTCATCCAAGAGGAGGAAGATAACTCATTGCTCTAACCTGTTTCATATTTTTCAAACAGTGCTTTCTGCTGGAAAAAAAAAAAAAAGAGTGCTGTTTCTCAAACATTAATGTTTCCTCTCTTCCAAAAATCAGGGGAAATACAGTGAAGAAAAAAAACCACTTCACTTTACTCAGAAGGAGAAAAGAAGAAAAGCCTGGTGCCCTAAAGCAAATCTGAATTCTTGTTGATTATAAATGTCACAAGAATACCTTGGCTGTTGCACAACTGCTAAGAAAATGAAATGGCAATGCTATGGGATTACTCACATGGAACAACCAATCCCCTGCTCTCTGAGGGAAAATATTAAACTTAGTTGTAAGCTGAATAAAAATGTGTTTTGAGGAAATAGTGCATTGATATAAGAGAAGGAGTGAAGGGACACTGCTAGAGATGAGTATTTGTGTGGATTTCACCCTGGTTCTGGTTTGCTTATACATCAGTTCAGCTTCCAAATGGGTCCACAAAAAGGGTGACCTCTGCCACTGACATGGACCACCAGGACAACACCTGGGAGAAGGAATGCCAGGCAGTAAATGGCTTTGGCAAAGAAACCTCCAGAGCAGGACAGCCACAGCAATGGAGCAGGGGGAGGTGACCCTGCAGCCTTTCAGGATTTTTGCCAGTGTTGGGAAAAGCTTTGCTTTGTGTCTGACATGAGTTGCTGAATCACTGCACCCCCCCAGAATAAAACTGGTGCTCCTTGTCTTCTCCAAGCCACGAGGTTTAAGGCTCACCTGAGCTAAATGATTTCAGGCAGCGCTGATTCCAGTGGCCCCAGCTCCTCTCCAGCTGGGTGACAGTTTGGATAATTGACTTCCAAAGCAGAATGAAGCAGCACAGTCACGTAAGCCAAATCTCTCAGTAGCCAAAAAATCAGCTACTAAACTGCTGTCAACATACAGCAATAACCACCCCAGCTGTGCACAGACACCAAGCAGCTGGGCTGGCCAAGAATTCTTCAGTTTGAATTTTGCCATGACGACAACTTCTGTATGGAACAACAAATGGCAGACAGGCCCTTGTGACCCCACTCATTTTTTAGTTTCAGTGAGGCAAGTTTAAAAGTTGGGCAGTGCCTTTCACACACACACACACACACACTCTCTCAACCTAACCTTCCCCCAAAAGAGCTGTGAGTACCTGCAGGAGCAGGAACCAAGACTGGAGCATGAGCCAGACCTGGCACAACCTGGAGAGCTACCCAGGGGTTGCCTTCAGTTCGTGTACGTGGCTGGAAATGTTTGGTGATGCCACTGAAATAGCACAAAACTACAAGATTGGAAAGTGGAACTACAAACAGTGGGGAAAAAACCTACAAAAGTGGTAAAAAAATTGGGGTTTTTTTGTTTTCATCCTTAAGGGTCTGAGAGGAGGCTCCTTTGGAAGAACAGAGCTGCGTCCACCCTCTTCAGCACCCACAAACAAATCGCAGTTTGAACTTCTGCTGAAGGTTATTTTGCCATAAAAAGCAGCAGCCTTGCTTTGTTTGGTTTGGGGTTTGAGTCAATATGGTCTGCAAATAGCACAGCAAAAAAAAAAAAAAGAAAAAATTAAATAGTTCTAAAGGAAAAGGAAAGCTCTATTACACTGTTTTTAAAAGCCAATAGCGTTCAACACTCTCACTTCATCTCAAGGTTCCTTGAGATGTCTGTGAAATAACAGGGCACAAGGGCTGAGGCTGACAGATCAGATCCACCTTGAAGTATTATTAAACTCCAAAGAGCTGCCTCAACAAAGACATTTTCTAAATGAGTACAACTCTCCCACTGATGTAGGGTATCAGATCACACAGAAAGTGTTACACACTTCAAAGGGAAGAGCCCTTCGTGTTTCCTCTTCTCATAGTAATAATAATTATTGTTTTTCTTATAAGACATTTGGAAGTTACAGGTATCTGTGAAATGTCAAACCTGCCTGCTAA
The DNA here is from genome assembly GCA_013400515.1 of Erpornis zantholeuca. NCBI lineage: Eukaryota > Metazoa > Chordata > Aves > Passeriformes > Timaliidae > Erpornis > Erpornis zantholeuca. Next base: position 94,805 of record VZTN01007643.1, read on the forward strand.
GCACAGAGGAGCTCTACAATAGGTAGAGAGGCAATAGCAGATCTGAGAGAGGTTCTAGAGAAACCACCTGTTTTATGAGAGCTCTTCAAAGATTTATCATCTCTGCTGGTTTTTTCCCTGGGTTAAAACCTCAGTGTTACCTCTGCAGTACAGATGCACACACTTCAGTTTTAAAGGAGGAAATAAAAACTGATGTGGAATTCCTTTTAAAACTGTTCTCAGACTGAAGTCACCAAGGCTTTTTAACAAGAACAACAGAAAAAAAGAACCCAAACAAAAGCTACAGAAAAGCTGCTTCACCAGGACAGGTATTTCCAAACCAAGCACCACTGAAGTACAGTCAGGACACTCACATCAATTTTTCTTTCATCAGACTCTGCTCTCTTTCAAAACCAAGTCTAATATTCAAGCACTCCTGTGATCACTGTGAAGAAGCTGGTAAACTCCAATTTGCCAAAGTAAAATTGAAAAAGAAATGTAGTAAAACATTGAAAGAAACAGGCACAGACAGAATTATAACTGCTGGAACACATAATAATGAAGGAGTGTAACAGGCTGACAACACTACTGAATTTAGAAAAAGCAATTGAAGCCCAAATATTAAACTCTCTCTACCTCTTCATATCTTGGGATGCTTTGCAATTTCTGTTCAACAATAATTACACTCGAGATAAAGGTTCCTTAATCTGAGTTCTACAGTCAGGCCCATGTATTTGGTACCTGCATTGTGATATGTCCCTGTGCCTGTTTCCATATGGAAAAACCTGAAGCAAGACTGCACAATATTTTCACACAAATGAAGCTCTACACCTGGTAAAAATATCACTTTAAGTTCTAAAAAAAGCTTTGGAACTCCTAATGTCTAAAGCACTGAAAAGTTTAAAATTTTCATACAACCATAAAAGTTTCCCTAAAACCTCTCAGCTTCTTGCTTTCCTCAAAGCAGCTCACATTCATCCTTGTCTATTAAAAAAAAAAAAAAGCCCAAACAATAGCCACTAAAGGAGCACCTTCCAGCTGGGACTTTTTCCAATGACAACATCAAATATTCAGAGCAGTGACACTCACTCTGCTACATTGAGCCTGGTGCAAAATCAAGTTCAAATAGCAGAAGGTGCTGGACACCCTGAGCAGGTAAATGTTGGGAAAACTCACCAAAAAATTCCATAAATACATCACTCCAGGATAAAAGGGTGTTTTCTGCACAAATACCAATGGGTTTGGGTTCTCTGAAAGAAATTTCTGTACAGTGAAATGTCATTGGAAAGGGACATAACTCTAGTCCATATGAATCTGGCTTCAGAACCTTTTCATGGAGTTAAACCCCTCACAAAAGCATAAATCTGAATACCTGGGATTAATGCTATTTCTAGGCACTTCAGTCACACAGTCTGAGAGTAGTGAGGTGACATTATTGTGGTTCAGGGCCAAGAATGGAGCTGTCACCTGCCCCAGGCCCCTCCTGCTCCAGCCATCCTTGCACCCAGAACAAAGATCTGTGTGTGACTGAATAAAGAGTAGAGACAAAAAAATTGTCTTGGCCAAGTGAGCCCTGTGTTGTCACTCCCCTCCCTCATTTCTTGACAAAAGAAGGGCCAAACAATTTATTTAACAAGAAATTCTGAAAAACAGAAAGAGAGATATTGCAAAACTTCCCAGGGGAGAGGAAATCAAAACAGTTTTTGAAATACAGGACAACCAAGGCTTGGTTTGTAAGAGTCACCAGTGGCTTCTGGACACACCTGGCTTTGCACAAAGGCTGAGGGTGCCTGGGTGAGAGCAGAGGAGCCTCAGGCTTTGGGAGCTCCTGCTGGGAGCCCTGTCCTGACAAAGCTCCTGGGATCACAGCAATGCCACAGAGGCTCTGTGTGCCTCTGCCAAGCCAAAGCTGAGCCAGCAGGAAAGAAGCAGTTTCCAACGAGCTCTGCTTTATTACCATTCCAAAGGATACATGTCCACAAACACTTGGGATTACAACCAATTTGAATTTTTCAGCCAAAAATGTTCTGTCACAAGTCTCCACCATTCCTGCCACCAAATTAGAAACCATAAAAAGAATGAATTTGTTGTGCAGTTCTGGCCAGCTGGATTGTTCCTCTGCAGCTAGGAGAGAATTCTTACATGACCTGCAGACAACAGAATTTTTCACTGATGCTCACAGATCATGTGCTGAGCATTTTGTGTTCCCCACCTGCAGCTGCCAGATAAACCTCCCAGCTACAACTGCAAGGTGGGTGTTGGAGTCCAGAACAGAAAAAATTCTGTTAAAACATAAAAACTTCTCAAAGAACTGACAGCATTGCAAGTTAATGCTCTTGACAAGGTGACACAGTTCTGCATTCTGAGTCATAAAAATATTAGATTCTCTTTCTTAGCTACTTCATGATTAAAAGATTAAGAGAAGTGTACTGTCACTGACCTACTGACATCTCAGCACAGAAGCCCTGGTTCCCTGGCTTTGATGTTGCACAACACCCACACAACAAAGCCACGTCAAAATACATTCTAAAATAAACCTTACAAACTCAGATTCCCCTCCCAGACCCTGACAGGGAAAGTGATATTGCAACTCCCAACAACTATCCCTTGCTGCTGAAAAAAAAAACAAAGCAATTTCAGAAACAAAGGAATTCCTTTCATTGACAGCACTGTTGATGTTTTTGCAGGGGGAATCCATGCAGGCATCGCTGTCCCTGTTGCAGCCATGGAAATAGCTCAGCTCTTCACTCACTCTCCAAAGACTGATCCTCTGCCAAGCTCAGGGCAGCAGAATGCTTCCATACTGTGCATTTTGTACAAACCAAGCTTCACAGAACAACCTCCAGAGCCTGGACGTGGGCTCACTGCCCCTCCCCAGCCTCCTCTCATGCACCAGGAGCACAGGGAAACACACGGAGCAATTACTGGAAGAAAAGCTTAATCCACCCTATCCCAAACTATTTATTTCAGTCTCTAACAGCTTTTCCATTAGGAAAGGGATGTCAAGTGGAATATAAACCATTATGACACGTAACAGTTTGCTGGAGACAGGATTTTAAAAGATTAGTCTTGATTCTGGCGAGCATGAAGTATCAGAGTAATTAGTTCTTATCGGGGTAATTGGTGTCAGTGAGACCCCACCTGGAGCACTGTGCCCAGCTCTGGGGTTCCAAACAAAAGCAGGGCATGGAGCTGTCAGGTCCTTGGAGGGTCCACAAAGATGCTCAGGGGGATGGAGCCCCTCTGCTCTGGAGCCAGGCTGGGAGAGCTGGGGGGGCTCACCTGGAAAAGGCTCCAGGGAGAGCTCAGAGCCCTTCCAGAGCCTAAAGGGGCTCCAGGAGAGCTGGAGAGGGACTGGGGACAAGGCATGGAGAGACAGGAGGCAGGGAATGGCTTCCCATTTCCAGAGGGCAGGGATGGATGGGATATTGGGAAGGAATTGTTCCCTGGGAGGGTGGGCAGGCCCTGGCACAGGGTGCCCAGAGCAGCTGTGGCTGCCCCTGGATCCCTGGCAGTGCCCAAGGCCAGGCTGGACATTGGGGCTGGGAGCAGCCTGGGATGGTGGGAGGTGTCCCTGCCCATGGCAGGGGGTGGGACAAGATGAACTTTAAGTTCCCCTTTTAATCCAAACTATTCTCAGATTTCTAACCTCAACTGGAAGCTACTGTTGACTCACAAAACTGCAACACATCTAAACAAATGACCTTTCTTTCGTTGTAGGAATTAATGCATCTCCCACTTGAAGCAAATATGATTTATTAAAGCATTTAATATTTGGACTAGCATTTATACTTTCACCTTGTACACAATATTGACATTCCAATAAGACAACTGAAAGCAACAATAAAACAGAAATACAACTGCATTTACTTATCTGTACCAACAAGGAAGAAAACTAATATTGCCATCCCTGACACTCCATAATGTAATTTTTTTTGTGTATTCCCTTGATTTTTAAATTAATAATAATGCTTCCTTTCAGGAAAAGCTTCCCATACAGAAAATGGGATTTTACAGAGACTTTCAGGCACTCTGTCTATTTTCACCCCATTTACACACAGTTACAATAATACACAAACTTGCCTATAACAGCAATAATCCAAAATGCATCAGAGTGATGATGCCTGGGACCTGCAGGTTCCAAATCTGACTGAATGCAGTATTTGGCTCCTCCCTTGAAACAGGACAGTGCATTTTGATGTGACTGCAGCTCTTTTGAAGACGAGAAGACCACAGCAAGTGTCCGAGGGTTGTGCTGAGGAGTTCAGTGCCCTGCTCCAATACCTGCTCCCAAACCAGGAGCTCCTCCCTGATGCTCCCTCACACAACTCTTGCAACAAAGGAGTTCCTATCCTTAAAAGACCTCGCAACTTCTCCCTCTGCCCAAACTAAGGTGGTCTGAAATACCAAGGAAAACAGTTGGGAAAAAAAAAAAAAATGGAAATTTCTCTCAGAAAACTGGATTTAGTGAAACTCGGAGGAATCAATTTTTCGTGGTCAGAAACCCACATTTTCTGTAACAAAACATCCTTTGGAGAATGTTTCAACATTTGAGCAACAGCTGCAAGCAGTGAAGATGTGAGGGTTTCATTCTGGGCTGCAGGATCTGGGGGGAGCAGGGGGTAAGGAGCTGGATTTTACACAGATTCTATTGTGACTGCTCCTTCCCCAGCAGTTTGGGCTCCCTGCACTTCCTTTCTGGCCCTGCTTTCCCAAAGCCAGCACTGCCATAAGGAAGAAATGAAGGAGGGTGGTGGTACTCAATCAGGATGTTTTTCCATGAGAGGACTAACAATAGAACTATTTTTTTACTTTTATTCATTTAATAAAACTTTGGTAATTAAGAGAAATAAATAATCAAAACCAACCACCTTAAATAACATTTTAGATGAGTTAGGAACTCTCCCTCTGCTCACTTCATCCCAATTGTAAAATCACAAATTCTGTTTCAAGAAGAGAATACTGTTTGGAATATTTCCTTTCACCAACTTGGACTTTTAGACAATACAATAATAATTTTATTGAACTTTTTTTTCTTTTATTTGATGAAAAAGAAAACAAGATTTTGGGCTGGAACACAGCAGGAATAGGCCAGAATGCATTCCCAGTCCTATGCTGTGTTGCCCATGTTGCTGTGTGTCCCCTCAGTGCTGCTGCACAAGGCTCAGGGAATGACTCTGCCCTGCTCCAGGAGATCTCCCAATTCCCCAAGTGATTGAATGACTCATTTTGTCTCTGCAGACAGGAGTGATTCCCCTATTTCTCAGAGCTATTGAGACAACGTGTCACAATATTGTGGTAGTCCCATAAATATTGGTGTAAGTAGCACAAAACAGCAGAGTGGTAATGCTCATTTCCACTCTGGAATCTCCCAAAAGCATCTAGGTCTGCGTTGGAGAATTCCCTAAGGAATTATTTTCAGTTTTCTGCAGAACTCTGCTGCAGGAAATTTTCTCTAAATCATTGAGGTACAAGGTCCAGCTTCCTGAAAGAAATGGGTTGGGCAGGAGACATCCTCACACCCAGTGAGGCCCAGGCCCAACCTCAATGAAATCCAGGTCCTCTTCTAAGCCAGAGTCCTGCTACAATTCTCTTGCTTTAGAAGCAATAATTAGACCCTCAACAAACATATTCTGCTCATTTTTACATTGACAGAAGTCAGAACCATTTGAGTATCTCCTGCCAGGTCTGCCTGAAGCCACTGCTTTCTGTGGGGGTTTTAAAATGTGAGTGTCCCCTTCATCTCTCCACACCTACTGAATGACCATTCTTTTGGAAGCTTTTGCATTTATCCAGAAGCTTGCCTTTGTGAGAAAAGAGTGGTTCTGAAGAAGTCTTTTACCTCAATGAAGCAGTCATGGCACCAAGCTTATCTGCACACTCACTTTATGTACGTGGACTGCCCCAAATACTTCTGGGGTCCAGTAGTGCTGAAAAGAATTGTGTCAATTCATACATTTTTCACATTTCAGTTTGATTCTTGAGCTACTTCAAAAACTATTGTTTCATATTATGTAATAGCCCCTTGTTGAGACTTTTGAGGTTTATATATACAATACAGGAAAAGGGGGGGAGAAAAAGCTCATTTTTCGGATCATCTTTTTAATGCCTTTGGCTTTGCACACTTTAAATGCTCAAAGTACAGTGTGGAAGAAAGCTCACAGAATGTGCAGCCCTGCCATGGCCAGGAATGTACAGGATTAAGACAAGCAGTGCTAAATCATGCTTGCCAATATGTTTCCAGGGGATACAGCTCTGAACAAACTTGACTCAACCTTCAGCAGTTCTGTTGTAAAATGAGGTCCTCCAAAGACAAAGGACAAGCTTTAAAGCAGCTGAGACAGTCACCTCTAAAAGCAGCAACTCAGCATTCATTAGTGACCTCCTTAGAATTGTCTTATAAATCCTTTTGCCTCTGGATGCCAAAAATCTTTGGATTCAACACCTAAGGGTACCTGCTGTCAAGGAAGAAATACCAACAGCTTTATGAAGTGCAGTGTTTAAAGGAAATTCTCTGAATATCTTCTAAGGCTTCAGAGCAGCGAGTAAACAACCTTATTTTACTGCTGGAAAATCCAAGGTACAATCCCTGAATTTGAATATATTAGAGTCACTGACTCCATAAGAAGATTACAAACAATTAGAATCCTTAAAATCTATTTCAGCTAACTAGTATTTGTTTAGCTTGAGACAGAAAGGCAGCAGCACACCACATGCAAAGCATGATCTGCAGGGAGGGGAAGTATCTTTTGTGAGAAGAATTTATATACTTTGGAATATAGGGTACAAGTATTTTTTCCTTTCAGCTGCTGATGAGACATGCAATTATAATATCAGTGGGGTTTTTTTTCCCCTCAAAGGGGAAAGCAATCAATGCTTTTCCAACCAGATCAAAGCAGAGTTCATGCCACATAAAATGTTGATGTTCAACTTCCCCCCAAAAAGAGAGAGGAAGGAAAATCTAATTTCTGAAAATGGAACTGAAGTGGTCAATTTGACACCATATTTCTGTGAACTGCACTCAGAGCACTCACAGCTCAGCACACCCACTAGAAAGGGTTAATAACAGTTCTAAAGTGCTAGCAGATAAATACCAAGACATCCAGTGCTGGTTTTATCCAGCAGTATTAGCACCAAATACACAAAATGTATATTGCCCACAATAAACAGCAGTTTCTAATGTCCCTGCATTTCAGAAGAACAGGGAAGAAATTGTTTCAGATAATAAGCTAAGCCTTCACAGTTAAATCTAAGATTTGTGGGAGAAGCATTAACTACTGTACAAAACTGGAGAAGGCTAAAAACAAAAACCAGCATATGCCAATTAATCTTGCAGCATGACGACATAGAGCTAAAATCAGACTACTAAGATACAAGTGTAGGCAGAGAAATAATTTGTCTTCTGTTCAGAGGCATTTTTTTCCTTGGGGGAGGGAAAACGGAGAAAGAGATGCAAGAGCCCAAATAGAAATTTAAAAAAAAAAAAAATCTTCCCATGCCCTTTTTCATCCAAGGTTGGAATTATCCCACAATCTTGAAAATAAGTAGAATCTGCTAGTATGAGCTAAATTTAGTTGCATATGTTTTTCACAACATATGCAAGTACCACTTCCCCCTTCCTCCTGAGGGCACACCCTTTGCTGAGCTGTGGTGCTCTCATTAATCCACGCTCACTGCAAAACTTCTGAGGAATATTCCATGGTACAGAGAGAGAATCCATCGGTGATCAAGCCTTGGAACTACATCCTCAAAACAAGAATTACCAAAAAAACTTTCTCCTCCCTGTGCCCTCCCCTTCCCACCATGGTGAAAATCAGGTGAGACATCTCTGTTATCACAGCTACAAGCACAACAACAAACCCAAGTCTCTTTTTCCAGGATGATTTCTGCTGCAATTCCACTTCTCTTTTGGGATGAACACTTCTCCTATTCCATCACCAAATAGAGAGAACAAGTACTTACTACTGATACTTCTTTTCTTCCTTCCAAAGATACCAACAATGGAATTATCCACTCCCCCTCTTTTCCAGGATGTTGTTTATCATCGTTTTTTTTAAAGACTGAAACTTGAATTCTACCTTTTAAAATATTTCAACTGCATTAATTAACATTACTCGAATTACAACAGCAGGAACTCCTCCTCTCTCTTTGACTTCTATACCTCCTTGCCTCTCTGTGATTTCCTGTCCTTGTCTCTCTGTTAATGAAACAAAGCAAAAGTTTCACCTTCTGGAAACCCTTCAGTGTCTCAGTACAGCTCCAACTGTCTCAAGGTTTCAGGGCAGTGTTACCTTCTCCTGGAAATGCTGACACAACCAAAAGCAGGCAAGTACAATTCCTTCAAAAAAACCCTTCAGTGGACAGTGGGGGTCAAACTTGGTAACACCATCATGTTTAAAATCAATGTAAACCAAAAGTGACTTTCAGAACCACTCGAGAAGGGAGCAATTGCACATTATAGTCCCACTGCCATCACTGAAAAAACAGCTTTATTATCTTTACACAATCATGATTTTGCAAGATAATAATGAAAAAATAAGCAAATCAGAAGTAGCAGCAACTAACCCTATCATTGTCAAGTGCTACTGGCTAGATTTGAGGGACTCTACAGTAAATGCAGAATAGAAAGTATATCTAATTAAGAGTAATTTTAAGCAATACTCAACATAATACTCATCAGTGGCGTCATGTGTGAAAATAGCATTTGAGAAGATGAGACCATAATCCTTACTGGTGCTTCAAAATGTTGCTTATAAGGCAAATATTTCTGCTCTAAAGAGAACAAAAACATGCAAGCAATAAGCAGTGCAAACATGGGCACCAGTGAAAGGCCTTTGAGGCTCCCCATCCCACTGGTGCCTTAAATGGCTCCCTAGGAACAGAGAGCAGGCAGGAATAAAGGAATCAAGGAGGGATTGGTTGGAAAGGCCTTCAGAGGTACACTCTGGGCTCCAGAGGCTCCTGCCTCAGTGCATCCCAACATGGACAAGGACAGCTCCCGAGTTCTTCCCACTTGGATCTCAGCATCAATTCCCCAAGCAGAAGCCAGGCAAGGATGGAATTTGCCCAAGCTTGCCCCCCTGTCCCCAAGATTGTGGTTTGCAGTTCTCGTTCTGAGTGTCCTTGGAGAGCAAGTTAGAGGTTTTGTTATGTCTACCTTAGCACAGAGAACAGCACTGAACGAGCTCCAGGAAACTTCAGAGTCACACTAGCAGTACAGGATGTGAAAAATATAAAAGTTAAAACCTAAGGCATCACCACAGGCAGAGCAGCAGCCCATGAGGAAGGGAACCCCTCCTGATGCCATGATTCTACCCCAGACCTGTAAATCTGTGTTCAGGGAAGAACCTCACTATTAGTGCCCTATGAAAGGCCAGTATTTACTGCTGTATAGCAGAGCTGCTTCCCTGCTGTTATCCAAGCTAGAGGAGTGCATTTGTTTTGTTTCTGAACTCTGCAAATGGCAAAATAATTCTGCTGTGCCTCGTGCATAGGTACAGTGCTCATATCACAGCTTTCACTGCAAGGTTGGCACAAATCTCTGCCTGTCCCTTTAGGTCAACCTGTGGTGTTTTTTCCTTTGATTCTTGATCTCAACTCACAGGCCAAGAGACCAGAAAAAATAAAGTATGAGGGCACACTCAAGTTTGCAGGCTTGACTCAGTCTCTCAGCCTGTTCAGCAAAGCTGATACAAGTTCACATTTTAGCCACAAACCCTTCCCCTTCCTAAAGATCCTTTCCCATTCTCTTTCACACATCCACTGGAAGTGAAAAAATGTTATTAATGACTTCTGAATGGTCCCAGTCACACCAGGTCCTGTCTCACTTCACAGAAATGCCCTGGAGAGTTACAGAATTATTTAGGTTGGGACAGACTCTTTCCATCTCCCCAGGCTGAGTCAAGGACCAATATTAATGTGCAAAAAGTACCTGGGAGAGTGGGGAAAACAGGTAATGCAGAAGAAGAAATTATGTTTTCTGCTGCCTCTGTGGCTTATACAATAATTTAGCCAGAAAAAAATTAACGATGTCTCAATACCAATTTCTAATGGAACTCTACAAATCCAGTAGTGTTCAACTCTCCAAATGTACATTTTGGGGAACACCACCAAGATCCAATCCTGTCTCTAAATGTCTCAGACACAAACACTCTTGAGTTGCCCACAAGTGAAAAACAGACCCATTCCTGTCAGTAATGCCCATTCAAACTTGCTCACCTGAGCCAACAGGACCCTCCAAGCATAGTTGTAATTAAAAGTACATTTTTACCCAAAATCCAACAAAAAAACTACTAAATTTGTGTCCTTTTTGTTCTAGTAAGGAACAAAAAAAAAAACCAAAAAGCCTAAGTAGGAAATCACAAGGAATCAATAAAAAGATTGTGCAAGTGGTGAGGAAATATCAGCTCTACTGCAGCCTAAGCTGGTTTTATTTTCATTCAGATAACTGAAAAATCTTTGTTTTCAACATAGCATGGTACAGAGTCTGGCTTAAACACAGTGTGTGTAACCTGAAAGTTGAGATGAATTTTTACTTAACCTGACCAACAAATATATTGCAAAATCTCTACAAAACAATTATGAAAATAGCCCTATTGGGAAATTTTCTTTCAACTTTACACCTTATTTGTAGGTAAAATTTTATCTGCAGATAAGAAGCTTTTAAATTTTAACTTTTTTTTTAAATTTTATGGGTTTTGGTGTCTGATTCAAAGATATTTATAGGTTTCAGACACTGGAACAGAGGAAGTATCAGGAAGTTTCTGAGGCCAATATTGACTTCTTTGCAAAAGCGATTTTGCTAACTGTGGGAAAAGAGAAGCCTCTCCAAACAAAGAGAGTTTAAGAACAGCCATAAATATTTTGCTGTGGATAAAGGAAAAATAATTTATGTGTCTATACACATAGAAAATATTTAGACCACATGTACACAAACACTTGAGAACCAAAGCTTCAGGAGAGAAAGTAAAAGCTTGGTCCCAGAAAGGATGAGTTGAAAAATAAAACTGCAACATTCACCTGCATAGTTTATGAAACCATTGCCAAAAAAAAATTTCTTTTTTGAGCTTTCTGTTCTAGCTGGGAAAGTCACTCAGAAGTTAATCCTGGGCTCAATGAAAGAAAACTCTAAACATTAAAATAACCATTGCAATTACTTTCAGAGCACTACTAGGGACAACAGTAAAGTCTTTCAATATTCCCAAAAAGATCAGAAAAGTTTGAAAAGGAATAGCCAGAATAGCTGTTTTAATCAAAACAGGGAGTTTTTAAGGTTATTTATGATTTGTAGACCAATTAGGACAAGTTCAAATGGGAAATGGGATAGCAAATGCTAAAGAACATTAATTTTGAATCATGCTGACCACACACATCCAGCCCTGGGTTTTTTCAATACAGACTGTTTCTAACAAATATTATAGTTAAGAAACAGCAACATCATTAACCAAGAGTAAATACAACCCACACACACATCAGAAAGATTTTGACAGAATAGATAATTTTTACCATTTTTACAGCGACATCCAAGTGAGGTGGAAACCAAAAGAACACAGAATTCCAATCCCCTTCAGCAGGGCAGCAGATTCCTGATCTTTTCTCACTGAGAAAAATGAAAGATTGTGTAAAGCAAAGAGTCACTGCCCAAGTCTGACTTGCTTCAGGAGCACCTTGGAAAAGCTTCTCTCTTCCCTCAGAGGATGCAGATGACAAAGACCAATGGGTTTTGTTTATATAAAATTACAAATAAACACTTAAAACAGCTATAAATCTGCTTACTGAGTGATCTAGCACTGTTTATCAATTACTTTTATTTCCCTCTTCTATCAGCACTCTCAGCAATTTATTTCTGACAACTTCTTTAGGAGGAATGTGACAGGAACAGGAGGTAACTTAAATGGTGAACCTATCCCAACACCTAAATCAGCCTGAAAGATGCCACCTTTATTATTAGTGAGGAAAATGCCTCGTGCCAGAATACACAGACACATGAAAACATTTCTGCCTCACAGGATTGATGTACATCAAACACACGGAAGGGATTTATTCCTTTCTGATACATATTGACATTATATAAATGTAAATAGCTCCAAGATCGCTGGCAATTCCTATTTGTGTCCACAACAACCCCAAAACACTGATTTTATTTTTAATTTTTCTTCATTTGGTTAGTTGGTTGGGTTGGTTTTTTTAATGTTATCCTCTACCCTCGCCAGACATTGAATATTTCCCTGAGCTCCCTCCTTTGGAAAGTGCTGAAAATCCCAAATGGAAAAAAAACCCTATAAATATAAAACATTTCAGGATTGCTGCCTCAGAGAATTCCAAAGGACAAAGGCAATGCACTTGCAGAAATGCATTTTTCATATATATTTTTAACTACAGCAAAGGGAATGTAGCACATTTTATTTACGTAGGTTGAACTCTCAACTCTTAGCACTGAACCACATAAAAAACATAAATAAAGCTGAAACTGAGCCCTCCACGTTTCAAGCATTGGTCTTCTCACTGCTTGATATTCTCCATGGGTGAAGGTCAAGCAAAGCACTCGAGAAACCATTGTCTGCAGGATTTGTTCAAGAATCTGCTGGGAGCTGTTTCAGGGATCACAAAAGCCTCAGGAGCAAAAGGCCACCAGGGAGCTCTCACGGTGCTGCTCCTCCCCAGGAATGCAAAGACAGAGAGAATCACAATGAATCTCTCCCACCTGGCCACCCTCCTAACACCGAGGGTGCATCTCCACAGAGCTGCTGTGGTTTTTTCACGTTTCTGAGTTTGTCTTGGAGGTAATTTGCCGAGCACGAGATAAGAATTTTGTTTGTTGATCGTTTCGCCAATCATTGCCTTTGTCACCACTCACTCCAAACTGAAACCCCCAAGAACAACTCCAAACATTGGGGACTCATTTGCTCTCTCCTTCTCCACAAGTCCCTTTGCTTTGGAGGCAGCACAAGAGCAGGATTATGCTTAATTTAACAAGGTCTCTGAAAACAGATTTTTCACTTTGTCCTAAAGCACAACATGCAAAGGCAAAAGGCCAAGTCGCAGTCACATGAGAGATTTTTAAATGTGAAAGTAGTAAACATGAGGGTAACTTGAAATAAATAGTTTACTTTGGGTCGTTAAGCTGTCTAATTAATTTTTGTTTGACATTATTAGTATATAGCAGCAAGCAGCCATTTAAGCAGCTGCTTAAACACAGATCATACAAATATATGAGTGTAGGCTAATGGAAAGAATGGCATATTTATTTAGATTAAACATTCCTGAATGATTTAAATTTAAAAAAAAAAATGCTCAGCTCACAAGAACTGTGTGGCTTTCTGAAATATGCTGCAGAAAAACCTGGCTGTGCTGCTTTGCATGAGGGAGAGCAGCAAAGGGAACGTGGTGAGTCCAACCAAGATTGTGAACTTGTTACAAGCTCTTAACAGACCTCATTTGAAAAGACTTACATTAAAAATAATTCCTCAGCTTGCTCTTTTTTTTTTTTAAGTACATAACCTTTTTTCATTACCCAGACTCATTTTCATCACCAAAAGGCTTTGCAGTTTCCTTTGATGCTGTGTAATGCTGCTTCTATCTCTTAAGTGGTACATAATTATGTTCCCCTTCCCCCAACAGAGAGCACAAATTCGTCATCTCCTGACAGCTTCAAACAATTCAAAATATGCAGGTGAGGCATATGGGTTAGAAGTCATGTGCAGCTGTTAAGCTTTCAGATGACAGGAGGGGTCTGAGTGTTATTTGGTGCTTAACTCCCAAGCTCTGAAGATCTGAGGGAAGCGTCAGAGCCACCTTTGGTTATTCCAATATCTGGAAAAAATCCACTTAAATCTAAGGCAATATCAGCACTCAACCCTCTGACCTTTCCAGGCAGCAGTGAGAACACACTCGGAGAAGCTTCACATGGATTTGCTGTCTCATCACGTTGGCTCACTTTGGGTTTTGAAAGTAAAATAATGCAACTGTTGGATGCAAGAGCACTTCTCAACTCTGCAGAGAACGTTCTGGATCCCAGTGGGTAAAATTCGGGGCATGCCTGAGGGTTTCCCGTTATGCAGAGGCTTTACAAGATGGAACATGGTGCCCCTGTTTGTGGGGACAGATGTTCCTCGGGGAACATTCCCTTCCTTTTCCCTCAAAACCCTCCTCTAAAATGGTTGGGAGCGAAAGGGGCCACGAAGGAAATGCAAGGTGGGGTTTGCCCACCTGGAAAAACCAACCAGGCTGGGAGGATCCCAAATACTACCCCGGAGTTTGGAGCTGCCTGGTGCTGTGCTCCAGGCCCAATCCCAATCCCAATCCCAATCCCAATCCCAATCCCACCCTGGCCCCAGACCTGCAAAAGCACAGCTCAGCTCTCACCTCTCCCCCAACACCACCCCATTGAAACCTTCCTTACAAACCTTACTGATGATGACTTTCCCTGCTCTGATTTTTGGAGCCCAGGGTGATGCCTTAAACTGCTACCTAGAAGCAGAGAGCAGACAGGAATACAGGAATAAAGGAATCAAGGAATCAAGGAGGGATTGATTGGAAAGGCCTTCAGAGGTACACTCTGGGCTCCAGAGGCTCCTGCCTCAGTGCATCCCAACATGGACAAGGCCAGCTCCCGAGTTCTTCCCACTTGGATCTCAGCATCAATTCCCCAAGCAGAAGCCAGGCAAGGATGGAATTTGCCCAAGCTTGCCCCCCTGTCCCCAAGATTGTTGTTTGCAGTTCTTGTTCTGAGTGTCCTTGGAGAGCAAGTCAGAGGTTTTGTTATGTCTATCTTAGCACAGAGAACAGCACTGAACGAGCTCCAGAAAACTTCAGAGTCACACTAGCAGTACAGGATTTGAAAAATATAAAAGTTAAAACCTAAGGCATCAGGGAACAACTGGTCACCATCCTCTTTTCAGAGCCATTGTATTTAAAGAATCATGTTCTCAGCTGATAGTTTTCCAATCCTCTCTGGGTTTTCTGCCTCACAGAGCCCTTTTCCCCAAACATTTTATTTTTCCCTTATCCACTCTGCTCACCACAATTTTTCCTTTGCTTTGCCTTCTCGTTGAGATTTTTTGAAGTGCTCAAGATAGAAGCTCAGTGGGACTTCATGGGCTCTGAGGGTGAGCTCAGAGATGGTGCATATCACAGAGGTAACCCCAAACATCCCAAAATAAAAATTGCTGTAAATGCTCGAAGTCTGCTATAATCCTACACCCTATCCTAACCCCAATTCCTTCCCACCTAGTAAATTATCTCTTATTTTAGGTTTTTATTTGTAATAGCAATTAACATTTCTTTTTTGGTTTTCAGTGGTTTGGATAAATTCCACACATCTTTGTAAGGAGCAGTTTTAATTCCAGTACTACCCTGCAAAATGCTTCTGAAATGCATTTATCCTGAAAGCACCAAGCTTTGTGTGGGTTTTTCTATTCTAGTGTCAACCTGTTAATTAAAAAATTACACATAAGAATCAGGACCTGAAGATATTCTTGAGTGACCTGTACCAATGAGAGAGTGAAACACTGAAAACTCTGAATATTCTTCTAAACTGGTTGTCACCCAGAAAACTCTTAATTGTTTTGCAGTCATTTCACCTGAATCAGATTTTTCTTCTGAAAATGTCCTAACAGACCATGCCAAATGCCCTCCTGAAGCCACACTTGTGTGTTTCCCCTCTTTTGGTGTCCCCAGCTTTTCAGAGCTGTACATGAGGTGGGTTCTCAGTAAAACCTGACCACTCTTTAATGAAATCTGTCCTCTGTGTCCTGTCCAACTCATTTTCTAAAAATCCATTCTGAATCTTTCCAAATACCCAGTGAGGGCCTCTTCACCTTCCTACAAAGCAAACCAATATTGCTTCCCACCCACCCACACCATCCAGCTCTCTGGGAATTCTTCCTCCTAACAAATTCTCTGTGTCAAATGGCAATAAATCACACATAAAAGAATTCCTGAAACAGCAAGAATGTATTTTCACTGGGCCTGACCAAGTTGAATTCACCTAAATTACCTAAATATTCTCCAGAATGTTCTTACCTTCAGGCATGCAGTACTATTTTGAAATTGCATAAAGCATCTGATTCTAGATAATTTTTTCTGGACTGGTTAAGAAAAAAGATATTCCATGCTTCAGCTTTGTCCAAATCATCTGCTCTTTACTTTCACTCACTAAAAGAAAAAGACACCTCCTTCTCTGTGGGCCTAAAGATAGCAATCACTCTGGTTTGACCAGACAGTGCCCATGGAAAAAATCCCAATTACCATCTCCAGCCTTTTTAATTGGAGCACAGTTTTCTCAAGTTAATTAACAGCTTGTAGGGAACCAAAACTGTTGAACCTAATTTTGAAGCAAATCACTATAACTCAGAACAACACACTGTCAGTTAAGTGCCTCTAATATGTTAATTTTGCCTTTTGGCAAACATTGTCTGCAGCTATTTACACTACACTGACTGTAGGAGATTTCAGCTTCTCCTTTTGACAAGCTGATACACACACAGGGTTTCCAGCAATCTCTGATTTATTTTCTTGAGGATCTTGCAGTAATTCCCCATCAGGTCCTAGGGCAAAAGGTCCCCCCCCAGCAACCTGCATGAAAAACAGAGCCTTACTCAGGTATTTCTAAAAGTATCTTGAATTTATAAAGCCAAGACAGAATTTCATGATTAACACAAGTTATCCATGGCAAACAGCAACAGAGAATTTATTTTTCCTGACATTCTTACAAGCTGAAAGTTCAAGGACCTATATGTATTGAAATTAATAAAGTTAATACTGTCAAAGTCCAGGAACATTTGTAATTTTTCAGTGATGGGTCAGAACAATTCATAATCTCTTCTCACATCCTCATATCACTACTCTGTTGAAAAATAAAAACCCAAACAAAACAAAAGCACAGAAAAAAAAACCTTAAAAGATCACAGATGGTATTTACAGTTCTTTTAATACCACACACCTTATTCTTTGCTCAGATAAAACTGCCCAGCAGACAGAAACTCCAGGCAAGAGCACCAGTGCAACACAGTTAATTCAGTGACAGAAGCATCTCTAAGTGGAGCTGTCAGGAAGCTCTGGATCCACACTCTGAACGTCCCCAGCAGTGGGAAGGAGCTGCAGCTATTTAAGCAATGTTTGGCACTTCAAACAATTTCTTATCAGAGACCAAAATCCGAGATGTCTCTTTCCTGCCTGCCTTTTGCACACATGCATCTGACTTCTGAATTCACAGCCTGGAGCCCTCTCGTGCTTCAGTTACAAATCATTTCCTAAATACTACAGAATATTTTTAAATCCTGACAACTTAACTTTTATCTCAAGTCCCTGAGATCCTCCCCACTGCAAGGGAGGCTGGGGTGCCATCCTCAGCAGAACTATTGCTGTGCGTGGAGCTGGAAATTCACCTGTTTTCACAAAAACCAGACAGTTCAGGCCATGATTTCTAAATTCTCAGTTAATCTGAGGCAAACAGTTCTTATCTAGTGATATCTCCTCAGTTCCTGTCACACACAAATCACCTACATCAGGTCTCAGCCTCCACCCAGTTTGGTCCCA
>VZTN01007643.1:112428-133476 GCA_013400515.1 Erpornis zantholeuca
GTCAAGTTTTGGAGCCTGTCTTTAGAGGGTGTGAACATCAGCTATTTTTTGCTGGCTTCTTTGCTAAGGAATGAAACTGAGCTACAGTAACTATCTTCAGTTTATCTGCACCAAATATAACACATCACTATAAAAACAAATCTTTTAAAATGCACAATTAAACAAAATAATAATTAAAAAAAAAACCAAACCTCGCCTGCATTTTTCATTTTTTCCAGAATTCATTCCAACTTCTGTGCACTAATAATGCATTCCCTGCACAGCAAAAAGTGATGTCCAACCTCAGCAGACTTTTTAAGAGGACAACTTCAAATCTGGAATCAGACTAACACTTAGCATTTAGTCAGACAAGAAAATCTCTTTTCAAAAGCATTATAAATCCCTTAGAGCATTTTAGTCTGTGCAGCTGGATTTCCATGGAGAAAGAAAGTCATTATTTATTATCAAGTTAGATTATAATATATATAATTTGAATTACATGAAATTCCTCCTGATGTAAAATGGTTTAAAAAGGGAGTATTTATCTAGAGTACATAAAGGAATAATCCATGGATTAATTCATGTTCTGTGTGCCTCTTCTGGTTCCTTTTGGGTGGATATAGGAGTTGGTTTTAACCAATAACTGGCAGGAGTCTCACAGAGAAAAATCCATTTGCCTAAGCTTCATATTCTGGAATAGAGAGTTTAAAAATTCCATCTATTGGTAAGGATGATGCTATGGAACAACTCAGAGTTCTTGGTTTGTAGCTCATGAAGAGATTTCTACATCTAGAGAACAATCAGTGATGTGCAGGTGTTGTGTCAAGGTGCTGGGGACCCCTCTGGCCCTGCTGTCTTCCTTATTTCCATGTCCCATGCCCTGAAAAGATGAAACAAAGCTTCTTTCTGCTATTTCAAGGTTTGCTTATCTTTTCTTATCAAAGTTTCAGAGGCACAGGCTGTGCTGTGGCCTCCAGGAGCACAAGGGCAGAATGCAATGGCCACCAGGAGCAGGTAGCTTTTAGATCTTCCATCAGCCAGTTAGGAAGTTTTACATCTTTTATTTTGTTCCCAACACCAGTAAATCTCAATTTTATTGATATGTCTCTTCTACTCCAAATTCCCTCCACCAGTTACTAAATCACAGGAACTTCTGTCAGAGAAGGAAGGAAGAGAAGGAGAAGAAAGAAGAAGGAGAAGAAGAAGCTGACACCCCAAAATCTCCATGTTGCCTCTATATAATCTATAGAGCAAAACCCAACCCTACAGCTAAACTCTCTGTGGTTCACTAAACAAAAATCTCCTCACTTCTCTGGTGCATTCAGGTTCTCCCAAAAGTGAACTTTTGGGAAGTGAACTCTTCCCCCACAAGCTTAGGTCACAGGCTCAGCTATTTTTTGAGGAGCTCTGGGGATAAAAAAAAAAACCCAGAGGGGCAGGAGAAGCTCTCAAGCCTCCCTGGACTCCAACAGGAGCACAGGAGCTCCCCATGCCCCTGGTCCCTTCTGCACAGGAGACAAAGGAGGGTCCTGTGTGAGGAATGATTTTATTCAGGGTCAGAAGTGAAAACTCAGCGGGAAAAGCCACAGTTCCAAACTGTGACACTACAAAAGCTGAAAATAGAAACCCAAGCCATGATCCCCATATGCAAATGCAGGGAGAGGGATTAGCTTTGCAAGCCTAAGGACATGGGGCAGGCACAATGAAATTGTGTTTCTCACAACTTTGCTCCTGTCCATCAATCATTATTTTCAGCTGCATGAAATCCCCAGAAGCACAGAAAATATTTTAGGATTCTCTCTTCCAGACTGTCAGAAACAAGAGGGAAAAAAAAAAGAAACGCCTCTAAACAGATTTTCAGGATAAAAACTGTCTAATACATGATTGACTACAAACTATAATACTTTATGATCTTCCCCTACAGCTTCCCAGCAGGAGCTGTGATAATGCTGTTTCCTTTTGAACATCACTGGGTTGGACCTCACAGTTAATAAATCTGCAAGGGTTGGAAATACAAATCCAGACTGTGCAATCCTTCCACCCCTGCTCCTGCATTTCTCAGTAACCACACCTTGGTGGTGATAGAAATTCTTTCTCCTGGCCTTGAGGGTTGAGCAGCCACGACATTCCCAGGTCACCTGCAAGGTTCTGTGTGTCTGTGGTTATCGTGCACAAGCACAGTTTGGTGAGGAGTTCATAACTTACAGGATGAGATTCCTGAATCCTGAGATAAACTGAGATAAAAAAGGGCAAAAAGGAAACATAGAGCAATATTTACACCCTCAGTCATTTCATGCCTAAGCATCAGTGAGAGATTTGAAGCTACAGCCTGGAGAAAAAGGGAACACTCAAAATCTAATTTTGCCATTTATAAGCACTTGAAAACCAAATCCTCCTCCCAAAAATCCAGACAGAGATGTCCAGGAGAAACCAAGCTAGGTGGTCCATGTTGCTCATTTAACAGCTCAGATGTTTAAACTCACTCCTGTGGTCGATGCAAGGTGCAAACTGACTTCCCAGAGCACATTTTCCTTCACCATCATGGCAAAACTCAAAGGTAAAATTACACATTGTTAGCTGGTAGAGTCATAAAACCTGATGAAAAAAAAAAAGCTAAAAATTCTTCTTTTCTTACAAAAGTAAATGGGATTTATTTTCTCCTGAACTGGCAAAGTTCAGGCTGGATTAGAGTTTCCTTAAGGTACAGCATGGAGAGCACCAACAGCACACAGTACCTGGGATTGATTCCCAATGCTCCTGCAGCTGCCAGCGAAGCCAAGTGAGTGACAGCAGATGATGAGGAGCTAGAGGGTGAGGCAGGAGCAGGGAGCACATCACACACATCCTGACAGCATCAAAGCATCAGGTGCAGGCCTACACAAACACAAATTACACACAAAGCCTGGAACTGCAGCCAAACACGAGACAAGTAAATATTTGACAATTTGATATGACAAGCTGTGGAACAGAAAGGAGAATCTGAACCAAATGCAGCAAAGCCCCTCTAATTTCATTGATAATGGAGGAAAAGCACTATTTAAATTAATGTAGGCAAAAATGGTTGCCAAAATTTAAATCCTCTGATCCTAATCCTTGCCAGAAGGCTGGCAAAAAAATTCTACATGCATGATTTTTTCGGGATAAAATACTTCTGGACTTTTGCCCTGAAATATTTCAGTTCAACACCACTTTGCTCCAAACATTTCCAGAGCCCACAGTCTGTCCCAGCATGCAGTGACTTCAGCTCGTGATGGGAAATGGGTTCTGGCAAAAGCAAGAGGGGGAAGGTGCACATGGTGCCTTCACATGAACTCAGTACTTAAAAATAACTGAGCCAAGCAAAAATCAAAGTGCAGAGGTTTGCTGTTATCTCTTGATTCTGTGGGTAAGACCAACTGTAACATCCACAGACAATGATAGCAGTGCCTGAGTTGAGGTTATAAAATCCCACATGGATTAAGTACCAGAATGCACATTTGGGAAGAGTAGGGAATATTCCAGGCACTTTTCTCACGCTTTTTCAAGAGAATTTGTTAATGCACAAAATGAAAGAAAGTCCTATGGAAATCTAAGCAAAATACAGTGCCAAGCATTAAAGTTCATTAAATGATGGGAGATTTTTCAGAAGCCCAGGAAAAACATCTCCCAAAATAGCTGATTTAAGGAACCACACAGAATTCCATACACATCCTCTGCAGCACCATCCCCATTTCGGATGGGTGGGAAACTTTCACATCACAAGCTGAATTTTACACAACTACTGAACTAACACACATTCAATGAATGCATACCTACAGCACAGGCTGGGTGAAAAAGCTCTTTTTTTTCCCTTCAGTGTAATTGGAAATACAAGCAAAGATTCAGCAATTATGTGCTTGTCAGCATCTCTCTAGTCAGAGGCATCATTCCCTATTGTTCACAGAAGGAAAATGGCCAGCACCACCTGTAACCCTGTCACTGCTCATTCTGTCAAACCTGAGGGAATATTCCAGAAACACCAGGCTTCTCCCAAGAATTATGGAGCAGTGGCAAGTCACTGATGCTCTACGGAATGAGAAATAATTTCCAAAAACCAGTGGGGAGAAAAAAAAAATGTGACAGGGAACAGCATGAAGAGCCTTCACATCAGCCCCTGTGTGTGCTTCCTGTTTAGTATTCATCACACCACGGTACCTAAATGCCTATCAAAAAATGTGTACATCAAATTAGAGGCTCCAATTAACACTTCGTACCTAAGTAAAGCCAGCAGACAAAATACATTTTCATCTGTAAAAGGAGGAGAATTTATCTTTCCTATTGATGAAGAGGTTGCAGCATCCTCCACACCCCAAAAAAAAAATTCATCTGGATTGTAACAGAGAATTAAAACATTCTGTGGAAAGGAATTTAAACCTCCTTTATTGAGTTTTAAATAAAATACCTGGGAAATATGCCAGGTCTTTAAAATATCTCCCAATGTAAGAATGGGGGGCAAAACCAGACAGAAAAATCATTTTTAAAAATACTATTTCACAACCCTTTAAAAAGTGAAATTCAGTTTCTGATGGAGTGTGTTTTGCAGCTATTTGGTTTAGATGTTCGCAATCAATAAAAAATTATTTATGCAATTAGTTCTTACGCAGTCAAGGAAGGTAAACTGAAGAATTCTCAGCAAGGCAAATTCTGCAGACCAAAGGTGGCCAATCAGACTCCAGGTGCAAAGCACAGACCCAGAGGAAAATCCAAATGTTCACAAAAGTCACATTTCTCTGCACTGTTCTAAACATTATTTAAATCTCATTGAATCTGAAGCACTCCAAGAGAGCAGATACAGATTAAAAAGTCAAAACAAAGCAGCCCAGAACATTGAATATCCCCAAAAGACAAAAATTCTACCTGATTAAACCAAAGAGTATCAGAGAGATTTGGGAAAATATACTGCATCTATTTCTGATAGCTTTAAAATTAAAGACTCAAATTATATTTGAAAAATTCTTTCAGATTGAAAAATATTTCACCAAAACATTCTCCGTGCACATCCACCCTGGTAAATATTAAATTAAACTCTGCCCACTGTGTCATACAGGTTCCTTTCCAGGCCCCCAGAATTCCAGTCCAATAGGAAATCAGAGAAGAGCATTCAATATCAATTAAGAAAATTAAAAAACATAAGTATCTTTGTGTTTATTAACTTACTCTCTTGTTCTGGCCACTGAGAAATCAGGAGTGATGGCACAGGGCTGTATTCAGTGGCCAACATGGGAACACATTCCCATCTCTGTGCAGTCCCAAGAGCAACAAAAAGCATTACTTATCAAAAATTTCTCACATTTTTCCCCTCACTCATCGAAACTGGAAAGTCAATAACCAATTTTTGAACAGGAAAATAAGTTTAAAATCTTATCACAACTTTTACAGCTAGTAAAAACATAATGAAAAATATGCTTTGGGGCTTTTAAGTACCTCATCTGTGAGGAAAGAGATTCCTCCCACATTGGGTATTTTTCTGCCAGGATGGTTTCTAAGTGACCAAGGTCACAACTCCTTATTCATTCTGGAATCAGCTTTTCAATTCTTTGCCTTCAGTGAGTTCCCAAGAGCTCCACTTGGTTTCCATGCCCTCTATCTCTTCCTTTAAAATGGAAATTAGCTTGGAATTTTAGCCTTCCTTCTGACAAAGGCAGAAGGCACCTCAACATGCAAACAGAATCATTATTAAATACAAGATCCTGCCCACATAGGGATGCCTCTTTACCTCTCATTTTCCAAGCTTCATGAGCTATTCAATATTTTACAAGGTTAAAAAGGAATTATATTCCTATTTCAATATTAGTGTTCCTCTTCTTTTAGCGACCACCAGTGACAAATCTCTTCTACACTGCTGTGTGCTCCTGAGCATGTCCATGTGTAACTCAGAGGTTTCCCAGCCTGGAGCTGGAACTCCTTCTGCCCCTTCACTAGAAAATAAATGTTCAGCTCACCTGGCTCACTGAATTCCCCCTGCGATCCTTTGTTGAAATGATGTTGCCCCTGATTCTAGGACTTGGCTACAAAACGACTCCATGTTCATAGAATTTGTAGAAATTCAGAAGGCTTTATTAATATCAAGAACAGATCAAATCTTTCTCTCTCCTGTGTGTCTGACTCTGTCTGTGTCTCTGCAGCACAGTCTCAAAAATATGAAAACAAAGAAGGGCAAAGCTATTCCATTGGTCAAGGGAAACACCTTGCCAAAACATCTTTCATTATTTACATTCTTCTCCTGGGAACCTACAGAAGTTCCCTTCAGAAATGGAGTTAAATATTACAATTGAAGACAAGTTAAAAAAGGAAGTGCCCTTCTCAAGCCTTTTGCTGTGATCTCTCTAAAATCCAGCGAGGAGGCAGCACCAGGATCCTTAACAAACACAGTTATCCCAACCCCGAGTGAGTGACAGGAGGGGAATGCCTTAAGGAATTCTCAGGGTCTGCCATGTCCCAGCTACACTGAAGTTCCTGCCCCAGTCTCTGCAGAGCTGGCATTGCCCCCCAGCCCTTCTCTCCTACCCCAGGGACACTTTCCATGGGGTCAGTCAGTGAAACACCTCCGTGGGTGTCAGAGCCCCCCAGCCCCTTATCCCTGCCCTGGAGATCTTCTTTTTCATGCTGGAAAGAATGAAGCAAAGCTTCTCTTTGCTGTCTCAGAGATTGTTTATTTTTCTTATCAAAGTTTCAGAGGTGCAGGCTGTGCTGTGTCTTCCAAGAACACCAGGGCAGAAAAGCAATGGCTACTAGAAGCAGGTAGCTTTTATATCTATTATCAACCAGTTAAGAAGTTTTAAGTATTTTGTTTTGTTCCCAACACCAGTGAATTCCCATTTTATTGATATGTCTCCTCTACACTAGATTCCCTCCACCAACTGACAAACCACAGGAACTTGTGTCAGAGAAGAAAGGAAGAGAAGGAGAAAAAAGAAGGAGAAGAAGAAAAAGAAGCAGACACCCTAAAACCTCCATGTTGCCTCTATATAATATATAGAGCAAAATGTAAGCCTACAGCTAAACTCTCTGTGATGCAAAAACAAAAGCCCTTCTCGCTTCCTGGGTGTCTGCAGTTCATCCAGAACTGAGGGCAGTTTTTCCCATGGGCTTAGATCAACAACCAAGCCATCCTGGGGGGCTCTGAGGACAAATGAGACCCCCAGAGGGGAAGGAGATGTTTCCTGGCCTCCCTTGACTCCCACCCATGGGGGCAGCACGCTGGAGGCAGGAGCTGAGCAAGCATTAAAAAATGACACACTCCAAGTCTCCAAAGAGCACATCCTGAGGATCTAAGCAGGAGACTTATTTCACTAAAATTATAACAAAAGTTCAAGCTCATAATCATATTAGATAATAATAAATGGCTGCCTTCATGGCAGATAGCACCTTATAACCACAATAAATCTACCATTATCTCCATTTTACGCTTTAATGGGGAAGAAGCTGAGCCCTGTCACACCCAGCTCCGTGCCTGAGCCCCAACAGGTGTTCCTCCAGTGGCCATGGCTCATCAGTCCCCACTCCCCCTGCACGCTCCAGCAAAGACAGCAACTTAGAACATTTAACTGAAGGCTGAAATCCCTTCACACTCCAGGAGGTCAAATTAAAGTCAGTCATTTATACAAATCATGCAGCAGGCAGCGAGTGGCTGCACGTTAATTAAAATGAATGGTGCTGTGGGCAGGGGGGGTGAAAGGGGACAGAAGGATCTGGGGGTGGTTTTTTTTTGTTGTTATCAAAGTCCTATACCAGAGAAAGGAGGAATCAGATCTCTTGCTTCAGTTTCTCGTGTTGTTTATTAAGTTCTTATCTCAAGTTCAGATACCTGGCTTGGTGCTGTGAAATCTGTGCTGGAAAAGGCCCTGAGACCTCGTGTGCAGACTGTTTTAAAGACTTTTTACCCAATTAACAGCTACAACATATGATATTTATAATTCTGTACCAATAACTGTCAATTATTTCTAACACATTTCTTCTACTTCAAACTTATTCTACCAATTACTCTGTGCTACTTTACAGCAGAAGATGGAGGAGAAGAAGGAGAGACTCAGGACACCACCCAAAAATCTCTATCTTGCCTCCATACTACAAAACCCAATGCTACAAATTTTCACCCTGTGATAAACTAAACTATAATCCATTCATACTTTCATACTTTCATATTTTCAATTCATCCGGGAGTGTTGGAAGCCTCTCCCAGGGGCACAGATCAAAGACTGTGTCCTCTTGGGGTCCCAAAGAGGGTCTCAGCCCCCCCCCCCCAGGGAAATTTGAGGGGCTCTCCAACTTTCTTGGAGTCCAACAGGGGGGCAGAGCTGCTCCCCACATCTGCCTGAGCACAGAAGGCAGCACAGTGCATCCCCTCCTGCACCAGAGGGGCACACACATGCTCAGGACATCACTCACAGAACACAGGACAGCAGCAAAAACAATGTTTAGTTGTGCTCAGCCTTCAGAAAACACTAAATCCCAGCCTGTCAGGGCCTGAGCCCCTGAAATAGGGGTTTTTCTTCTTCTGTCAAAGTCCCATACCAGATAAAAAGGAGTTGGACTTGCAGTTTCAGTTTTTCTTGTTGTTTATTAAGTTCTTATCTCAGATTTCTGGCTCAGGCCTGCACCTGGGCTTGGCATTCTAAAATCACAGCTGCAAGACCACGAGACCGAGAATGCAGTCCTGTTTTAAAGACTTTTCACCCAATTAACTCTTAAAACATACTCTGTTTATAATTCTGTACCAATAACCATCACATAATTTTTAACACGTTTCCCCTACCTCACATCTATTCTACCAATGTCTCTGTGCCACCATCACTGCAGAAAATGGAGTAAAAAGAAGAAGAAGAAGTCTGAACACCACCCAAAAACCTCCATCTTGCTTCCATTTACTTCCATACTACAAGACCCAAAACTACGAATTTTCACCCTGTGATAAACCAAACTATAATCTATCTTATATATTTTTTAATGTTCTTAATTCATCCAGGAGTGTTGGAAGCTTCTCCCATGGGCACAAATCAAAAACTGTGTCCTCTTGGTGGGATCACTGGGTCCCAGACCCCTCCCAGGGCAATTTGAGGAGTTTTCCAACTATGTTGGACTCCAACACCAACCAGCACCGTGGCCAGGAGCCTGCTCAGCCCAGCCAGGCTGCATGACCTCTGTGTGACATTGCAAACCAATCTCTGCTGAAGATCACAGACCCAACATGAGCATTACACACACCTCCCTTGGCATCTGCTTCTACAAAGAGTTGCCAGGCTACAGGGAGATCTAACACCACAAAATGCCACCTCAAACGTGAGCACTGTCAGGCTGAATTCATCTTCATTCCAGCGCAGTTTTCTCTGCAACAGGAATGAGTGCAGCCTTGAGTAATTTCTGCCTGTAGCTGGCATGGCTAGGTATGAAAACCACCATATAACTGGAAATACTTCTTTCTAAAAAAGATGCAGAGTTAATGCGAATTTTTCTAACAGTGCAACCTGTGGTTAGGAGATAAATCACCAGCACACCCTGGCAGATGCTGCAGGGTTGACACTTTCCTGCTTCACAGATATTTCAGCAACAGCTTCATCTCCCTAAAACTCCCTGATGAAAAGTCAGTGAGAAGTGTAGCAGAATTTTTGAGGGAGCATGGGCCTGATTGTCTGATGGATGAGCTTTGAATTATTTTAGCTAGGCCTCAGATTTTGGGCCTGTGTTGAAGTACCAAGACCTGTGGCGCAGCAAAGAATTTTTATTAAAGTGTGTTTAGTTTTAGATAACATAGTTACATTGTAATCATAGTAGCCATTTTAAGACTGAATTGTTTTGAATTCTTTTTCACTTAGCAAGAATTTAGCAAGAAACAGGGAATCTCACTGGGCAATTTTTGTTGGCCAAACTGATTTTATCATAGAATCCTGGAATGGTTTGGGTAAGAAGGGACCTTAAAAATTATCTCATTCCACCTCCTGCCATGGGCAGGGACAATTTCCACCATCCCAGCCCCAATGTCCAGCCTGGCCTTGGGCACTGCCAGGGATCCAGGGCCAGCCACAGCTGCTCTGGGCACCCTGTGCCAGGGCCTGCCCACCCTCACAGGGAACAATTCCTTCCCAATATCCCAATCTAAACCTATTCCCTGGCAGTTTGAAGCCATTCCCTCTTGTCCTGTCACTCCAGGCCTATGTAAATAGTCTCTCCCCATCTTTCTTGTCAGCTCCCTTCAGGTCCTGGAAGACCACAACTCAGTGACCCCAAAGCTTCTCTTCTCCAGGCTGAACAAACCCAATTCTGGTCTTATTTTGAACTAAGCATTAAAAGTGCCATTAAATTAAGTAAATAAAACAAGGAGAAATACAGGGGATTAATTCTTCTTCTCCTAACTTATTACAGTACCCAGGCAGCTTGCACACAGCCATCTGTCAAGCCTCAGAGTACAATCTTTGGGCTTAACATGGTCCACCAAAAGAGAAGTTTAATTATGACAGAATAAATCAAGCGTATCTGTTAAAGGGGAAAAAAAAAATATATCAGAAAAAGTTATTTTTTCCTACTGAAAAAATAGCTCTGGATGGATATATATCAACTGCACAGCTCTGCAACCTCCTCCACCTCGACTGCAGTGTTGGCAGCAGGGTAAAGGTTCTCAGCTAAAGCAGCAGATTCTGTCACTGCAAAGCTTGCTTTGATTTTGATCATGAAAAGAAGTTTGGTAGGACGGTCAGCGAAAGGGCAGCATTTCCATATTACAACAGCCACAGCCACATTTCTCCCTCTCGACAGAAATAAACACAAATCCTGCTTCACATCTCAGATTTAGCTGTGGCAAGTTATGGTGTACTGCATTCTTTACTTGCATCCACCACGGGCTCAGGCGTACCAGGAGCACTCAATATATCAAAATGCAGTAGTAAAGGAACAGGTTTTTCTAAGGAAAAGATCATAACACATCTAAAAGGCTTAAAGAAAATGCATCTTTGTTTATTTCTTCCTTATTTAAAACAATAAAACAAAGCAACCAACCCTATTCTTTTTTGGGTAACACTTGACCTTGATGAATAATTCCCATTTCAGAAATAAATGGGTAAAAAAAACCATAAAAGATTGCCTGATCACCTAATAATTGTCTCTAAATCCCTACCAGTGTGGCAGCACAATCCCAGCAATGTTCATTAATGTCAAACACAGCTCTGGGAGCACAAGTGCAGGGTAAGGAAGAATTAAATCCATTTAGTAGTGCTGTGCATATTTTGATGAATGTTTTTAAAGAAGTGCCGAGGTCAGTCAGAAATAAACAGAACACTGAGTAAATAACCTCTTAAAATAATACGATGGAGGAATTTATTAAAAATAAATTTTAAAATAGATGGCTTTTCGGACTACTGCACTCGCTTTCCCTGGCAAAGGCAAGGGGAATGATTAATGGGTTTGGCTGCTTCCCCCCAGGGACAGAGATAATCGATCTGTGGGGGAAGGCCTTTATCTAGCACAGAGATAGTGCTGGAACGGCAGAAGGAAGAGGGGGGAGAGGTGTTGGAGATCTTTTCCTGGCACACCTTCAGAGCTGCTTATCAGCTCTTACTGCTCAAACCAACTCAGCTCCAGGTATCTGAAATGCTGAAACGTTGCCAAGAATAAAACTCTTCCTTTATGAAGCAGAATGAAAGAGGGGTGTCCCTATTGTTATTACAATAAGCAAAACCTCAGAATTCATCCAGGAGCAATAAACAAACTCCTTGTTCCTTTCTGGCAAACACAGCTCTTGAAACCAAGGACCTTTTTTTGGTTCCTATGTCAGAGTTCCTGCCCATGGCAGGGGTTTGGAACAAGGTGATCTTTTCTGGTCCCTTCCCAACCAAACCTCTCCACGATTCTGTGCAGTTACAGTAAGAGTGCAATCATTGCCTGACAACACAAACTGCAGGCTTATCAGAATTAAATGGGTTTTGGGTTTTAGTTATTTATTTTACAATAGCTCAGTTCATTATCTACTGCACAGCTGAGTAGCTCTTGAAACATAAACCTCTTTTTCAGTGTACAAGAGATGCAAGTGAATTCATCCCTGCAGGCAGTCAGCAGTGTGACTGAAACCTCCAACCTTCCCACCTCCTCTAGAGCCCCAAAGTCTGCACAAACACCCCTAGGAGTGATCATTTAAGAAACCTAATTCTCAAGAGTTCTGCCAATACTTTTCACCTAAGATTAACACAGTCTTCGTTTTCTGGAACAAACTATCAGTGACTATATTTCTTTTTTTTCCCAAAGCCTTCATGACTTAGGATTAAATGAAATAATTCTATCAGCCCAAGATGAGCTCAAAACTCACCCTTTGCCTTTGTGATTATCAGGCAGAAAAAGATGAATATAAAAGAAGGTGGGGTTTTAATACATTCTCAGATAATTCTGGCACTGCTCTAAATAGCACAAGTTAAAAACCTTTGAGAACACACAGGAGCTCACAGCTTTCCCAAAGTCATTCCTTCAAAGGAATCAGATTTTCCAGGAATGCAGAGACCTCCTTCCTTGGAGGAGGACAGAACTCAGCTTATTAAAATCACTGTGCAAGTGACCTGGAACCCAACCAGAAAAGCTACAAGTGGCTGAACAGACACTACCATAAGGAGCCTAGGATTTCACAGGAAGTTAAATGCTGCTGATCTCCTTGCAAATTACCATCTAGTTTTCCTCTGTGAGATGGGGGGGAGGAGAGTGTGACAGTATTTCATCCATCACCAGAAATAATCTGTATGCCCACTGTCAATCACAGGGTGCTGATTAACTCATTATTTCGAATTAGCACAAACAACAAAAAGCTCTTTAAAAAAAAAAAATAAAATCTAGTCCTACTGGTTTGTCAGAAATATGGTGACTTCCAAGACTAGTGTGGAAAAGAAAACAGACACATGATCTGGCTGATGTAAACAAATGTTTACTCAGGAAAGGTCAAGTCCTCACCTCAAACAATGGCCAAAAGTATCTGAAATTTTGAAAGAAAACAAAATGGGAAGAGAGGTTGTTCTCTGGTGCTTAGTCTATAGCACAGGGCAAATTCTGCAGGAAAACAAGCAGAAAGCAAAGAAGTGCTCAGCAATAAATTCTTGATCACCTCAAACATACAACAATTATCCTTGTGATCTACCTTCTCTCTGACCCCTATTCCATACTAAACATTTTGCTTCTCAGCCTTATTTCAGAAGCATATGAGAAAATTTCTTCATTTTCTTAAGGTGCAGTTGATCATTTCACTAAACCTATTGTGTCCAACTCCTTTAGTAGCAGATAAATCATTTAGCACCAGGCAGCTAAAAATCAAAGTTGAGTTTAACATTTATTCCTGTAGTACATCATAACTATGTGCTCAAATCTCCCTGTTCTTCCAGTGAATGTTCAGCAATTAGATTCCAAATTACACCTACTTTTCTTTCTTTTTGGAAATTATTAGAACAAGGGAAAATATCCTAAGCAAAATAAAATTTCAAGTCTAGATCTTGACACGAATAAATTGGTTCTTTTGGGGTTAGAGAGAAAATTGATTTCTGACCTACATAAGGATGAGTTCTGGACAAGAATGTCAAAGCATCCTCATAAAACTCCTCCTGACTGCAGCGTGATTATATCAAGCAGTGTGCAATAGTGAATATGGTTTTTATTCCCCAAATACATGAGGGTTTATGTCCTATTTGATGCCTTATGTTTTAACTTTTCTATGTTCCCAGCCCTGCCCTGCCCAGTGTCACTCTGCAGTCCCCTGGAGCTCGTTCAGTGCTGTTCTCTCATGCTCACACACACACCACAAAGCCTCTCCAGCTCTCCAAGGACACCCAGACCCTCCTAGGCCCAACAAGAACTGCAAACCACAATCTTGGGAACAGGGGGGCAAGCTTGGGCAAATTCCATCCTTGCCTGGCTTCTGCTTGGGGAATTGATGCTGAGATCCAAGTGGGAAGAACTCGGGAGCTGTCCTTGTCCATGTTGGGATGCACTGAGGCAGGAGCCTCTGGAGCCCAAAAACCTACATCTAAAGGCCTTTCAAATAAATTCCTCCTTTTTCCTTTATTCCTGTCCAATCTCTGTTTCTAAGTAGCCATTTAAGGCATCACCATCTCTGGTCCTTCTTTCCCTTTCCTCCATGGGATTCTCTCAGGACAGAGCTCGGCAGCAGAGCTGCAGTGGCAGAGCTGCAGAGCTCTCCAATCTCCCACAGGGTCAAGGTTAAAATAAATTGCCTGGGCTCGTACAGGTACTGAGCTCCCTGGGCACTCCAGACTGTCAAAGCCCAGAGCTCACACATCTCATACATTCCCTGTATCCAAAGCAATCACCAAGGGTCCATCAGCACAACTGCTCCTCAACAACACCAACCAGACACTGCTCACTGAATAAAAATGAAAATGTATGGCATAAAATCTTTAAAAAAGGACATGCTACATGTGACACCCCCAGCACCATTCTACCTTCTGGGCTGAAAGCAGTCTAAATAAAGTCATTGGAACACAAACCCTTCCAAGGACTGAAATCATCTGGATTTAATGCCCAGCTCAGTCATCATTAAGTGCTTTATGAAACTTGGAAGCGTAGGGACAAAGTTCAGCTCAAACAACCATTGGTCTCCTCATAAGCTGGGTAAATATTCCATTGACCCAGCTATGGTAAAATCCAACTTTCTGGATTCACTGAGCACCAAAATATCAACTGAGCAGAAGCTGCAGCTCCCAGATTCCATTCTCGTTTTCCATATCCATCATAACACCCCAGGGAATGCTCACACACACAGAACAAGAACAGGAGAGGACACAAAACCACTGGAGTTCAGTGGCTGCAGGAGATCCCTGGGCAGGACAAAAGGAGAGGGCAGCAGGCACATCCCAGCACATCCTCTGGGCTTTGGGGTGAAGATTTAATACACACCCCATGAAAAAGTAAACTCCCTCAGCAGACTAAACAAGTGATGTGAAGCTCTCCCCTGGCAAAAATTCCCCATCAAACTACAAATTGTTTTATATGTTTCAGTTGTAATGAAAGCACAAAAAATTAAATATTTGGTATTGCAGTAAAAGCACTCTAAGTGCTGAAATCAGGAGAATGAGTGGCAAAATGCAGTCATTTTCAAGGTAACAAAATCATTACTGCTTCCCCCTTTAATTTTTCTTCTTTTTCTCTGTCTTCCTGCCACATTTTAAACAATATACTTGAGATGACGTTTAGTTTTGTGAAAGCTGAAATAATTAATTGTTGGCTATTGAAAAGAAACTACTATGTTGGAATTTATTACCACATTTGGGAATAGCTGCAAATGGCCTTTGGTTAATGTCCAGCAGATATTTCAGTACTGCCAACCCCCCCTCTTTGAATCTCCCATGCTTTTCTGCTGCCTCATCTCTCACTGATACGATAGAAAGTTTGACAAAATAAAGCAAATAAAGAAACCCCTCCCCATCCCTAATCTCCAGTTTTATTTCACTAAAATACTACTATAGTTTGAATCAAAGAAATGACCATGAGATGTCTTAAAATGCTGGGGTTTTTTTCCCCCCCTTACATTTCCAACACTCTGAGTCTGTTAAGTCAAATTATTTTGTGGCCTTCAGTCATTCACATGGGACCATCAACCTCATCTAAAAGGAAGATCCAAATTCAGCCACAGTTATGGATATTTTGCCTTTCCAAGAGAACTGGAGATTAGACATTAACAGAACAGGTGTCAACAGCACAAATATTAACTGGCATTTACTAAGACATCACAAATTATTTGTCCAGCTTGCCAGAGAGCTCCTAGAACCTGCCACAAAAATCCCCAAAGACTTGAGCACTAGAAGATTGGGAGCAGGAAAATAAACGAAATACAAATGAGTACAAAATACTCCTATATTTGTGCCATGCCAAAGGTCACTCCTACACCTTGGCCAAGAGTTTGGCTCTAATCCAACAAAGCATTTAATTCTATGAGACAATCTATTGCTAAGCATGACTTCAGCTCCTGGGTGTAACATCCAGAATCGTGCAGGGCACTTCCAGAAATATATTTCTTTAGTGCTGACTTTTTAATTTCCAGGAATAATTAAGTGGTTGACTTTAACTGAAAAAAATTGATTAGAAATTTGATATTATTATCATTGTCACCATTCCTTCCAAATAGGGGCTCAGGAAGTGCAAAGCTTTGTGATCCACAGGTTTGGAATGGGTATTAGGTGGTTTGATTTTGGGGGGGGTTCTGTGCTTATTTTTTCCTCCCCACAAAATAATTCCCAATTCCACAGAGCCACCAAGACACCTCTTTCAGCTCAAATTCCAAAGAGCCAAATCTATTTCAGTGCAGTTTTATTCAAAGTGTCAGTGGCTACAGGTACTTATTTGGAAAGCTCTCATACTGCATTACATTTCCTGGGAAAATTACCATCTTAAGGCTGAGAAAAGCTCAGCAAGCCAGCCCACCTCTCTCTATATATACACCTTTCCATAGCCCATCAGAAATGAAGACAACTTTCAAGTTAGGATGCAGAAGCCTGTGCTATATATGCAGGTCTTCCTTGCTCTCTGCTGCATGCAAATGCTCTGCCCATTCTCTATTCATATTTTCAATTACCATATGACCTATTATTCTGACAACTAAGCAAAAGGCTGAAGGACCAACAACAGCAAAAAGAGCAAACCCTAAAAAACAAAGAAAAAAAATGCCAAAACCATGACAGAAGGAGTTATACTTTAGCAAAGGCTCTCTTGGTACTTCACTGTCTCTTCTGCTCTACATATAAACAATTCCAGGGTTGTGCTCTGCTGAAGCTTTCACCAATCATTATTATAGCACTGTTTAAATAACAATTCTGCCTCTACAACAAAGCAGAAGTATCATTAGTTTACATGAAAGCCCTACCATAAGAAAGATAAAAACCTCTATGGTTTTCTATTAAGTGTAACTCCAAATAAACCAAATTTTTATATCTATATACACACACATTTGTAGATATTTATGTCCTTTATATATAAAAACATATTCCCATGTCAATGTTTCTCTCCAAAGCCAACAGCCACACCTGTAGGAGCCTGGCACACACCAGGCCATGAGCACACAGAACAGGCAGCCAGGAATATTCCAGCAAGCCAATACCCATTCCCTTGGTGTTTCAGTCCCAGATCTATTCTGGTTTGGGGTTTTTTTTAACCTCTTTCACAGACAGTGTTTCAGACACCATCTTGCTTCATAATGAAGACCTGAATTGCAGACAAAGCAAAAGCAGTAAAGCAGAACAAACAGCTTTGATTATCTTCTTCAAATATTGTTATGTTGGCACAGAAGTGTTTGGCTCTCACAATGCCTTTTTTTATTGTTTGAAACATGAATGGGTTCAGAGGAACAGCAGCACAATGAGGACGATTCAGTACCTTTTTCTTAGAGACACAAATGCATTGTCAGAGCAATCATTGCTTTCTACATTCACCAAGGCAGAGGTCGAAGAGGAGCCCTCACTGCAGACACATCCCCAGCCCACAGCAGCAACCACAATTATTCTTCCAAGAAGAAATCAACTGAAAAGAAAAAGAAAAAAAAACCAAAAAGCAAAAACCTTGCCTATATATACACACACACACAAAATGATGTTGTCTCCTGAATATTTATTCTGTCAGCACACACAGTTTAAAACAACAATCCTGTAAAACAGCAGGCATTTGCTTTTCTGGCTGAGATGGATCCAACAAAAGCAGGGAAAAAAACTTCTCAATTTAAAAAATACTATGCAACTGGTACCAATAAATTTGTTTTTTAGAAGCCTTTGAGGGATTAACAGAGGAGGGAATACCAGGCCAAAATTCACAAGAACATTATAAACATGTTAATTGTATTTTGCATTCTGCTGCCACTCATTTATGCACAAATGCAAGAGGAAAAAAAAGTAGTATTTGACTAGGGCATTACACCTAAATAATTTTCTTTTTTAATCTATTTTTTAAAGGTATTTTCTCTCTTGATTGACCAGGTTTTCTTTATATGGTATGTGCCAGTTTAATCCTACCAGTCTGCCTCATCAACTGTCTAAAATAATTTTCCTCCTTACTCAAGAAGAGCTCTCTGAGCATCACACATTCCCCGCAGTGCCCTTGAAATAGAGCCTTGCTATTCCATCTGAGGAGAAAACCCAGAATATCAAAGATCCAATCTCCACAGACCAAAACCTGCAAGGGAAGAAACAAACACTTGGGTTTGCATCACTCTGATCCAAGGGAAAAAGGAGAGCTTTGAACAGCATGAAAGGGATTCAGATGATCTCTTGCCACTTGGAATCTTTGGGCAAGGGAAGTGAGTACATTTTTTTAAATATTTCCTTGTGTTCATCTGCCATTCTCACAGTTTGGGCCAGAGACAAGTTCAAATGCAATATCCAATAAAACACAGGATCCAGCTAAACCTGCACTAATCCAAGGTGTCTGCCTTTAAGTCTCCTTTAAGGATTTATCTATGCACACTAAGGAAATAAAAGAAGCACCCATGCAGCACAATTATCTTAAATATCAGTTACCATCCCCAAAATGTACTACTACTGAAACTTGACATTTCCAGGAAGGAAACTGCTTAACTCAAATTGTTCAGCTGAAATATATACACTGTCAATACAAGCAGTTCTGTGCTCTGGGAAGATGCCAATTCAATTCAATCATACACTGCTCCACTGCTGCAAGAGATTTTTTTTTTTATTTTTTCCTAGGGGAACAAGAAATAAATAAGCTGAAAGCTCATCCTTAAAATGTTGCTGGAATTCCTGTATCTAGTCCCATGATTATGAGCTCTGTCCCATCTCACCAGTCCTGACTCTACTCCACTGTTGCAAATACCATTTGTTAGAGATATTTGACAGAGCATTATTCACCCACATTCATTTTTTTAACTTCCACTGTGCTTTGTAAGAAGAATAAGTAGATTTTGACAAGGAATGAGTTGGCACATCTATTGATCCAACACACACGTCCACTCCTCTTCAGTCTTTTCCATTCACAGGAAATCTTTTCTATTCTCAATGTTTTTACAAGTGAGCTTTACAAAGAAAGATTTTAAGCCATTGCCTTGTCATACTTCATGCACACTTTTAGAAATTTTCTATGCATAATACTCCTTTCTTCAAGGGATTTTGAAGAAATGGGATGTTTTCCTACATGAAATAGTAAAAGCAGGTGACTCAGCCAAATTCTAAGACGTGAGGTCAGGAAGTGAAACATCTGGAGCTTTGTACTCCACTAGAGATCACTGGGAGCTGGTCAAAACAAGATGCTGATGTTACAGCCAGAAGGGGCAAAACTCTAAACCAGAAAGGTGATCCAACTTCTCCAGTGACACAACTCCCCAGGTGTAAACCAGCTGGAAATTTACTGCCTTGTCTTTTGGAATTCCAGGAGCTCCCACCACAGCTGAGTTTGGCATTTTCAGCCCATTGACAAGACTATGGCTAAATAGTTACCAAAGACAAAAGTAAAGGCAAACAGATTGGCCCTCCCAAAAGAGTCTGTGTTACAGCAGCTTTTTAGCAACACACACACAAGATTTAAAACTTGGCAGTGGAACATAAGGAAAAGGTGAACATTTCTATTCAAATGTCCAAAACCCCGAGAATGTTCATTATTCCATGATAGAAAGAGAAGCAATAAAGAAGTGGAAATTAGGCAAACAATGCACAGGCTTCAGCCAATTACCTCTCCAAAAAGAGTGAGCAGTCTCTATTATATTTTATGTTAATATTATGCATTTTCTCCCAGCAGTTCCTAATGCCACTCAATGTGAAAGCTTTCCCAGTATCTCAACCAAACACCACGAGAAAAATATGCCCATTACTACAAGCATTTATTTGCTCATTCTCAAAAGAACATGACCAGGTGCAGAGTGTGAAACAATTCCACATGCTGAGCCCTTCCCTTAAATTCACATCTCCCACTGCCTACCTCAGCACCAGCATTGTCTACAGAAAATCATCCCACAGCTCCTAGCAGATAGCACCATCTTAAAAAAAAAATCTTGTAGGGGGAGAAAAACAAAATAACAACAAATAAAGAAAGAATAAAATATTTACAAAGGTATCTTTTCACTCCTGTGAATTTTTAATCACTGAATAATAATGCAGGTCTTGAAAAGCATTGCCTGATAAACGATCGCTGCCCACTAAAGAGCCTCTCAAGTGTCACATCTGTTAAAATTTCATGGAGGCAGAGGCTTTAATGATGTCTGAAAATTATCTATTTTTAAACACCAAGATTAAATGGAAAAAGGAGGAAAAAAAAAAAAACCCAAAACCATAACAAAACAATTTGGAAAAAAGGTCCACTCAGAAAAGAGTGGATAAAATCCAAAGCCTCACTAAGTGGGTATTACAAAAGTGGGGGTTACAAAAGAACTGATGCAAATCTCCATTGTGACTTACAACTACAACAACAAAAATCCAACAAAAATCCCATCTCCTGCAGCACAGCAGCAGAAGAACTATGGCATGCAGAGAGTTGCTGGCGTCAGTTCCTGCTGCAGAAGCAGCAGGAGCACTGCTTGTCCACAGGGACAGGCTTCCCTCAAAGACATTGGTTTGTCTCAGTCACTCTCCTGGCAGTGAAAATGAAATCAAGGACTTTGTGATTGATATGGACAGGCTGGGAGAGCTGGGGGTGCTCACCTGGAGGGGAGAAGGCTCCAGGGAGAGCTCAGAGCTTCTTCCAGAGCCTGAAAGGGCTCCAGGAGAGCTGGAGAGGGAATGGGGACAAGGGAAGTGTTGGGGCCTGGCTGGCCCCTGTCGCTGGTTCCTGCCCTGGTGACCTTCTTTTTCAATTTTCATGTTAGAAAAACGAGGCAAGACTTCTCCCTGCTGCTTCAAGGATTGTTCATTTTTTTAAATCAAAGTTTCAGGAGCACAGGATGTGCTGTGGCTTCCAGGAGTACAATGGCAAAATGGCAAATGGCTACCCAGAGCAGGTAGCTCTTATATCTTTTATCAGCCAGTTAGCAAGTTTTATGTATTCTATTTTGTCTTTAAAAACAGTGAGTATCAATTTTATCGATATTGTAGTCTCTTCTACACTAAATTCTTTCTACCATTTAGCAAATCACAGGAACTTAGG
>VZTN01007643.1:133635-151101 GCA_013400515.1 Erpornis zantholeuca
CCTTGCCTGGCTTCTGCTTGGGGAATTGATGCTGAGATCCAAGTGGGAAGAACTCGGGAGCTGTCCTTGTCCATGTTGGGATGCACTGAGGCAGGAGCCTCTGGAGCCCAGAGTGTACCTCTGAAGGCCTTTCCAACCAATCCCTCCTTGATTCCTTTATTGCTGTCTGCTCTCTGTTTCTAGGGAGCCATTTAAGGCAACAGGAGACAGGGAATGGTTTCCCAGTGCCAGAGGGCAGGGATGGATGGGATATTGGGCAGGAATTGTTCCCTGGGAGGGTGGGCAGGCCCTGGCACAGGGTGCCCAGAGCAGCTGTGGCTGCCCCTGGATCCCTGGAAGTGCCCAAGGCCAGGCTGGACACTGGGGCTGGGAGCAGCCTGGGACAGTGGAAGGTGTCCCTGCCATGGCAGGGGTGGCACTGGGTGAGATTTAAGGTCCCATTAAAGCCAGGGACCTGTCTCAGGCTGCCAGTGTTTAATACCATTTTATAGATACATTACAACACTTTACAAGGAGGGCGCCCCCAGATACAGCACAGTTATTTTATTTTCCTCTCCAAATTAACTATCTTTCATTGCTTCATAACCTCTTCTGATAGAAAAACAGGCCAAGCAAATGGCTCCTCACCCCAGCACAACAAAATTAATTCTCTAGCCCAAGGCGAAGGAAAACTAAATAATGTTAGAAAACAAATCGCTAAAAAAAGCAACCTAACTGCCAAAATCAGCTTCTGTTATAAGGTTTTAATGACTACAAGCTTTTCCAAATGAACAAATTTGTAAAACATGAGAATCAGCTTGGCAAATCAAAAAAAATCAAGTGAGAAAAGACAGATTTTTATCAATGGAAAAACTTCTTCAGAAAAAAACAACAAATCAAAAAATTTCTATGCACTTATGCCTAGAAACTTATGCAAACTAAACACTTACGGAGTCTGCATAAATCCTATATATGCTAGTATTTAACAAGATGTGCCTTTTTATGAGAAAATTGTGGTTTGGGATTAAACTTTGAACAATTTCCTTTTGGAGAAGATGTAACAATGAAAAGAAAAAGAAAACAAAACCATAAACATGAGAGGAAAGAGATGACATAACAAACACACAACACTATCTCCATAATTAGTTGTTACCTTTGTTGCAAATGAGTAGCACAGAAAATGCTGCTAAAAAATAACCAGGTGAATCAAAAGCGAGCCTGGTGAGATGTCTGTCATGTACCTGTGACCTGATAAGGAATTTAAAAAAAACCAACATGACAGCCACAGAACAAACTCAACTCAATCTCAGAACAACAAAGCAAAATAATGGTTACAAAAATAAATCTTTAAATGCTCTTAAAAATTGCAAGACATTAACAATATGCTCCATCATTTCAGCAAAACAGTAAAACACTCACTGGGAAATGTTCTGCATTCTAAATTAAGGCTGCAGATCCCAGGGATTATTTTATTTTGTGTTTGCCTCTGAGGTCACGTACAGTTTTGCTGCAAGTTATTTTCCTTTAGAACCCATAAGGCTGAAGCACCTCAAACTTTCTGACCTTGAAATACAAACCTCTGCCATCAAATACAGGAAATCTTATTCAAGTGGGCAGCAGAAGTCATGGGATTAAATTACGGAAATTTAACTAAATCATAGAAATGCCATTAAAAAGAAATCCCCAATTTTTTTTCGTCTGGTGCTTTACCTGCACAAGGGAATCATAATATCTCTGTGCCAGCAAACTGAACTTTTCATTTTGCCCTGGTTTATACTCTCTGACTACTCCCAAGTTTGCTCTTTTCTTTCTTTTGTTGCTCTTTTTACAGCCCTTACTGCCTTCAGCCTCTCATGATCCCTCCTGCATTATTGTGTTGGAGCATCAGGAGCACTGCAGCCACCCCCACTGAAGGATGAGCTCTGACCTCAGACAGAGGTGCAAGGTTGGATTCCACATTTTCACATCCCCCAGTGTTGGAGTCCAGGGAAGCCTGAAAACTTCTCCAGCTCCTCTGGGGATTTCCTTCAGGCCCCAGAGCTCCTCAAAAATAGCTTAGCCTGCGACCTAAGCTGATGGGAGAAGCTCCCTTCACTTTTGGGAGAACCTGAATGCACCAGAGAGGTGAAAAGATTTTTGTTTAGTGAACCACAGAGAGTTTAGTTGTAGTTTTAGGATCTTGCTCTATGTGTTATATAGAGACAAGATGGAGATTTTTTGGGTGTTAGTCTCTTCTTTCTTCTTCTCTTCTCTTCCTTTCTTCTTCTCTTCTCTTCCTTTCTTCTCTGACACCAGTTCCTGTGGTTTGCTGGTTGGTGGAAAAACGTTAGTATAGAAAAGACATATCAATAAGATGAGAATTTACTGGTGTTGGGAACAAAACAAAGTACGTAGAGTTTTCTTAATTGGTTGATAATAGATATCAAAGGTTGCTGCTGGGAGCTGCCATTGCCTTTCTGCACTTGTGTCCCTGGAGGTCACAGCCCTGGCTGTGCCTCCTAGCTTTTGATAAGAGAAAAATAAACAACCTTGAAAAAAGCAGAAAAGAAGCCTCATTTCATCTTTTTGGGACATGGGACACTGAAGGAGCAACAAAACTAAGCCAGGGACTGTCGGGGAACAAACAAACACCAACACCCCTGGGTCTGAGAACCATCTCCTCTAACCCCTGTGGGACAAGGGAGGATGTCCCTTCCCACTGGGCATCCCCTCTAAGCCTCACAGCATTCGTGGCACAAAATTAAACACTATTTTCTATGGATTGAGGCTCTGGAGATAGAGTGTAAGTGCCATGGTCTTTATAACCAAATGTGTCCAAGACAGTGATGTGTTTGTCACACAGTTTTCATCAGCAGAGCAGTTCTAGCTTAAGTCCAAGCACAAGACTGAGTACTGGAAAATATAAGAACAAAAAAAAAACCTTTTGAAATACTGTTTGACTCATTCAGAGGTGGGCAAAACACATTTAATAAAGAAAATATTTATTCTTTTGAATGTGGAGTTGAAAATATATCTGGTGACAACCTAGCAACACAAAATCCAGGGAGAGAAACACATTTGAAAAGAATTTCCTCCCTCCAATTTCAACAAGTGGAGCTCAAAAGAAAGGGCAAAGCCCAGGAGAGGAATGTCCCTTCCCTCTAACCCCCAAGGTCAATGCACCTGCCAGGGAACAACAGCCAAAATGTGCCAATTGAAAGCAATCAGTGGCACCAAACACAAGGAGAGCAGGTGGCAGACAGGGAAACCGAGCAGAGAAATGCTTTTCCAGCAAGCACCTCAGTGCAGGGAACTGCAGGGGCTCAGTGGGACAGGGCTGGGGTTGCCCTGTGCTGGCCTTGTGTCTGTGTCTGGCCCTGCTGTCTTCCTTATTTCCATGTCCCATGCCCTGAAAAGATGAAACAAAGCTTCTTTCTGCTATTTCAAGGTTTGTTTATTTTTTCTTATCAAAGTTTCAGAGGCACAGGCTGTGCTGTGGCCTCCAGGAGCACAAGGGCAGAATGCAATGGCCACCAGGAGCAGGTAGCTTTTATATCTTCCATCAGCCAGTTAGGAAGTTTTACATCTTTTATTTTGTTCCCAACACCAGTAAATCTCAATTTTATTGATATGTCTCTTCTACTCCAAATTCCCTCCACCAATCACTGAATCACAGGAACTTGTGTCAGAGAAGAAAGGAAGAGAAGGAGAAGAAAGAAGAAGGAGAAGCTGACACCCTGAAACCTCCATGTTGCCTCTATACAATACATAGAGCAAACCCAAACCTACAGCTAAACTCTCTGTGGTTCACTAAACAAAAATCTCCTCACTTCCCTGGTGCATTCAAATTCTCTCAAAAGTGAAGGGAGAAGCTTAGGTCTCAGGCTAGGCCTGACCTTCTCCCACAAGCTTAGGTCGCAGGCTCAGCTATTTTTTGAGGAGCTCTGGAGTCAGAAGGGCCCCAGAGGAGCAGGAGAAACTTCCAGGCTTCCCTGGACTCCAACACAGTCCAGCACAAGCAGAAGGTGCACTTTGATTTCTTGTCATGGTACAGCTGTGATTTGTTTTGCTTGCAGAAATAACTGTTTAGAGAGCACAAACCCCATCTCAAACTGGGTCAGACAATCCCACACTGGTCTGGAACTCTCTCCAACTGCATGTGCCACTTATGCTCTCTCCCAACAGGATTCAGGCCTTGTTTACCTGAACCCATAACAATGTACCTTACTCGGAGGATTTAAAATTTTGCCTTTCATATTTCAGCTCAAAGCTTTCAGAGAACCACAGAGCAGTCAGGGTTGGGAGGGACCTCTGGAGACCATCAAGTCCAACCCTCCTGCCAAGGCAGGGTCACCTAGAGCAACTTTCAAGCAAGGCTACTGGCTTTTGCAAACCCAAATCTCCCCACTTGCTTGCCTTATTTACCTTTGAATAGCAATAAAAACCAGAGCCAAGTCCTTTGCTCAAGGGGACAGCAGCATCAGTGATATTGCTGCAGTTAGCATTCTCCAACTTTAAATTTTCTTTACAGAATTTGTATTACTCATGAGCCTATGCAATATTCTAATCATCCTGTATTACCTTTTTCCATTAAGGAGTCAGTAAATTCAGAGCACAAGATCTTTTTCCTCCTCCTGACAGCCAGCAGGGACAGAAATACATCTCCTGCAGATTTGTCTTGGAGGTTTTTATCTACAGATACAACACCATAAGTATAAATCATTTCTGAGCAAGTGCAGGAAGCTCTTTTTCCAGTATTTTTCTGGAAATCAGAATCTAACCTTTTCCCTGAAAATTCACCAAGGATAGATGATATAAAGCATATATCTTTAAGATTACATTTTACCTGCACTTTACCTTCCCAAATTTAACTGTGGCCAACTCAGCAGAGTGTCCAGCCATGAACACACAGGCCACAGCTCAGCTTCTTTGCTGAGAAATAGGAATTGCAAACTTTTTAT
This sequence comes from Erpornis zantholeuca, assembly GCA_013400515.1. Lineage (NCBI taxonomy): Eukaryota > Metazoa > Chordata > Aves > Passeriformes > Timaliidae > Erpornis > Erpornis zantholeuca. Next base: position 138,555 of record VZTN01007643.1, read on the forward strand.
TTGCTTTTTATAAAGCACGCAGCCAACCTTGCATCTTCAATGCAAAATGATTGTGTACATCTTGGTTTCTGAGATGGCAGATCTTAACCTTCCTCATATTTACCATCAACTTTTCCAAAGAGGAAGCAACCAAAACCAAAGCACTCTGCTGTGTCAGCACAGCCTCAGTTGGAGGGTCAAGATTCAATCCACAGAAAGACAATGAATGGGTGAAAACAGAGAAAAAAATTGGTTGAAGTAATCTTTTTTTTTTTTTTTTTTTGTCTGTCTTAATTTTAAGAAAGCATCCATGAAAAACTACTCAGAGAAAGAATCAGCCTGCAGAAATAATAATCTTGTTTTATTTATAGTCGGGGTCATGGGAAATCTGTCCTGAAACATAAAAAACTACAGCTTCCCAGATTAGTTTTGGTATGGGAATTCAAAGAATGAACAGCTATGGGAAAGTTTAAATTCTCACCAAATACACCTGAGTGTCCTTGTTCAAAATGGTTTGTACTTTCTGCCACTCATTAAGCAGAGAGGCAATTGTAATTGCTGGAGCACCCAGGACTAATTATTGTGGTAACCCAGTGTTTACTAAAAGCACAAGCATCTGTAGTGTTTACAGACTAGAGTCTCTGATCATGGGTAATTACTGCATGATTAAGATATTATTTGAATGATTATATTTGACAAGGAAAAAAAATCTATTAAATTACTTTATCAGATTAATAAAAGCAATCACTAAACTTTTGTTAAATAGCCCATATATAGAAGTCCTCTGTACTTGCTAGTGAATTAATTCTCTCTAGAAGCACTTCTTATCCCTAAAAAATAAAACACTGATGGCAAGAGGCTGCCTTCCTTCTGTGCTTACTGCTCTGTTAGGTGCTTGCATAACAAAATTCATCCTCTGCCACTTGTGCTTCACAGTTAAAAAAGATGTTTATTCTGAGCACTGCATCAACAAAGTACAACACGACAAACAAAGCCCCACAGAACCGAGCCTGAGCCCCAGGACAGCCTCTGACCTTGAGGAAATGATCCTGGCTGGGCTCAGTCTGTGCTCTTACGTGCCCAGTCACTCGCCCTGCTGCTCTGCTCGTGTGAGAGAGGCAGCTCTGTCCCCTGTGGTACCAAAACTGCTGGGAGAAGATCTGTGTTCTCAACACAATTCCAGCTGGACAGCCATGGCTTGTGACTCCAGACAGACTTCACAGAAATGCCACCAGGCTCGAGCCATCTACATCTCAGAACTCTGGATTACCCTCAAAGATGTAGCACCTTACTGAAGAATCATATTGGTTCTTAAATTTCCCTTTGATAAATGTATGCTTTTGGGGTTGATTCTCTCAGGAAAATCAATCAGGATCTGAATCTTAGCAGTAAATCCACAGAGTGGCAAATTCCCCGAGGCATCCAAGCCACAGGCTCACCACTCCTGGAGGCAGCTCTGTGACAGCCCTTGCACAGGCTGGCAGACTGTGACCAGAGCCCTGAATAAAAAATAGTCATTTAAAATAACAGAGGGTGACATCAGAACATGCTCTGCCAGCCCCTCATGTCCTACACCACGAGCAAGGGGAATAAGGGAACCTTTGCATTTCTGCCAAGCACAATCATTCTATTCTCTGCAGCACCTTCAACAATCCACTCCTGCTCCTGCTGCAGGACCTGAGCAGCCCCTGGGTGACAATGCCAAGCTCTGTCACACAGAGCAGGCACCCACCTGCACCGAGTGCCTCAGGAAGGAATCCCCCTGGAGCTGAAGGCCACAGGAATGGATTTTTTTTTCTCTTCAGAAATGCTGCAATTATCTTTGTCAACACTGCGGGCGAAGTGTTGGTGTCAGGTGCCTGCCAGCTGGAATGCAGCCTGGAATGCAGCACCTATGGTCCCCACTGCTCTGTATCTCTTCTATCACATTCTCAGAGACAGGCTTGGCCCCCTCAAACATCAATAACTTCCAGCAAAGCTCATTCATTAAGCAGTGTGAGAACCTGCAGCAGCACTCAGGGGCACGTGGGCTCAGGGCACCACACTGAGATGCATTCTCTCACAGGCACACACAAATTCCTGCCTGCAGCTCTTATTTCCTTCATTATTTGGGTTTCTATCTACCCTTCCTATCCCATTTCTGTTCCCATTTCCACACCTTAGCAATAAGAATGATGTTTTCATTTGATTGAGTGCATATTACTCTTCTGTTCATATATATGCTCTTTACCTGTAGATTCCCAAATACAGATATATCATATGCATATTCAATTCAACAAGGCTTAAGTGGCCCTCTAGGAACTGCTGTTATGATGATAAAATTTCCATTTCTATTTGCCACCAACTAAAATCACTATGATTTTATTGTGCCTGGAGTTAGCCAGATTCAGGGAGCATGGCACTGGGGTTTTTCACTGGATTGGTTGTTCAGGGGATTTCTTTGATTTGGGGAATTTTTTTTGCAGGGTAGTTGTTATTTGGGGTTGAGGGAGGGGGTTGACTTTGTTTTGATTTTTTGCTTGTTTGGTTTTTAAAGATGGATTTCCTTAAGAGAAAATGTGGTTATTTAAAGCACACAGATAAGCTCCATTTCCCTGAACAAAACCAAAACCCCAGCAGAGGAAAACTCCTCTGTGGAGAGGGCAGAGCCTGTTCCATGCAGTTCTCTGCTCCTTTCTCCCCCATTTCCCAGTGTACTTTTTGCTTCCTTCCCTGCACACAGAGGTTCACCAAAGCCCAATATCCAGCCTTTGACACCAGCATCCTTCTCAGACAAGGAGGGAGTGCAATTTATAAAGGCAGCCCAGACTCCAGAGCATATTTCAAAGTCATGCTCCTCAACAGTAACTGCATCTGTTTCCTTGTCATCTAAGTGGCTGCAAGAAGCATTGCTTCACTTAGTAAAAGCACACGCTCGACCCCAAACCTCATCTCTATAATATACATTATATCAAACCCAAAAGCATACAAAACTGAATATTGAAGTATTCAGAAACTATTTCATGACTCAAGCCAGAAGTTTCAGAGTTAGGTTTTTTTAGATGACTATAATAAAAAAAAGTTGCTTAGAAATTCAGTAATTTCAGGATCTATATTAAAAGAAAGTAAGAATACTGCATCTCAACAGAGACATAAATGAACAGTGGGGTTGGTACAATACATGCTCAGCTGGGATTCTGGCCAGGAACAGCACATTCCAGACTTTAACACTCTCCAGGTGAACAGCAGACCCCAAACCCACCTGACAAAAGTTCTGATTACTTCACTTGAGAAGTGTCCACATTAATCAATTAAACATCTTCCAAGCACACAGAGCTGAAGGACTCACACACTTTGTTACTTCAATATTCAGGCTGACAGATACCAGAGATCATCCCAGCTCCTGGTACTTTGTTTAGTTTGGCATCAGCCTCCTGTGAGACCAATATTCATTTTAATCAGTTGCTCCTATTTACAGCATAAGAAGTTCACAAAAAACTGCTCCTCCTAAACAATACCTATTTGGTCTTAACAACAAGAGAGATAGAGTAGCAAATGTGATCTGAGTATTAATTAATTTCCTCTCTCTCACTCCTACCATCCTGAATTCCTGATTTCTATCACCACTTTTCCCATACACCTTCATCATTTCTGTCCTTCACACTGCTGGAATGCACAAGGCAAAGGATTTCTCTGGTTCTTGCAGCTGGTTCAGGACAGTTCACTGAGCAAAACCTCTTATCACCTCCTGCTCTCTGCCACTCACACCACAGGGGACTGCACAGAGCCCATGCATTTTCTGTCATCAGCAAAGTCAAGCCTCCTCCTGCTGACACACAGAAAACTTTCCCAGCTTCTGGAATGGACTAGAAATTACCTACAAAAGTAACCTGTGTTACAAAACAAGGCAAACAGAAACACAATCGAGATGAATGCAAAGCCCCTCTCAGTCTAGCCAAGCTTTTAGGCTCAAAAGCAGGAGAAACAAACAGAGCCATTTCTTCTGGAATGAAATGCCTGGGAAGGATCTCCAGTGGTGCACTGCAGCAAAGCAACAGCCCCCCCTTATCTTATCTTATCTAGGTAGGCTGAATTTTGGACATTAAAGCCTAGGCCTTTAAAGCATAATATTTCATGAAAGGTAGATCATGTAGGAACTCCAGATTTAGATTTCCTAAGGAGGAGATGAGCTGGGAATTCTCTCATGTTGACACATGAGAGAGGCCAGTCCGAGCTTCCTTTCTGAAGAGTTTTTCTATGTATGTACAGAAAGCCTTCAGAAGAACACACTTCTTTTTGCTTAAAGTATTCCAGAAATATTACTTCCTAATGAGGACCTCATTTGCATGACAAATTCTCTGTGCATCATCAGAAACATCTTGAAATTAAGATGCCATGCTTACAGGAATTATTCTGCACGCAGATGAGTTCTCACCAAACTTTGCTTCTGACAAGTTAATTTCATTTTCCTCATCAAGTGCCTTGACAGCAAGATAAGAGAATCAAAGCCTTTCCCCGGTGAGAATCCTTTGCTCCTACATTAATTGGAACCAAGGAATATCATTCAGCTGAATTCATCCCTACTTTTCTGGCCAAATAAATCAATCATTTATTAAGCTAACAGTACATATGTCACCTGTGCTTTCCACTGTAATTCTTGCAGGAGGAAATGCAACCATTAAGGAAAAACACTAATAAAAACCACTGAAGGCTTTTCCTACCTCTACACTATAGATTCAAATTTAAGACTATAAAACCACCAAGGCTTTCAAAATGGAGATAAATAAGATGAGCCTCTCATTTAAAAACAAACAATTTTTTTTTAAATACTGAGGCAAACAGTCTCTTCCTATCTGCAGAACACAAAGAAACCTGTGTGCATGCAGTGAGAGACAGACACAGGCACAAATCCCCTGTCTTGAGAGAAAACAAACTCAGGAGCTGCTTCCTGCTCCCAAGCCATCCAGAAAACATCCAGCAGGGAAACCTCAGCCCAGGCACAGGAAGCAGAAAGCAGCAGGACTTTAGTCACAGGCTAAAAAACTTCCATGTGTTAACCACGGCTTTAAAGAAGCTGACTTCACATCATGCTTTTTGGGAAGTGCTAGCTGGCACGGGAGAAGGAGCCCTGCAGGTATTCCAGCATCCCTCCTGGCAGGAGCAGGGCCAGGTGAGGGAGTGGGTGGTGGCATGGAGGGCAGGGAGATTCAGTCACACTTCCCCAGAAAAAGCTGCCACTGGATCCTCACACGGTGTGACGAAAGCTTTATGGAGCAAATAAAAGATGTTTCTTCCTCTACACCTCGAGTCTGAGAACATGTGAGAGCTGTGCAGCAAAAAGCTCAGAGCCTGTACACTTCTTTTCTCTCCTCAGCCAGAAAAATTTGGGAATTAATGGTGAAGTCATGAAGGAAACCTTAAATAGACTCTGTTTTCCACCCTCACCAGGCTCACTTTCTCAGATTTTATCTGCTTCGGTTTCCCACTCAAATCTTATATTAGATTTTTTTTTTTCCTCTTTTTTCTCCACCTCCAAGCTTTTCCATTTTCTTACATAATACTGAATAAATATTTTATAGCCAAAGAGGATTTCTACCTGTTATGTAACTCACATTTTTGGAGGCAGCTTCCCATCTCATTTTTACTGATAAGAGCCTTCGGTGAAACCAGGAGCTGTACTGATGGAAGCAGAATGTGCCTAAACTTAAACAAACAGCTCTGTTTATGCTACATCAAAAATGCTAAATGGGGTGAAATTCCATTTCATCGATATGCATATGGGGTTGACAATATTGAGGAAAAATATTGACATATGTATATAAACATCAACAAAACTATTAATTGTCACATAATGAGGCAGCAATTTAAGCATGCTGAGCAGATGCATCACAGCTAAACTGGAAAGAACAGGCACATTCTAATTCTGAACCAGCCTGGGATCTGTGTCTGTGCTTTGGATGCCCAGGCACAGATGCTTTCCAGAGCCAGAGAAATTTTGAACTGTCTCCTCTAAAAAGTGCTCTGAGCAGAGCTTTCAAAACACCTCAGTTGGACTTTGCAAATCTTGGACAACAATATCTATCCAAAAGCTAAAAGTTCTCTCTTTAGCTCTGGCTACAACTTGGAAAAAAAAATATTAATTCCACCTTTTTTCTGGCCACCCACCTGTTTGTTTACACCACAATGCTGGATGTAGCAGGAAGGTGCCTCGATTATTAAAAAAAATGTCTATGCTCATCAATATAAAATCAGGTCACCTGCAGTGGATGGCAAAAATTCTGTGTAGCAGAGAGCCCAATGCTTCCAGACAGGCCAGCAGCAGCAGGTACAGAAACAGAGCAAGCTGAGAGCAAACACATCCTCCTCTCCCTCCCCATGAGAAACACACTCACTGTTTTATCCCAACAGGAAGCTTCATTTCAGAGCTAGAGTTTCCTGAAGATTAATAATTACTTTAGATTTTTTTTAATTCTTAATTATTTGTGGTCGGTTTTCACCCATTTCAGTTAGGAATTAGCCATGTAGTGATGTACCCTTATTGATAACATTTGGGGAGGGAAAAATACATTTAGAAGATCGGTTTTAAGTTTGATAACAAGAACAATATTACAAAGAACACAGGTGTTACACTGCCATCATCTCCTCTCAATATGTGCCCTGAATGTGGAATTTGTTAAGAACTGCAAAGAAGACTCCATATAAAGCTATTAAGTTGTAATTGGATTTAATATGATCCGCTGCTTTCACTTGTAGTTTTATGCTAGAAAACAGAGATTATAGGGAAGAAACATTCTGTGTTTACCCAGTCACTTGAATCACTTGAAGGAGACCAGAAAGGCTCCATTTCTTCCTTCCATATGGCATTAAATACATGGCAACGCTGGGCAGCACTAATCTGGGGTTTCAACGGGGACAAAATTCGGGGGTTTGCATTCTAAAAAAGAGCAAGGAGCTCTTTGCTCAGCACTAAGGGCTTCATTACACTCCAGGAAAATCGGGTATTGGGCACCTTGGAGATGTTAACATGGTGCCAGAAAGATTTATAAACGGTGCAGGAGGGACCTCGAAACATCTCCTTGGATTCCGGCTCCCTTGGGAAGCTTCCCTTCCTCCAGGCACCCAAACCCCGAGGCCCTGGGGTCGCAGCTCAGCCACCCGGGGTTCGCTTGTGCTGCGGGGGGGACCGCGATCCGCGGAGGGTCGGGCACCAGAGGCAGCGGGAAAGGCAGAGCTAAGGCGCCGGGAAACGGAGATAAGGCGGCGGGAAACGGAGATAAGGCGGCCGACCAAGCCGGCACTCGAACGGCCCCGCAGCACCGGGAGAGGCCCGCGGTACCCGCAGGGGCGGCGGGATGGAGCAGCTCCGGATGGGACCGGGGGGAGCCGGGAGGCACCGAACGGGACCNTCGGAGCGGGGTCCCGGTCCCGGTCCCGAACCCCCTCAGGCTCCCGGAGCACCCCCGGGAGGCGATGGGGACACCCCACCAAGAGCAGAGGGGAGCACAAGGAGCTCCCCCATCTAAGCATCTGCCGGCACTGAGCTCTCCTGGGCTCCCCACAAACCCAGCGGCAGCCGAGGACCAGCAGAGCTGGGATTTGCTCGCCGGGCAATAACTCGAACGCTGTCGGCTCCGGCACAGTGAGCAGTAAGGCCGCGTCTGCTGCAGCCCCGAGGAGCCGCATCCGATAAGCACTGCGAGTCCCAGCAGCATTTTTTAAAAAAAATCAGCATCTCCACAGGAACAGTACGGGAGACTGAGGCTGCTGACAGAGCCTGGACGTCTTATCTTCATTTATCCTGAGCAGATCGCATTATCAGCTGCTGAATGAATGCTCTGCAAGAGAGGGAGGTTTAACATCCAGTCTTTTGTCCTGGATCTTAAAAACCCCTTTTTAACAATAATAGCTCAAAAGACATATTCTTTCTATCTTAAGTAGATGTCAACTCAATAGTTGAAGTTTGAATAGAGTCTTCAATAGAAGATAATTCAGAACTGGAGATAAGGCAAAGGATGAGGGATGTGTTCACTGCCTCTCTTGTGAGTGCCCTATCGCCACCCAAGGACTTTCTGTAGCACACACTTGAGAAAATTAAATGGAGAAGGGGAGTAAGACATGTATTAGCACTCACACGTGCACATGCATGTAAGGAGGACACTTGGCTGAAGAAATAGAGTTTAACAGCTCAGAAAACCTAGCTTTCAAGCTCGGGGACAAGCCTGTTTCTATCCCTAGGTATAAGAATGACAAACACACACAACAAAGACTGCGATCACCCAGTGAACACGTACTCACTGAGCCATTAACAAGTGATGGAGAACAGAGAAACGCCAGCCCTGGACTGTCATTAACAGGGATTTGGAGCCTCTGTTTAGATAAGACATTCGGTTTCTTGAAGCTCAAAAAAAAAAAAAAAGAAAAAAAGAAAAAGAAAAACAAATAGGCCACGTTTCTGTATTAGTTCCCCACTGCAGAAAGAGGATGCCTTTAGTCTCTCAGCAAACACAGAGCATGGAAACAAAGCAGACATTGCTGATGGGCTGAGCCAATGTAAGCACTGGGTGAGGTGGCACCAGTCTCTCACTCGGGGTGGGTTTCTTTCCCTTGTAAAGGGAGAATTTTTCTAGTAACTTTGAGCACCTCTAAATAAGGATTTTTAATCGAATGAGTGTTTAGACTGCCTGTGCTGCAACACAGATTCGAGTTGGGCACAGATCTGATAATCTCAGCTCGCTCCTGGTGCCACAGTCTTTGCATCTTGCGTCAGCACGAGCAGAGTGAGCTTAGGTTTGTCTATACACGCACCGAGGGATTTTTGGGTGCTGGCTCGGGCAGGACAGGCTAAAGCCACGGAGCAGAGCTAGCCCAGCACTCCAACCAGAGCTCCTCAGCACAAGGGAGAGTGAGAGCTGCACACAGTGCCTGCCTAGAACATCGATGTCCGGGGGTATCTGTCAGCCTCAAATACGAAAACAAGTTTGGTGACATAGTTCTGTGCGTGTGAGTGTAAAAAATGCCTTTGGTACATGCCACGACATCAGCTTGTTGTGCTGCTTTGTCACACGCTGGGCATAACCACCAGGGGCTAACAAGTGCACAGAAATCAACCTCCCACCTCAGCAAGGATTGGGTTTGTGGCTGCTTTGGTTGCTGGTGCTGAAGGGCTGGAGATGAAGACAAATATTTCACCTCTTCAACCACCTTTTGGTTTATGGCCACTGAGAGACAGGCAGGAATTGCTGATAAAAGTACTGATGTCAAATATAACAGCGATATGCCATTAACTCTTCACAGAAAGAGCTAAATATCACTTAAATCCTAGGGAGTGTTTGGTGTACATGTAAAACTCGCATGTCCACCCGCTCCTGCTCACCCCATACCTTCTGTAGGCACCATAAAACCACGGGAAAAACAGCAAATTCAGTGCTTTAATACATGGCAGCACAACCTTCAGAACTTCCCACGTTAGGAAGAACACTGTGGAGGGGTGGGAAGGCTCAAATTACACATAAATTCTACAAAGTTGATACATTATCACTACTGAGCGAAATGCAACAAAACAATTCTGACTAGTGAGTGTATAAGGCTGGTGCCAAAGAACTGGAAGCTCACACAAGTGATACTTTAGTCCTTTTTAACACCACTTGTTAGGGGGTTTATTCTAAGGGAAGCAAAACTGCACTAAAACTAAAAATTTTTGGTCCAAAAGAGAAGCTTAAAAAAAAGACAGAATATAGCTAAAAGTCAAAAAGAAGCATTTAAAGATCTTTCAAAGGCACAGAAATGAGTTTTTTAATCTTCTTTCTTGCTCTAGCCCACTCCTATAAGAAAAAATATTCTAAGCAAGAAGTGTTTCACAGACTATACTGCCAAGAGTTGCATTTTGCTGTGGTTTTTTGTTGGGTTTTGGAGGTTTTTTTTAAGGCCAACTGTATGCTCTATTTAATTTTGCCTTCCCACTCACACACAACACTTCAAAATTTACAAGTTACAGTGGTATTGACTGCTTTCATAAAATTTAATCCTTCTCCCAACAGATCTTGCTGCCCTTGAACCTCCAAGCATTGCAGTTACCATAAAGGCATTGCTGTCAGGTTTCTCACACGCCTTGGAGTCCAGCACAGTGCACAGAAAAGGTCATTTTGAGCCTTTCAGGAGCAAAATGTGAACAACAAAGTTCACTTTCGGTAAAATTTTAAAAGGTTTAATAAGGGGTTTGATAAAAAGGACAACAGGAGATAGAAATAAATTAAAGAGTTAATATGGGTGGTAGATGCCAGAGGTACACTTTAGCTAACAGATTTTTTTAGTTAAATACTTAAATTTTATACATATTTATAGATTTTTATGCATCATTTAAAATCCTTTTGTGTGTGTGGTTTTTTGGTTTTAAGCTTTTTTTTTATTTTGTTTCTGTAGGTTTGTGTAAAATTTGACAATTTGTTGTGGTTTAGTTTTGCTGACTAAACTTTTTGGGGTTTTTGTGTTTTACTTCTTGATCACTAAGTTCTTTTTTTTAAGGTTTTGAAGTTTGTGATTGTTACTTTTATTTAGGAATGTAGGGAACTTCTTTGTTTATTTTTGCTATTTTTTGAGTTAGTTACACAAACAGAAAGGAGCATTTTACATATCATGTTAAAATCTTAAGAAATCACACTACTATTTCCAGGAAACTATATTCATGCAACTAAGTTTTCTAACATTATACATGTGACATTTATTTCAATATTTGCAAATAGCCAAGAATAAAATTATGTATTTACAACAAAAACAAAACCAGGAGGTGACTTTGTTCCAAGGAAGACTCCTGAAGTATCAATTCTGCTTTCCAGAAATTACACCAACAGGCAACTTGGAGTCATCCTCGTGAAATGTGGGCTAATTTTAGGACAGAGAACGTCCTATAAAGTCAAATGAAATTATGCCCATTTACACCAAAATTGAAATAACATGTGCTATTTTAGGGTTTTCAAGCAAATATTTGGTCAAACTGATTTACAATGATGCACTAAAAGACAGCACAAAATAACAACCCATCCCTTTTGTCACCTACAGTATCCACCTAAATTATTTCACATAAATAAAAGTGCCAGAAAATACCTGCAGGAGTCCTAGACTAGAGGGGTTTGAGACATCCATAACCACGCAAAGTAAAAAAATATTTACTTTTTTCAGACAAAGCTCCTGCATTATGCATGCCCAGCAGAAATACCTTTGCCTGAAATCAATTGAAACCATCCATCTGGAGCAAACAAGAAAATTAAGCACTTGAGGAAAAAAAAAATAAATAAATTTACAGCTTACCACCACCCTCGACCCAGAGAGCCTAAACCTTATTTTACACAATAATTCTCAAGTATTAATGTTGTCCAGTAGCATTCTATAAGAGCAACTAATCTCCTTAACTGAAATGCACTGACTGGAAACATATTGAATATACTGTGGGAACAGTGTGAAATTACAACCTCAGCCCCCAGAGGAAAACAATGGCAGCCCCATAAAACATTCTGTAGGCAGAGAGGGCAGGAGAGAGCTGGACAGGAACAGCAGAGGCTGGACCAAAATGAGAACAAAAAAAATGGTGAGCCTCAGGAATTTTAGGTCTTCCACTGGGCCTACCTCCTCCTCACTGGTGGTGTTCCCATCCCCAGGGAGGTGGCACCTTCTGCACATCCTTCTCTCATCCTCATTGCATTAGGGCATTCAAACAGCTCCGAGTTTTGCCAATTCTTGTGAAATTCCTGCACTGTTGCCTACAAATTCTGCTTGCTGTAAATGGCTCTGTGTGAGCTCAGCACAGAAGTTGCTGCTTGAGCTCTGTCCCTGCTGGGTGTCAAGGCCTTTTCTCTACCAGCACTCGCTGAGAGCCACTAGGAATGGGAGAAAGGGAACCAATGGGAGAGGGAAAAGCAGCCTGGGTGAAATTCTGAGCTAATTCAACTCGGCTGTGATTGATTTAAATCACTAATGAGTTAAAGCAACAAGCCTAGTTTCCTGCTCTAGATCACTCTCAGTGAGGTAAAATCTTCTTTTACCATCTAGATTTGAAAATTTTTGGACTGTTTTGATTTTTCAAGGCAGTTCCTTGCCTCAGAAGGCAGATATGAACAACTGGTGGCAACTGCTTTTTCATATATTAGTGATGTGAGCTCTCCCTGTTAAACACATGACCTGCCAAACACTGTCTCAGTGGCTCTGTCCTGTTTTTCCAAAAGTTATTTTTCCATGTGCAATTACTCCTCTGATAGACCCCAACAGCTCACCAGGTTGGTTTCTCCTTGCTGTGATGACTAAAATCCCAGTTCTAGGGAATTAAAGGTAACTTCTCACCAGGCACAGATACTCTCTGCTTTAGTACCTGGCTTTTCTCTCAGAGCCTCAGCTGACATCTGTGTGGGGCTGAAAATGTTTGCTCTCTGAAAGGACATCCCAGGGAGCACCCAAGCAGCATTTTCAGAGGAGTACATGCAACTGCATTGCTGCATCTACCTGCAGCTCTCTCCCCTCTGCCCACATTGCTGGCCAGGCTTCAGTTTTAATCCTGTTAATTTACAATATCTTAACTACCGTTCTTTTTTTTTTTTTTTTT
>VZTN01007643.1:151127-164716 GCA_013400515.1 Erpornis zantholeuca
TTTTTAGCATTCTCAGTTTTCAAACAATAGGCTCAGTTGAGAGCACAGCATGAACTTGCTGTGGGCCTGAGACAAATTAAACCTAATTTGACTTGTGCCTTCCTTCCAGAGCAGTGAGCAGTTCAGGTTTGAACCCTCAAACATCCTGTGTCTCTCTCTCAAACATCCCCACCTGTGTCTCCCTCAAACATCCCCACCAGTGTCTCTCTCAAACATCCCCACCTGTGTCTCCCTCAAGTTCAGCATCACAAGTTCAGCTGGGCAGGCAGGGAAGGGCACACTGTGACCTGGAGCATCTTCTTCCTGCAGCACAAATGCACAGCCCAGGAGGAGCTGAAAATCCTCCCAGGCTGTGCTGCAGGGAGGCTCCTGAGACAAAGCTGCTCTCCAGAGCTGGGGAACTCATGCTTGAAATAAGAGGCTACTTCTTCACTGCAAAATAAAAGGCATTTCAGCTGGAACTTGTGGCTGTCACTCTTTAAAAAGTACTGCAGTCCTGTTTGTTCTTTGCAGGAGGAGAAAGGAAAGCTTCAACATTTGTAAGGCATGAAAAGGTTTCACATAGATCGTGTGAAATCCATCAGAATAGATGTGATTAAACTCACAGCTGATGGCACTTAGCCTGAGGTCAGCACTGGGGGATCAATGCAAATAAACCTTTGCTGCCTTTAGAAATCAGTCATATCTACCCAAAGAGAAAAACATTCAAGGCAGAACCACCAAGTGACTTATAGCTGGTGGCATTACTTCATTTAAATAAAACATTCATTTAACATCACAACAATGATTCCTTTAAGCTGAGCTTACTTTTCTGTAAGAATTATTAACCAGAGAACGCACATTTTTTCCCCTTCAACCATATTGCCTCAATCCACTTTTATGTTTGTATTTCATTTCTGGTGAAAATAAAAATAGAAAATATTTATCCTATAAAGTAGAGTTGAATAAAATTGTATCAGCAAAATACCAGCAATCAGGTAAAGATAGGAGAAGAGGAACATTAAATTTCACTGTCTCTGAGAGCAGGTTTCAGAAGACATTACCTTCCATCTGCTGTGGTCTTACCTTAGCACCAGAGACAAGGTAAGACAAGAGATTATTCAGATTATTATGAATAACTAGAAAATTGCAAGAAGCTGTGTGTAAGAGGTTCATAGAGTTTAGGAGAACATGGTACAATACACTAGGAAAAAAAAAATCATACTCCCATCAGAATATTATTTCTTTCACTTTAATGAGTGTGGATAAAAAGTTTTCATGTTGAATCCTTGAGAGTGCAAGTGAAAATTGAACTCGGGGGTGGGAAAAGGCACACAGGGAGTGTTTTTTGTAAAGTGGACTTTGGTCACATTGGAAGTGGACCAAAAGGCCAAGTACAACCTCTAAGGCAAAGGAAAGGAATCCTTGACTCATGTCCCTGCTTGCCAGACGATGGCAGCTCCTAGGGAAGGGAACCTGGGAAGCATTCAGTGCTGGTAGCACCATTTTTTATCTGGGGGTTAATACAGAATTTCCCTTATGGGACAGCAAGTCCTGCATCTTCTGAAGCCAACCTGAGATGAGTTTGACCAGAATGCTCTTTGGTCACTCACAGTGTGAACCAGGATCGTAAACAAAGCAAAATATCTCCACTCTCTCTCAGTCACAGAGGCAAGAGACCGAGGATCAGATGAGTGAGCCCTGCAGAACCTGTACAGCCACAGCATCTGGGAGACCTCAAAGCACAGCCATCGATTCATTTCTTCTCAGAAGGGTTCTGGGGAGGTGAAGGGGTCAGCACACGAGCCCTGCACAGGCAGCACTTGTTATGCTGCAGAAAGTTCAGAGAAGGGAACAAAATGCCTGTTCTGCCACCTTCAACACTGACCTCGTGTTTCACCTGAGCTTTGACTCCGTGCACAATGTGAGACAACTGCCACAAGCCTCAGCAGAGAGCCAGGGTAGGCAGCACCAGGAGAATTTTCTTTCTAAAAAAACCTTTTCATGAGAAATTTGCCACTTGAACTCCCTCAGAGTTCTGCTATACTTGACTGCATTATCTAGATCAGTTCCAATGCAACTGGCAACCTATATTGAGGAATCTGGAGGTGCAACATTACACCCCAGGAAACAGAATGTGGGTTTTTTATGCCTCCTTTGAATAAGCTGGAGCCATAAACTTTATTCCAGGCAAGCCCTGGGTTTATAAAAACACAGAGAAAAACTAACACACAACCTGTTAACACAAAACACTCCCGCAGTCCACAGGCACACAGCACTCATTTGGAGAATGGAGCAGTTGAGAGCAGCTCAGCCCCAGGAAATTCACTATATCCTTCATTCCTTCTCGTGCACAAGCATAACAAACACAGAGCACTCTGCAGGTGCTGATGGCCACGGAGATCCAACCTTCAACACCTTCTGTGGATGGGGACAATTATTCAAAGAGGTCTGCAAGAAAATGAAGGGAGGGAGTGTGCAGTTCCCATACACAAACAAATAAATCTCATTCTCTCCAGCCACTCTCCCCAGGATCAGACTTCTTTAACTCATCTTCACTGTGGCAGCTCTTACTTTTCCCTGTGCCTTGTCATTCCCTTATGAAGCTCCAGCAGTGCCACATGCTGCACCTGGTGTTACAGCCCACAAATCAACACACATTCCCCTAAACAAGAAAACAACAACTCACTGTTTAAAGAAAACACACGTGCAGCCACATTAGGAGAGTATTTTCCATATTCCCACTTCAGCCCTCTTGCAATAATTGTATTTCACGTACTGCAAAAACCTAAGGAAATTGAGCTCCTTATCTATGAAAACTACTGTACTTTTCTCAAAGATTTGTCTCCAACAACAACCAAACGTCACATGAGTGAAAGTCTGAATGATATTGCACTCATGTGATTCTGTTTCTATGCAGGCTAAACCTCTCTTTTCTGTTTTGCATGACTCCACAAGCTTTTTTGAGATTTAAGAACTAATCCTATTTCACCAAAACATTTTTTGTTTGCCTCAGATCCAGTTCTCCCCTCTCTCCTTTATTGGCAGTGAAATTTTGGATTATTTCAGTTCACAGGCAGAGGAATATGGGGGAATACATTTACATATTTTAAGAACTTCTGGAGAATAAGTAAAGGACAGTGGCTATAGCTCTTAGGAGAATTTTAGGTCTTCCAATCTGTCTTGTAGCTGTTGTGTTTTGGAGATGAGGTACTTCCAGCAGTGTGTGGCACAATTAGAGGAGGACATTTCCAACACTGAGAAGTGGATCAGCATTTACTAGGGCGAGCAGCAGACACTGCCCACCACACACTTGTGCCAGGGATTTTTTCTGACAGCTTCCACTTGCACCTCTTTGGCTGTGAGGTTTGGGAGGATTGCACAACTCCTGCTACACTTCTCTTGACAGCAATGCAGTCACTCCATTCTTTGTAATTGCCTTCCAACACAAAGGCAATGACAGCAGCATTTTGCCACAGCATTTTGTGGGTTATCTGATGGAGCTTGTAGGCCTAGAGGTGTCTGGAAAACATTTCCTGAAGGAAATTCTAATTCAGTCTTCTAGATAAGTCATTCATCCCTAGCTGTCCTTCTTGTGATGGTTCAAATATGGGAAAAAAAAAAAAAAAAAAAGAAAATCCTTTTTCTTTTGGATCTTGGTGTAAAACATACCTGCAGAGTCTGAAGGTAGCAGAAAAACTCAGGTCTTACTTTTCCCATGTATCACTGGGAGACAAAGTTAATTGGATGGCTGGGTAAAAAAGCCTTGATAGCCAATATTGATCATCTGCAGGAGTTACTCAGTGAGCTTCAAGGGGTGTGGGGAATTCTCAGCAGAACTTTCTCCATATAATTCAAACTATTTCTCCTTTCTTTCATATATGGAGACCTTGAGCAGATCCAAAGATGAATCACTGTGAGAGTTGCAGCTACATTACAAGACTGTGGCAATCAGTGATGCCATTTCAGTGATTTACACAGGCAATTCTTCTCCAGAAGGAATGGGGAGAGGAAAAGTGCTGTGATGAGCTCATTGCACAGCAGAAGATTTTAATGAAAGGAAAAGAACGAGAGGCCCAGGCTGAGCCAGGAATATGCTCAGATGAATATGCAAATGAGAAACTTGTGGGCAGACATTTTCTCTTGATTTTTTGACAAATAGTACCTGGCCTGTGAAAAGCCTGCCCAAGAGCAGTGTTAGGCAGGGCTGTGGGAGAGCCTGGAGATCAAAGGAGGAAGAGTTTGCATTTAAAACCAGGAATGATGATTAACATTAACAGATGAGCATTAACACACACAAGTCTCTGGAGCAAATGACAGAAATGCCATTGAGCACCATGGTCACTGCTGCACAAGAGGAGACTGAAGCTCTCTACTGCACCTCTTCTCATCCTCTAAATTTAATTTCAGCCACTCTTCATTATGTATTTCTCCCAAAGTGAAGCAATTTTAATCCAAGTCTGCAATGGCAGAATTTCTAACTACAGTAAAACAAACAGAAAAGAAAAAAAAAAAAAGCTTTTAGCCTACTTATCAGATAAAAGCACATATGTTGCTTTTCCTATACACATCATAAATAGCACATACAGCTACTGCAATAACCAGATGGTGGGAAATGCCCTGGATGAAGAAATAGCTGCACTTATTTCAGATGAAAACCCCTGCCACAGAGCACAGGTCTGCTCTACTCTGAATTATGGATGTGTGCTTTTCTTGATGAACCTAAAAATAATACATGGCTTCAGAGTTTTGATCCATTTAGAGAATTAGAATATGAACAAAGAAATACAGATATCATAGATTTTCCTCCTTTCTGTGCTTATCCATGTCACTTATCCAGCAGCAGGCTGGGAGTAAACAGGCTGAGCTTTCTTGAGAAGTCAAACTGCAGTGGACTGAAAACCTCAAAGAGGATGTCACTCCTCCCAATGACATTCACTTAGCACAGGAACATTTTGCACAAGTCAGTGGGATCAGTGATAATACAGCCAGCAGGAAAAATCAGGGTTGTCTTGGGGATAGCTGGGCAGTGCAGGAGCAGGAGAAAGAGTCGTATTTGACCAAGAGGCTAAGAAAAAAATGGGAAAATGTGAGAGGAAAAGTTCCAGAATGTGAAAGATCTCATTTTGAAATCCACCTGAAATACTTCTTCTTCAACAATTTAGTATTTCATGTTAAAATCTTTTATACTGTTGCGTTTTCATTTCAAAAGTCACATAAATTCAAGGAAATCTGGAAAACATTTAGTTTTAATTGAGCCGGCAAATATTTTAAGCTGAAAAGCAAAGCCTTACACAGTGTTTTGCCAACAATCCTGTAATTGTTTCAGTTCAATTCTGGTCTTGCTTCTTGCAAAATTTTTGTTTCAGCCACTATGAATATGAAAGCAAACAAAATTGACCAACTTTAGCTGAGGGATAATTCACTGGGATTTCAGTGAGATGTGGAATGCAGGTCTGCTCCTCAGAGCTGAGTAAAATCATCCACTGAGATCCTGCAGGGGCCCCTGTAATGAACACAGGAACGTGGCCAGCAGCTGCTACCTGTGCTGGCAGGCAGAGCTGGCAGGAACATTAACAGCAATAGGAACAGGTAGATAGGCAGAAGTGTATTCCAGGACTCAGGTGTGTTCACCTTCTCAAACCCAAAACTTCAGCAGAGATAACTCAAGCAAAGGACTTTCACTACTGAGAAGTGCCATTGCTGAATATTTATAGTAGTGAAAGGGCAAAACAGAAAGTCTTCTGCCTTTAAGGAATACAGAGAAAGGATGGGCCAAGGAAACAGCCAAGGAAGAGACAAGAAAATAACCAACATTGCTGTAGGTATAGTGAGTTCTGAGCTCTTCTCACAGACTCCTTCCTTAACAATTAGCATTTGTACTTTGATTCCTCTGTGCATAGTTTGGAATGCTGCAAAGAATTAATATTTCAGCAAGGCTAAGAGGTTGTGCAGCCTGCAGTCTCTTAGCTCCCTCGAGCAGGGGCAGTCTCCAGAGGGCAGGAGTTACACAAACCTTTCTCCTGCCCAGGAGTGGAAGGGCCACGTCCAAGGATGAGAAAGCAGCTCAGTCATTATTCGTTTTTATTGCAGTGGTGCTCAGGCACTGCATAAATATTATTTCTGTCTCAGTAGTCTCTCGCTCAACCTACAGGATGCCAATTAGTGATCACTTTCTAATCTTATTTTTAGTTCTTTCCTTTAAACATCTACTTACTGGTAAACTGGCCCAGGCCCCTTTACCCACTGAAAGGGCCAAACATTGCATTTTGTAAGACTTATATGATCTTCTTTCTGTTAATAGCTTTGAAACAAAAATATGAAAACCCAAAACAGATAAGAAAAAAAGAAATCTAGATATGCATATACAAAGTCTATGCAAAGAATAAATATGCACAATATTTCTATAGTATCTAGGCAAGATCACATTTTTAATCAGGGTGCTGTATATGTAAAGGTCAAACGTTTAGCAATATGCAAGGGAGACACACAAAACAATCTCATACAAAACAAAGTATTTAAATGACAATAAAGTGTAACACATTCCTAATCTTCACAGTCACTTCTGCTGTGTTTCTGTGCTCAGACATGAAATGACATTTTCCCCAATAAAACTTAGCCTACTGTCCCTAAAACAAATCAAGAGAGGAAAACATTCCTTTTGTGCCCCAGGACACAGAAAAGAGGAAGATTCTTTGCTCTGGGTGGCAATTAGATGATACTGAGGACAGCATGTGTGTTTGTGTGCATACACACAGACACCACTTACCCCCAGTGGTAATTAAATAATTTGGTGTTTGTATGCACACACACTTATCTTGGCCAAATCAAAGAGCCCCAAAAACCAGATCAAACAGAACAGGAAAATCAGCTCAGAGCAAGAGCAAACGCAGGTTTGAGGCTTTCCTAACTCTGTCATGGTTGAAAAGTTAGCAATTAATACTTGGTAACCCTTCAAGGAGCACAGCCCTGCCTTGGCCACTGTAATTCAAAAGGCCTTTGAGTCATTTGGACACTTTCATGGAGGTTTACCCTCTCTGCTCATACAAGTCATTATTCTTCTCATTCACATCATTTCCTTCAACACTTGGCATTTCTAAATTTGCCTGGGATGCCATGAAATGTTTTGAGTCATTGACATGGGGTTAGCAACGGGACTGGAGCAGCACTAAACCAAACTAAGGTCACAATCTTTGCTAAAAGGCAGAGACAGATTTACAGCAACCCCTGAAGCTTGGCTGTGTTGGGACTGCTTGCACTTCCAAGCCAGTTACTCTCACCCAGCAGAAAATGAATTTGAGAGTCAACACATACCACCAAGTGACTCCGTGGAGAATTCTCCTGTCTCTGTTCAAACCCATTTATTTAAACAGCAATTAAACGTCTCTATAATTACGTTTTATAAATGTTTATAGCTCATCTTGCAAAACAGCTCCATAAAGGGGAACTATACTGAAAATTAAAGGTACTTAATGCACACTAAACAGCAGGAATTGAAAGGAAAGTCTATTTTTTGCAAGAACTGTTAAGGAAGGAGAAACAGGCTGTCCATCTGCACAGACTCAGAGATCAGGCCACCATTAGAAATAGGATGTATTGACAATTTTATTTACATATTCAATAGCTTGGAATTGCATTCAGCTTTAATTGCCATGTTCCTACCCTACTGTTGTTGAATAACTGTTTTCTTCTCTGCTTCTATAAGGGAAAGACAAAAGATCACATCATCAGGAGGATAGGCAAAAGAAGAACAACATACTGATGTTTCCTAAAAAACATTTGTAATTAAAATGTGATTTTGACACACACTACTAATGTCTCTGCCCAACAGTATCATTGTTCTTGGTAACAGGGCTTAATTCATGCAAGTATTTTGTCCATTTTATACTTTATATATTAATTATCTATCCAAGATAACACTTATTCATATTACTTTTAATTTCTCTAATGCAATAGCAGAGCAGTAGATTGTTAATTTATGCAGCATATTGACCTTCTGTTGGTCCACTGATGGCCACGTGAGAGGCTTCATCAACTACCAGATGAGACAAACACTTCTGCTGGAGAAAAGCATTGATTTATCAGAAATGCCAAAGCAGATAAACAGCGAGGAGATACCAAACAATCCCACCCAATTCAAAGGCACTCAGGAATTTGCCTTTATCTGCATTTTGCCTGCAGTCCCCAGAACACTGAAGAAATGGAAAACCATACCTGGAGTAAGTCTGGACACGCAGGCAGAGCAGCTGCAGTGCACACATTTCAGCTCTGGTTTTGTGTCATTTTTACCCACAGAGGTCTCCTAAGCAGTTGCCCATCTTCAGTTCAACAGGAAAAAAAAAAAGACAGCACAAAAATAGTTGTAGAAAAACCTCTGCCACTCCCTTCTGCTTCTGTGCAGGGATTTTGTGGAGTTTTAGGCAGTGAAGGTTTTGCCTCATCAGCTGCCTCTTCCTCTTATCCTCCTCAGAATTCACTCATGTCAACAATTCAATAAAGACATTTTCAACATCTATGACATTTTCCTTTTTATCCATTTCTTGGAGTATTTGGGCTCTCTTCTATCTGAGTTGAGATCTTTAAAAAAAAAAAACCAACAACCACTAAGAAAATTTTCCACCCAGCTTACCTCACCAACTTTCTCTTGGTCAGGGCATCTCCCTCACTTGCCCAGGCCTGGGTGCCTCAGGTAAATACTCAGCTCTTGTGGCCTATTCAATCCCAGCTTTCTAAATGCTGATTTTTTTCCCCAGTTTCCAGTGTTGCAAGTCAGGGGAAGAGAAGCTGGATGCTGAGGAATGCAGACACTGAACATATTCTTCCACACCTGGGAGTAACTGCAGATTCAGCCAAGATTTTCCCTGCATGCTGCTTTGAAAGAGCCCTGGGAACACAACTTATTTCTTGTGCCTCCATCAGAGTCATCAGAGCTGAAACCTCACCCAGTGCAAACACACAATGCACTGAACTCTGCTGTCTGGAGAGAACTTTGTCATATTTGCAGCACAAGAATACACAGAAATGATCCAGGCTGTGCTGAATAAGGAGCTCAGATGGGATCCCTGCCACTCTAGAGGCTGCCCAGAAAATAGGCATTGTAGGATATCCTTACCTGGGACAATTTTATACCCTTATTGTTCCCTAAAAAGTATTCTGCAGATAGAAAATATTCTTTTTAAACAGCCTACTGAGAAAGGTGAATCCTCTGGAAGTTTAAGTCTACAATTAGTTACTGTCTGGAGGATTTATTCCAACACCAATTCCTGCTCATCATAATCACACTGAAATTCCCTGTAACACTTAATTCATGGAGCTTCAATCTTCAACACTAAGTTTGAGATTACCTAACAGAACTTGGATTTAATTTCTACAGAGCTCTCTTTTTTTTCTTCTTAAGTACAGGAAAATGCTGAATGCTCCTCCTTGATTTCTGTAATCTGTTCTAGTACAAGAGCACCACAGAGCACACCAAGGATTCAACTTAATGTGCACTTTCTTCGTTTTCAGCTACTTTTCTCAAGTTCATTAAATGATTCTGTGTCTGTAAACCTGCTGGCAAGTGGATACTCCACCTTACTGCACTTCCTGCCCCAGTGAGTTTCAATGTTATTTTACACTCTCAATTGAACATTAAAAGGGCAATGATACACACTGGGAATTTCATGCAGCTGTATTAATGCTGACTACTGTAGCAGAGAACTTCCAAAGCAGCCCCAGAATTATCTTGTAGAGACATTATTACCAAGAAATTGGAAAAAAAAAAAAAAACTAATCTGGTCATTCCTTATAAAAATGAGGAAGAAGGGGAAAAAAATTGACAGTTTGTTTCTTTTTAAGGCAACATCTGAGGATTTTCAGAATATTTTTCTACACAATTATAAAGGATTTTCTTTTAAAGGAAAGTCAAAGGAAAAAAGAAAACCATTTTGCAGTATTCTTTGATTCCAGGAACTACAGCTTACAAGCAAACATCACATCTGATGGAGACGATGCAGAGAAAATCTTGTGCCAGAAACAGAAAATTAATCAATTTAGTAATCTGTGTGTGTCATCAGGGCCAAATCCTCATCTATAAAAAGCACCTCCTTTGGTGCCTCATTGGCTCCAGAGCTCCAGCACCATCCTCACTGTTTCTGGTGTCTTCTAAGATCACATCTCCAGCCTGCCTTACTATTTATAGCTGGACAGGGTTTCACAAATATTTATAGATGGGAAGTGCTTCACAAAAGTTCCTTGTAATTCCTATTTCAACATACATGAAAAGTTATTTGCCCCTCAGAAAGCTGAGACATTATTATGCATATTAATAAGCATCTTAGGAAGTGTATTTTTAATGTATGATGTATTTAAATCTTGACCTTATAGTGATCTCAAACAACTGTTCCTATAAATAACAAATAGGGTTGTGGTACTTCGATGAATCCAGCACAGATTACCACAGCTGGACTCATCTCTGAAGAACTTCAACTCCTACCAACCCTTGTGGTGCTAAAAAAGCATCTTAGATAACAAAATGGAAAAAAAAATATATTAAAGAGAGGGAGAAAATACCCAACTTGAAAAAACACTGAGTTTCTCAGACCAAAGCTATTTTGAGCACTGTCACTGCACCTTCAACATCTACAATCCTGCTGGGTGAGGATGAGCAAAGTGAACACAAAATGCTGCCACCAACCCCATCCTCCCAAAGCATGAGCCCAGCCCAGGCACACAGGAGCTGCATGTGGCCCAAGGAAACTTGTCTGCCACATTCAGGGAGAATTGGAAATTGTCGAAGGCCTGGGCCCTGCTGGGGTTGGAGCTGGGGGCTCCTGTCCTCTGCCCTGGGGCTTTTATTCCTTTGGTTCGTCATGTTGGAAAAAATGCAGCAAGAGATCTTCTTCTGCTGTTTCAGAGTTGTTTATTTTTCTTATCAAAACCTCAGAGGCAGTGGCAGCATCCTCCAAGGACACCAGGGCAGAAAGGCAATGGCAGCTAAAAGGCAGCTACCTTTTGTATCTTACTAACAACCATTCCAGAAACAATGTGTATCTTATTTTCTTTTCAGCCCCAGTAAATCCTCATCTTATTGATATATGTCTTTTCAATGCTAACTTTTTTCCACCAACCAACACACCACAGGAACTGGTGTCAAAGAGAGGAAGAGAATGAGGAGAGAGGAGAAGAAGAAAGAAGGAAAAACCACACCCAAAAATCTCCATCTTGTCCCTATGTAATACATAGAGCAAGATCCTAAAACTACAACTAAACTCTCTGTGGTTCACTAAACAAAAATCTCTTCACCTCTCTGGTGCATTCAGGTTCTCCCAAAAGTGGAGGGAGCTTCTCCAAAAGCCTAGGTCGCTGGCTAGGCCAGCGACTTTTGAGGAGCTCTGGGGATATGAAGAAACCACCAGAGGAGCAGGAGAAGCTTTCAGGCTTCCCTGGACTCCAACAGGAACTGAGCAAATATTGGCTCTGAGTTGATAAATACATTCATTCCTCCCTTAGAACACTCTCTCCCTCCTATTCCTGTGCACAGCCTTGTGTGAGCATTTCCCCATTCCCTTGGAGGTCATCTCAGACAGAAAACAAGGATGGAGGGAAAAGCCCCAGCGCAGGATTTGGGGGAGGGGGAGGACTGAGAGCCAAGCTTCCAGGTCATCACTGCCTCGCAAGTTGATTACTCAACTCTCGACTAATCTGCTGCACAATGCAATTTGATTTCAATTTCCCAAGGAGGTGGAGGAAGGGAGAGAGGAGAATGTATCCAGCTGATGGAGCCCTGCTTAGGTTAAAGTCTGCTGAAAAGCTCTCTGCAGAAAAAAATGCACAGAGGGCATTGCAAAGGAATTAATGACTGGTCATGTTTCTCTGCTACTTTTTCCTTTGTTAAATATTTTTGTTAACTAAATAAGCATGACCATTTTGTTCAAATTTGTTCACAATATCCCCTAACACATACAAAATCCTGTCTTTGAAAAACGTTGTTTTTTTCTCTTTTTTTTTTTCCCTGAAAGGAACAGAAGGCAATTCCATTTATTGGATAATTTTTCTTGACAAAAATTATACCTTTTTTTTGGTACTTAAAATTAGTAATGGTACTTTATATATAGCTTAAAATATTTTCCCTTCTCCCAGAGGCATGATTTAAAGGCCTCTGGCACCACAATTGCCCAAATAATGAAAGAATTTATTTGCCATGTAGCTTTAACAAAACAGCTCCGGAACATTTAATTAAAAATGCTGCAGTTCTTTTCAGTGAAGAGGGAGCCTGACAGAGAGTTACACTTTGCAGAACTCCTTTGCTTCGCTGCATGCACATTTCTACATCAGACCATCAACCACTTCACCAGTTTGCTTCCATTCTAATCCATCATTTCCCTGGCAATATCCTATTGGAAGTTACTCTCTATGCATATATCACAAAGACCTGCTCATTAGTTTCTCGTCCACAAAGCTGCTTAATTACATCTCGTAGTGAAACTCCATTAATTTTAACAGAAGTTATGTGTCATTCTACAGCCTGATTTTGGGGTGTTGATCCTGTTTCTGAGGCATTTTGATCCTGGCTCCAGCAAGTGCCCCTCACACAGTGTGAAGCTCACAGAGATAAAGCAAATTTGGTGTAAATCAAAGTGCCAAGTGCAGCCCATGGAGTCAGAGCCCATCCTGACATTGGCCAGGATTTTGAGAGCTGACCTTTGAATCAGCCCACACTGGCCCTTCTTCAAAGCTCTATCTGCTCTGATCAAATAGAATGTAAAGCAGCAAGGGACTTTCACTCAAATATTTACAGAGGGGTGTTTTTAATTATACAATTGAAAAATTTCAACTATTACACTGGGGAGATTTACATGAGCTTATTATGACTTTATAGACTTGATCTGGTTTAAATTATGAAAGCCTTTTATAACTTCCTACATAAGGATCCAGATTAGAATTTCCTTAATCAGCTCAAATATATAATATTTGAATTAACCATTCTTACAGTGTGCTTTTCCTGGTAGAGATTTAATGCACCCCCACAGAACAGGTACACAGATCTGCTCAACAGAGAAATAATGAAGTAAACAAAGCCCCAGCACTGTCACTGACAGACAATTTGCAGCAGGTATGACTTGGGCTCTACAGGCTCCTTTTTTAAACAGTCACAATGCTGCACAGAATACTTTTTAAAGTGCTCTTCTAGATCTACTTGACACATATGTGTATATATATATATATGTCCACCAAATCATCGTGGTAACTCTGTTTTCATTAAAACATCACCATATTTTTTGGTCAAGACTTTGCTTTTTCAAAAATCCAATTACTCATTAGTCCAGCCAGATTTGCATTGGAAAGAAAAATGTCAAGGATTATGCCAGCTGTGAAGGTGACTGATAACCAATATTCTGGGGTGCATTTGGGGAATCCTGGGCTGATTACCTTTGAGTGATCTGAGATGTGAAAGCTGTGCTGTCAGCCAGAGCAGGGACTCCAAGCAGGCTCCTCAAAAGCCAATCTGAACCTCAGAATCCCTGATGAGGGACTCTGAACTCTCAGGACTGACACACTGAAGTTTCCATCTCAGTGGAAATGTAAGTTTTACAAGGTTCATATTCCTACAAATGAAAAAAAAAAAAAAA
>VZTN01007643.1:164741-175697 GCA_013400515.1 Erpornis zantholeuca
AAAAAAAAAGTTGTTGGCTGTACTTGTCCATGCTGTAAACAAACAGGATATATTGTATTTTCATTATTTTTCCCTGATTGAGACACAGTTTTTAATTATCACTTTCTGATGGATCCAGCCAGCCACAACAACCACTATGAAATTTATGTGGAGCCTTTCCAGAGATAAGATGACTAAAAATAGCTGTCAACAGTCAGGATCCCTGTAGAATCAAAAAACTGGAATGGTTAACTAGATTTCATTATAAGAAAAGAGATGGCAAGAATTTTCTGAGAAAATAGGCCTTTGTAAGAGCTCTTATGCAGATAACTCTAAAACTGAGTGCCAAATGGTTTTTAGATGTACTTGAAAACTCCTTGAGAGTGTTCCCTGGGATACCTGCTTGGAGAAGTCCATGCTCTGAACTCCTGAGTGCAGACTTGCCTCCCTGATGTCATGAGGAAAATCCTCCCTGCTTTAGTTTTATAAAGAAAAAAGGACATTCCCTTTAGTGGGTAATACAGGTGCTACTATCTCAAAAGCAGCAGTTATTATTCAGACTGATCAATTTGCAAACAACACATGAACACCATGTCTGGAGTATCAGAACACAAGTGCTCTCCACTACTTTCACACCCAACAGTTCCCCAAATTAATTGGTCAGTGCATGGTCAGAAATCTCCTCTGAAATGCTGCCCCACAGAGCTCCCAGCACAGCAGAGGGCTGGGAAGGAAACCACCCTTGTCTGTCTGTGTACACACAGCCTCTGATTCCTCCAAGCACTCGGGCCTGGTGTTTAATGCTTTATCCCAGCAGAATTCAAATGCACATGTAAGTGCTTTGTTGAACAAGGAGGGATTTAGGCATATGCTTAAGTACTTCACTGAACTGGGACCAGGCTATTTATAGCAAGGTTTTGTTCCGGTTTTATTGTTCAACACTTAAAGTCATCCTATGGCTTTTCCTTCTGTATACCCTCCCCTCATGCAGCAAACCTTTTAGGGCTGCAATCTTCTTCCAGAAGTCACAGGTTTAGAATCAGAATGGATATCAGAAGCTCCTCCAATTACTTTTTTTTTTCATCGTATTTACACAGAAATATTTTTTTAAAAAAATAAATTTAAAAAAAAAAAGAAAGTTGGGCTGAATAGTAGGAAAGTTATGAAGCCAAAAGTTGTATGTAATAACAGGATGAAAAATCCCATCCCACCCCACCCCCAGCACTGAAGCACTCACAGAGGAACCAAACACTAATGTGTGCACCCAGAAGTGCTCGTTCCAAGCTCCCCGAGTGTGCTTCGCTGTGCAGTCCTCGGTTCCGTGGAGAAATGCAGGCAGACTCATGTCTGAGGCACGATTTTATTGAACTTGAAAAGCCATCAGTGCTGAACAGCCCTCGCTGCTGCAGGGGCAGGCTGCTAACAGGCACGGAGTGCTCTTGTGAGCAGACAAAAACACTTCCAAATGACTTCCAGTTCAACACCAGCACCTCTGTGCTTTCTTTTAGAAAAATATATCTCCCTACTGCAGAGGCATCCGGACCTATCAGCTCATCTTTCAGTGTTAATGAACGTGTTTACAGCAATCCTTGTTTTGGCTAATCAATGCCTTTTCACGGATATTGGAATAATAAAAAATCCACATCTCCCTAGAAATCTCAAAATATTCCGTCTGCTTCTTAAACAATACCGTTGTTCCTTTACAGATTTTATGCTCCCCATAAATAATGCACACGGGGCTTGTGTTTTCTCTGTTTGTACGCAGATTACCCAAAGCCAGCGCTGTGCTTCTGGGATGCTTGGAAATGTGCTCGGAGCAGACCGGCAGGATTAACCGGGATCCCTCTGCCAAGGCAGCCGGGAAAGGCCACGGCAAAGGGAAGGATGTTTAGAAATGGAAATGGTTTAAAGGGGAAGGATTGATGCCGATACTTGTTGAGAATGGAGGGAGAGAGCTGAGAGAGGAGAAGCGGACGGGGAAGGACGGAGAAGGAGCGAGGAGAGCCAGCGGCGGCTGCGGCAGCGCCGTGCCGGGGGAGGGATGCGGGGAGAGGAGGGGGATACAGGAAGGAGGATGCAGGGAGGGCAGGGGGATGCAGGCAGGGCAGGGGGATTCAGGGAGGGGAGAGGGATGCAGCAAGGGCAGGGGGATGCAGGGAGGAGGATGCAGGGAGGGCNAAATGTGCTCGGAGCAGACCGGCAGGATTAACCGGGATCCCTCTGCCAAGGCAGCCGGGAAAGGCCACGGCAAAGGGAAGGATGTTTAGAAATGGAAATGGTTTAAAGGGGAAGGATTGATGCCGATACTTGTTGAGAATGGAGGGAGAGAGCTGAGAGAGGAGAAGCGGACGGGGAAGGACGGAGAAGGAGCGAGGAGAGCCAGCGGCGGCTGCGGCAGCGCCGTGCCGGGGGAGGGATGCGGGGAGAGGAGGGGGATACAGGGAGGAGGATGCAGGGAGGGCAGGGGGATTCAGGGAGGGCAGGGGGATTCAGGGAGGGCAGGGGGATGCGGGGAGGGGAGAGCAGGGAGATGCAGGCAGGCAGGGCACTGCTGCTGGGCCGTGCAATGCCGAGCCAGTGCTGCACAGCAGGAACAGCCACTTCCTTCCCACTTCCCAAGGAAATGCACCTCAGACCTTTGGCTATGGAAAGCTGGCAGAGAGAAACTCGCTTTGCCTGATTCTTGCTCTGCTTGGGGGAACAGGATCTCATACATCCCTGTAAATACTTGCACATGAAAAGCATCAAAGAAGGCTCCAATACCCATTTCTCCTGTAATTCCTGATTTTCAGTTTTGACTGCCAAGATGCATTGAAAGGGGCAAAATCATCCCTCAAAAGCACATTATTTAATCAGAGTGCCCTTACAACATATCCCAAAACCACTAAAATCCCAGAGAGAAGCTCTTCACCATTTTCAGGAGGTACTGAGTCGGACTGCAATAACCTTCAGCTGAATTATTAATGGTAACTTGTAAGCCATTATCATGGAATGATCTCTATTAGTCACCAATTTACAGTGCTATTTTCAAAAACATCCAACTTAGGGATGCACAAATCCCCCTGACAAGCCAACAGGACTTAAAATTCCATTTGGCTTCCATTCCTTCCCTTTTTAAAAATCCTGCCCTTAATAGATTAAACCTTCCTACTGCATTATCTATAACTTATTTGACAATCAGGCCAGAAATGTTACTTGACAAGAACACAAGCCTTGGTGCTAAGTTTACAAATTCTCTCCCTAGGGCAGGATAAAATTTTAACTACAGGGTATTCAGTTCTAGGCAGGTTCTTCTACTTGAAATGCAAAGGTTCTCAGAAAGGTGTCCTCAGGAAGAACAGCAAAAAACCAGATATTTTCATGTACAGAAGAAACTTGGTTGGTTGTGCATATGTAGAACATATCACACTTGACTTCCACATAAGTAAATGGCTTTAATGCTCCTATTGAATAACATTACAAATATCTTGCAGATACAAACACTGCTTTGCACTTACAGCAGCATTTTCTACCCCAAATTCCCAGCAGCTTTACAAGTAGTGATTAATTAACCCTTGAAACAGGCAGGTCATGTGCATACTGTAACAGCTGAATTATAGATCTGAAGAAACAGCCCACAAAGACAAGCAGTGTGTATGGAGGCACAAAATGTCCCCTAACAGAGCAGGTAACAGGAAACAGTTCCTGTCACAACAGGAAAGAAATCCTGAATATTCCATCCCATGCCACAGCCAGCACATACCTGCAATTTTTTAGTCTTTCCTTGAGGATGTCATGAAGGTGGAGCTGTGCTAAGAGGATGAAGTAGGGGCATAAAATTACTAAATTTTATTCTGATTAACAGGGAAGCATTGGCTGAGATCTTAAGGGCAGCAATACATTTCAAGTAAGCAATATCACGAGAGAACTCACTGGTAACACACTGAAAGGAAGACGTGAAAGAAGCACAAAAAAAGAAGTGGAATTCAGGGCAACAACTTGGGCAAACTCAGTCAAGGGAATTTGTACCACCTCTTAAAGAGAGGATCAAGGAATTCAGGAAAACTGACAATTACCAATGAAGAGTGCATAAAATAGTGCAAGAGATTATCTCAGTGCAGGGGAATATAGGAAACACTGGGAGAGACTCTTACACTCAGAGTCTTTAAGGCTTTGACTATCAGGAGAGATTGTACAAAAGGAGAAACAAGAACATTTAACAAAGAAAAGGTATTAGAATGGCACAAATGTCTCAGTTCTGATCTAGATGAGCCAACACACAAAAGGATCAACAACTAATGAGGGACATAAAAAGGCAATAGGAAAAGGATCTATAAATACAACAGAAGTAAGTGGGAGAAAAAGATAAGCAGAGGCTCCAGTATTTAATGGGGAAGGAGAGAAAATAACAGATGGCAAAGAGAAAGCTGAAGCATTCAGTACTTCCTTCATATTCTTTTATGTCTCCATCGAAAGGATAATGAAAAGCAAAAATATTTCTAAAGTGATTTTCACCGAGAAGACAGAACTGGAGGCCTGAAGAAAAAAAAAGAACAGGCTAAAAAGTATCAAAAGAAGCCAGACATACTCAGTCTGCTAGAGAATGATGAAGTTCACTGCAGAGTGCTAAAGGAATTACCTAAAGCCATCCCCAAACATTAGCTATTATATTCAATAATGCACAAAGGGAGGGTGAAGTTCCCAAAGGACAGCGGAGAGGCAAAACCAGTGTGCAGCTTCAACAGGAGAAGCAAGGCTAACTGAAGGAACTGCAAACCCAACCCAAACCCTTTTATACCCCAGAAGACACTGAAACAAGTTAAATCATCATAGAAGTGCCTGAAGGATTAAGTGCCTGAAAATAATCAGAATGTCAAAGCAATGAAATTTCCTTTTTTGATGTGGGTACTGGGCTATTACAGAAGGAAAACTCAGTAACAGGCAGTTTATACTGCACAACCTGATTCTTTCATGGAGTGGAAGGGCTGATAGGAAATTTCAGTTTAGTGGATGCACTGTTTCTTAAAAAAAAAAAACCCAAAAACCAAACCACCACCCAAATTAAAAGTGATTACTGAAACTCACTGTGGATGGAATGCATCTCACAACTCGCTGTACCCATTAGAAAATGCCAGGAGAGAAAAAATGTTTGTGAAGCAAACAGGTAGGGTCCATATCACCTCCAGTCCACAAGCAAACCAGATCAAAACTGGAACTAAAACTTAATGTGTTGAAGCACTTGTTGAAAAGTGAAGCCTAAGCAGAGAGAGTGCAAATCTAAACATCAAGGAAAGCACAAATAGGTATGAGCTGAGTTCTGTCAGAAGGGATCTGGAAGCCACTGCTGGCTATAAGTAAAACATGGTATAATGGTATTTTTAAGAAGGCATATTTCACTCCAGGATGTCTAACAGGGCTGCCACTCACACTGTAACCTTTCCATTTTTCTCTACTGTCCAGAAACTTGCAGAACACAAGAAGAAAAAAAAAAAAATCACAAGAAAATTCTCAGTAAATGCAGCTCTGCCTTGTCATCCTATTGAGCTGGGGAGCAATAAATGTCAGCAGGGCCAAGGGGAAATATGAGGGGAGCACTGTTGGGTCACACAAAAAGAAAAAAAATAGTGTATCTTTTGGAGGGAACACACCCATTAACACCAACCTTCACAGGCCATAATGGCATTTTCGTGTTCCTACTGCTCTCCAATTCCCTAGCACTTGACACAGAATCACCAGGGCTACTGTATATAACACATTAATTTTTCAGGGTATTTAACCTTTCAAGAAGAATCATTCTACATCTTCCAGATTGATTCTTGTGGCATTTTCAAGCTGAACTAAAAAATGGGCCTGGTTTTTGTCAGGGCTTTTGGACGCTTGGCACTCACTGTAATTAAGAAAACCCCAGTGATGTGGAATAGAATCTCTTCCAGGTAAAATGTTGACATTTTGTCCTCATGTAATTACTTTCTACTGTTTAGAGGCCAACACTCACGCCAGTCTTCTATTTTTAGCTTGCATAAACTGATTGAAAGCTTGTAAAAGACTTCCCAGGTTAGGAAAATGCTGGTGAACATGTAGACTTTGTAGACTAAAGCAATGCATTAACACTGCATTTGAACCTCAGACCACAAGTTCAGAGCAGCAAAGCAGTTGTGAATACACCTAATAATGCCACCAATTAGTTTTAAATAATGAAGTTTCTTCTCAAAACTTCCATTTTGTTTTTCCTGAAGCTGTAACCCAGCACCTAAAAAATGCACATATCCATTTCCTGAGATGACAAAGAATGTAAATCTTAATTCTTTTGGAGTAATTACTTTAAGCTTCAGCAATTGCAAAGAAATCTGACGATAGCAAAGAATATTTTTTCTGCTTGCTTATCATAAATCTCCTCATTCATACTGCTGCTTAAAAATATTCTGAAATGCCTATTAGAGTACTTTCTAGGAACCCATCAACCTATTGGAAGTTTTCGGTTTGGGCTACAAAGAACATTCCCTGAAAATAAAATTCCTATTATTTCAATCCTCTTAAACAGTATTAACCTCTTTAAATAATAACAACATTACAAAAAGGTTTAAAATACCAAGAAATTACCTGAGTCACAAAAATTTGAAATGCTGGATCATCTAAAGCATGGCCCTGTTTTGTCTGCTGTGCTGAATGCAATCACACCTTCCAGGATGGAAGACTTCCCATCAGTGGGAATAACTTCCCCTAATGAAGAAAGGCTATTCAATGAGCAGGACAGAATATATAGGATCAGCAAATACTTTCAAGGTGACCTTTTTTCTGCACAGGAGAGCTATCCAGAGGTTTGGAATCTCCTGCTCATAATGAGATAACAAAAGGAATGTGCACTGGGGCATTGGGCTCACTGATAGCCATCAAGAGAAATCCTGTTCACCAGAAAACTCCTGAATCCTAATGCATTCCATGAAGAGATGGAATGGACAGCAGCTGCAATGTCTTTAAGCAATCTTCATCCCTGATGGATCATTTTAGAGTAGGCATAACATTCATAAGTTCAATATAAGTTATTTGAGCCTTGTTAATAAATAAATCAGGCTAAAGGCAATTCCCCAAATGCTGTGGAATTAATGATTTATCAATCTTAGAAACAGAAGCACTGAATAGAGAACAGCTGCATTATTCTGCCTTCATAATGCACAAAAGGTTTCCAAAACTTGAAATGTGCATCCAAGGTCACACTGCTGTGGAGCAGGAGAGGGAAATGTGATTCAGCCTTGCAGCTCCAAATCCTCTCTCTCCAACAATGAGTATCAATCCTGGAGGAATCTGCGAGCCCTTGTGACAATTTCCATGTACACATACAATGTATACAGAATCCCACTGCTACATGCAGGCAGGAGGAGTCCTTCCTCCACCAGGGGCACCGATGAAATTGGGCAGGTCTGGTTCTGAAAATCCCACTGCTGTGACTTTTTAAAAAAGGCATTCCAGCACACAGGGAATAAATTCATTGTGCACAGAGGTTCCTGAGTTCTGGCAGCTGCACAGCCCAGCACAGAACCCTGCTCTCTTTCACAGAGGTTCAGCTCTTGCACGACCACGTTGCCTTCCCAAGCCTTTGGCACCCCAAATGTGGCAAAGCAGTCCTGGGGATGCATGGCCTTGGAACAGGAATGATGGAGAGACTGTAAAACCTGCCAGCAATGCAAGGCCTTTCGATCAGAGGAGAGAAAGGGCTGGAAGCAGATAAATAAGCTTCCACAAGATAATTGCTCTTGAGTCTCTGAGGGCACTGACCTGAGCAGGCTCTTCAGAATTACCTTTACTGCACACTTAAAGGTGTGCAATGAACCCTCCAGAACACATTTCCTATTGTAGGTGTTAGAGATGCAGCAACCCCTGCCCCCCAGAAATATTTAAACCTTTTTTGGTTTACATTCCAGTCTGAGGAGGGCATCCCTGCAGCACACCAGATATTCTATTTAGATGTTACAAAATATTCAAGAATTC
Source organism: Erpornis zantholeuca (assembly GCA_013400515.1). Taxonomy (NCBI): domain Eukaryota; kingdom Metazoa; phylum Chordata; class Aves; order Passeriformes; family Timaliidae; genus Erpornis; species Erpornis zantholeuca. Next base: position 172,686 of record VZTN01007643.1, read on the forward strand.
TGAGCATAATGTTCAAAATATGTGAAAACAAGGCCTTTTACTCAATGACCCCTAGATACAAGTCCATGCTGATGGATATGGGATCATCCAGAAACACACATCCCCTAGGAAATGCTGTCTTGGATCACATAGATGTGAAAAATTGGTCACACCCATAAAATGGAAGTCCAAAATATTTCACTACTAAATAACTCCATTTATGAAGATGAAACTTTTTTCAAAGTAGGCTTTGACCAAAAATAAGCATTTGTGATTTAACTGATAATTCTGTAGCATGAATATACTGAGACCAGCCTGGATCTCAGCCACTGTGACACTCATTGCTGTCACTCCTCTCATCCAATTACACACAAATATTTCTTGTTCATGCTCACTTTTCCGTTCTCAAATACTTTATATTTTTCTTTTCAGATAATAAAAACTGTTTCTCTTTTTGCATTTGCCACTTCTATTCATAAAATAATCTGCTTTCCTATATATCTTAGTTTTTACAAACTTTTTCCTTTAAAGGACAACTTAAGTTCCACTCTGAACTTTGCAAATTGCAGACATTGACTGCACAGTGTACATTAAATGTAAAGCTCTTTGGAAACAGAATTCTTATGTCTGACACACACATTCCAAGGATAAGCTTCACCAGAAGTTTGAACTTTGTTCAGATGTTTGTTTTAAGAGATTTCAGCAGTCACACAATTTTGTTTAAATGTAAACATTTGCTCTGTTCCCAATTATCTCCTCCATTTCATCTCCCATCAGACTGCCACTAAAACAATCACTTATCTCTTGTACAATTACTCTGCTTTTTCCTCATGGTCAATGCAGATGACTTTTTCCCAGCTGCAGTCCTGAACCTATTCTTAAGCCTCAATGCAAGTTTTAGAGTGTTTTAAGTATGAGAATTTTCTTTTTAACCTCACTGCCTTCAATAACCAGAATACCCAGGTTTTGTTGATGCAAACTCCAAGCACTTAGAGCATTACCAATATTCAGACAATATTCCTACTTTCCCATCACATCACTGAAGCTTCTGTGGTAAATGAGGTGCTTTATTCTTGGCTGACCAAGGATAAGGAAGCAGACAAATGCACCAGGTTGGGCTCAGGCAGCTACAAAGAGGCAGCAAACACCATCAGAGGTGCCCTGAGGTGATGGATACGTGATGTGGGACATGGAGGAGACTCACAGCTCTCTGAAGCAGTGCCAAAGGCCAGGAGCAGAACCCTGAGGCATCTCCAGTAACACCAAACACCTTTTTGGGGAAACCAAACCAAACCAAACCCACTGGCTGTGATAGTGATCCATTCAGTCTCCTCACTGCACTTCTCCAAACCAAATCCATCGAGGTGACAGCATCACAGGACACCAGCTAAATACCCCTGCTATCTGCCCATGCAGCTTGGCAAAAACAATGAAAATGTACCTAGCATAATCAGGAAATAGACAATTGAATGGTTAAAAGATATGGTTGGGATAGAGAGACATGCCAGACATTTGGATCAATATCCCATTCAATATTCTGGATAATCAAGAGGTTGTGGTCCTGGATGTACAGCATGTGAGCAAAGGACAGTGCTGGTGGTGGTACCAGATAGGAATTCAAGGTAACAGAATACTCTGCATTCATTCCATTAAGTGTCAAAGTGACTATGTTAATATTGACACTAAACTGAACATTTAATCCATATCCTTTAGCTTTAGGAAGAACTTGCAGCAATGTTCACTTTGAAAATGCAGCTTAACATTAAATCATGGAGTCATTACAGAGAATACTGAGCTGGTTTCTTAGCAAGATACACAGAGAAACCACTTCTCCACAGAAAAGCCATGACAATGCTGAATCCTGTTTGAGTCAGCACATGAAAATTAGTCACGTGTAGGTGAGGGGACAGGATCAGAAACGAAGTGCTGCTCGAGAACATGACAGTGTGCACGCAGTCCCACACTCAAAGAGCTGCTTACGTAACTCAGGGCTCACAGTATCTACCAGCCACACACAGTATTCCTTAAAAGATTCCCTTTGACTGCTTGGGAGTTGAGTTACAGCAGTATCAACTTTCACACTGTTTAAAAACTTGCATTTTAGCTTATTTTGGGAGCAGTTAAGTCCTACTCTACACCATTGCTTTCAGCTTGCCTATCTTCCCAGCACCTTATCTTGGTACCCATGCTTCTCAAATAGCACTTTACTACAAAATACGCTTTAAATAAAAAGAAAGTAAAGAAAGTATTAGCACAGAATTAGGTTGGTGTAACATGATAAAACTGCACAGTACGATGGGAAAAAAAAAAAAAAGCAAAAATCAGCAAGAAATACACAGAAAGAAGTAAACTTTTTGACAGTTTAATTCAGAAAAGGAGAGGTTTCCTCCACCTACAACACAGGAGGCCATACAAAGACAGAACGGAAGACAGTTCCCCTCCGTTCACGTTTCTAGCACAGTCTCCAAATCAAGATTTTAGGAGAAGAACCCATTACGTTCAGTGACGGTAGGAAAGCACATCTTGACGACATCCATGCCAAGGTGGTGGCGACCGGGACTACAGCGGCCACCTCAGCCGGCATCCAGGGGCAGCTCGGCGGGCTGGTGCACTGCGTGACCCGGGCAAAGTTACCTCCCGCCGCATTCTCCTCGGGCTTTGCGGCGCTCCTAACGCTCCGCTGGAGTACTGCGAGGCTTTCAGAACTACTGCTTGTAAAACATTTAAATCGTGGAAAAGAAGGGGGGGAAAAAAAACCCCCAACCCAGCCGCAGCAGAGCTCAGCGGCACGGCAGGAGCTGGGCGAGCGCCGTGGGGGACACGGCGGGGATGGCGCTCCCGGGAGGGCTTCTCCTTCCATCGGCCCCGCCGAGGGAGCAGGGCTGCGGGCAGCGACCTCCTCATGACTCTCTCAAATTCATAATTCCAGGAGGAGCGTCACCTCCTGGAGCCCGGCGCCCCGAGCGCGTCCCCGGGGCCGCTGAGGCTCGCTCCGGGCGCGGTGCCGGGGACCGCGGAGCCTCGGGCAGGGAG
>VZTN01007643.1:184857-289352 GCA_013400515.1 Erpornis zantholeuca
GAAGGAAGGAAGGAAGGAAGGAAGGAAGGAAGGAAGGAAGGAAGGAGGGAAGGCCCTTTGACACCTCTCAGGCTGAGGGTTTGCACACAAAGCTGAGGGCCTCACAAAGCCCAGGGTGACACTTTTGTTCTCCAGCTCTCTTTGCATCTCATTTACAGGGCAAAGCACAGTGCAAGGGAATAGAGACACCAAGGGTAGAACAAACTCCCATCCTTCCAGCATCACAAACAGAGAATGTTTCACTCCATGCTTTATTCCCTGTTCTTGTGTAGCAATGGAGAACTCGACAGTGCAAGATCTGATGTACCATGAACCAACCCTCCCTGCCCTCAAGGAACACCAAGGTAAGAGCTACTTCTCTTTATCCATTTGGGAAAGAGGCAATAGTTTAAAGAGTTGAAAAAAATCACATTCTTCTTCAGCAATATCTGAAAAATACTGTATTTGTGATATTAAAAAGTTACTTCAGCTCTGCTGAGAACTCCTGGAGAAGTTTCAGCCTCAGCTGACAGAAGCAGATCAGGTTTAAGTTTTCCTTACTAATTTATGCAAAGAATGAGAGGATGAAGAATGTTAGACTGTTGTCTCCCAAAGTGGTGAATACAGGTAAGCTGTGGGAAGTGATTTTTAATACCATTCTTATATTGGGGGAAAGAGACCATGGAACAGAAAATCATCCATGACACTCAGACAAGTGCACATGTAACCACAGCTCTCAAGCCTTTGACCTTTAATCAGCAATTAAAATAAAAAATAGTTTTAATTTGTGCAACTATTTCTTTTCCTTGACTTAATGTCTCCTCACCTGTCCAGCCTTTCTGTTTGTACACATTACTCTGTTGTACTGCATTATTACAGAGCTCCTGCTCCCCAAAGGATTAACTCCTGGTTAAGTTATGTAGGTCTGACCAACAGTTATAAAAATTTATTCCCCCAAATGCACCTCTTTGTATCACACTCTCTATTTTTGCCATGACTGAATTAGTATAATACATTGCAGCTTTTCCATGCTTTTAGTGCTGGGGAATAATACATTTTTTCAAAGAGATTATTCCATGCAAGAAAAGGCTTTAAACTGGCAATACTTTAGGCAAGTTATTACAATGGCATGTGCAACCTGTTTGATATTATTGCCCCATGGAAATTACTCTGGCCTCTTGCAACTCTTAATACCTTAAGACCAGCAGCTTAAGGAGACAATCTTGCAATAAAGAGACTACATGGACTCTGTGTTTGGTGCCCTTATCTTCCCTTCCTCCTCATTATACACACTTGCATGAAAATCTTTCACTTTGCTGCCACTTCATTCCTTTTCTCTTCCCTCTCCCACTGTGATGGAAATCATTTAAGAATTAACCTGCTGCCACTGACTCCTGGGTCAGTGTCTCTGTTTCTGTTTTGACATCATCTAACGAAGATTAATTTGGATCCAGGCTCTGAATGGCAGCTCTGGGAGGATCCAGCAGCCAGAGCCTGCACTCTGCTACTGAGCTAAGGAAAAACAGGACAAGTCTCACAGGCTTCAAGTTCCTGTGTTCACTTCTAAAAATGCAAACCTACAAAATAATCAGCATATTTCTTTCCCTTAAAAGAAATCCTGGGTTTGGATCCTTCCCCTCAGTGACTTCACTGTTTATGCATGATGTAATTAATGAGTTTATCAACTTTTTCTCTGCACATCACAAAAGAAATCTGGAGGCAGGAATTGCCTTGGGGCAGACCAAGAGCCTGGTCTTCAAGGAGATGTTTAAAAATATAAATACACCTTATTGAATTATCAGCTGCAGGATGCCTTTCTGGAAAACAGCAAAGTCAAATAAGGACCAGCCTGTAGAAATTCCAGGTGTGTCACTGATGGTGGGGAGGAGAAAAAAGGTGTTAAAGGCTGGACCCCCTGCCAGCAGTGACAATGTTTGTGCCTCTGCATGTCAGCACAGACCAGTCCTGCTTGGCAAACGTAGCTTGAGTGAGAACCCCTGGAGCCCATACACCAGAAACTGGAATGGAAAGGCAGCAGTGAAAACCAGAAGCAGCTCAGCATCCCCAAGTGCAGCCAAGCAGTCCAGGGGAACACAGAGCAGGGCAGCAACACTTCAGCATGCTCAGGGCTGGGCTGTGCCACCTCAGCACATCTGTCACATCTACCCAACACAGGCCCGAGCATCCACCAAGAGAGCAGCTGAAACCAGGGTTTTACACAATAACCCAAGCCAAATGAAATATTTGACAATTTTGTGCAGTTCTGTTGGGCTGAGCCTGCTCCTGTTCTTCCCAGTGAGCTGCTTGTGTCTCACACTTGATGGTACCGAGAGCAGAATGTGATCTGGACACAGACCATTAAGTCTCTATTTGCAATATCATTTTGTAGGTTTTTCCATTTTTAAAATGATGGATGCTGCTGGTTCTTTGCTGTTTTCCTCAGGGGGAGGAAGGCATCTATTTGGAACATGTAGAGCCTGAACTAGCCAGTGTGTTTTGGCTACTGTGCACAAGAGCTAAAAGCAAAAGCACAGGTTTGCAGGACAGTGGCTCAGCCATGGAGGGGAAGAGGTTCAAGGCCTCCTGTAAAACTGAGATTCAAATTCAGGCAGTGGAGCAGCAAACAGAGCTTAGAAAAGAATCCAAGTCCTGGCCATCAATACACTTGAAACAAGTCAATGGAGGTGTGCTGGTACCATGGCACCAGTGCTCACACCCCCACACCATCGCTGTGTGAGACACTGCATGGCTGCTTTGGGACTTTTTTCCTCAAAGATACACCAAATTTCTCCTTAATTTAATTTTAGACTGGAGGAAATAGAAACACTCATGGCTGTTTACCAGCTCATCTCCTCTGTTAGTTTTGAACTGTGAGTTTATGTCCCTGAGAGGAAGGCAAAGCAGCTGAGAAAGGCATTGTTTACAAAGACCATTAAAAAAGGGGAACCTGAGACACTTTTCTAATTAATTTGCAGAATTAAGATCAGGAGTAAGCTCCTTCCAAGTCCACAAACTAATAGTATCATCCAGGGATTTGCAGTATAAGCTAAATGTTCCAGTTTGGGTTTGTCCCCTCCACTGCCCTTTGGGGCAAGTAGTCATCACACACAGAAATAAATATAACCTATGTTGTTTGGGGGTTTTAATCCCCTTTCTATGCCTTTATTTCTCTCACTTTGATTGCTCTTACAGAGGTGATCTAAGTTCAACAGTGTTTAACACCAGGTGAATGGCAGAATCTTGAAGGTATCCAAATATTACCAGCCAAATCCATTTGTGGATTGTACCCTGAGCATTTGATGAGGATGCCACAGAGTGCCACAGAGGCATTCAGGACACATTATTGTAGATATCCAAATAAAAAACACATTTTAGCACTAACAACCAGTTTCTTTCCTTGTTTCCAGTAATCTTCATAGGTGAGCCTAATGACAAGCTGAAGTTTGTCAAGAATTTTTTTGCAAATCCATTGTTTCCTTAAGTGAAATCCTCTCACTTTCCCAAGCCACCCATCCTAGGGACAGATTAATTCTTAGGCAGCTTCCCCTCATGTGTGGCCTAAATTCCCAGCCCATTTCACTGCAAGCCACTTGAAAACTAGCTCATTACTATTCTCTTTGCAATTAGTATTTATTTAATGGAAGACTCCTCACATCTCACCCTCAGTCTTCCCTGCTGCAGACTAAACATGCCAACTCTTCCAATCTTTCCCCACAAGACATCTTTGCCAGGCCTTATTCCTGATCCTCCTCACTGGCCTCCGTCCAACAACATCTTCCTCATCGCAGGGTTCCCGAAATTGGACCCAGGGCTGCAGGAGGAGCCTTATCAGTAATTGAGTGGAAAGATTACTTCATCATCTCTCAGGCAGTCCTGTTTATGCAGCACAGCACTTGCTTTTTTTGGTACTTGTGTTCTTTGGCAAGAATATGGACTTATTAGTCCTTGTTTAATTACTAATCCGTGGCAACTCCCACTGCTGTAAAGCTCTTGGTTTCCAAGAGCCTGAGCCTGGATTTTGGCTCATTCAGTTGACACAGCGAGCAACTTTTCTTTTTCATCTTACAAACACTGTCTTCAGGAATATCCAGATCCTTCCTCCTTGTTTGGATTGTATCCTCAGCAAGTTTTGCAGCCTAAGATCTCAATTTTTCCATGTTGCCTCATCTTTTCCTCCTCCCACTTGCACTGCCTGGCATACAACATCCATAAGCAAATGAAGTCCCAAGGATCCCATGATTTTGGGGGTTGCCAGCACCATTAATCACAGAACACATGTCCTACCTCTCCATTTTGATAATCTTCACCTTTGCAAAGCTGCTGACTTGAAAACTAAAGGATATTTGTCCTTCAGGCAGACTACAAATGCTATTCCATGAAGTACTCTCTGCACAGCTCTCCAGCTGTCACACATGATCCAATACAGCAAATATTAAGTGCCAGGGTGCATTTTGCTTGTCTGGGAGATTTCAACTGATTTCACTGATTTGAACACTAAAGACAACTAGAAAAAAATGGCAAAATTAGGATAATGTTTACAGAAAATCCCAAGGAAGTCTTAAAAATTAAATATCTTTAGGAGCAATTTTAATTCCATCTACAAGGAACTTTAGAAATCTTCTGAGGAGCTTTGTGACCCCTAATTAGAACTTTGTACAGAGAGAGCCTGGAAATTAACTGAGCTACCCAGACATACTGAAATAGGAACCTTTTCCCCTCCCAATTACATAAAAGCTATAATTATATTTGTTACATAAACATTTTAACTGGGGAAAACATTAGATAATTGAAGACAGTCCCTCCTTCCAACCCTGGTTCCCCACCACTCACAGCACAGCAAGAGTAAAATTAACTCAGCAAAGTGTGCTCCCAGTGCAAAGCTGTGCGTGGATGGTGCTGTGCTGCTCATGCTGGGGAAGAAAGAAGTGACAGGAAATTATCTGAGGCTATTTTGCAGGTCACCTTTTGTAATGCAGCTGCAGACAGTGTATTTTCAATCTGTTTAATCAGTGTCAAGAGTCCAGCCTGTAAGACATCAGATAAAGAGCGAGAAATTATTTAACAGACTGAATAATTGCTTTGTGCTTAAGCAGTGATGACGAGGATGCTGAACTCCACTGCTGCTGGCAGAAATCAGAAAGATTCTGAGCTGCAAAAGGGCTGAAAGGTTGATCAGCTGCGACTCAACTCATTGCAGGATGAGGAGGAACCTGTTTATTTTTTTCTCTCCTTAAAACCATTCTTCCCTCTGGAAGCTCCTTGCAGAAGGACACCAACAGTCACTGCTTTTCCCTGCATCCAGGCAAGATAGAAACACGATCGTGACTGTTGTGCCTTGCCCTGGGGGAGGCAGTGAGGTGATTCTGATGCCTTAGGTTCTAACTTTTCTATGTTCCCAGCCCTGCCCTGCCCAGTGTCACTCTGCAGTTCCCTGGAGCTCGTTCAGTGCTGTTCTCTCATGCTCACACACACACAACAAAGCCTCTCCAGCTCTCCAAGGACACCCAGACCCTCCTAGGCCCAACAAGAACTGCAAACCACAATCTTGGGGACAGGGGGGCAAGCTTGGGCAAATTCCATCCTTGCCTGGCTTCTGCTTGGGGAATTGATGCTGAGATCCAAGTGGGAAGAACTCGGGAGCTGTCCTTGTCCATGTTGGGATGCACTGAGGCAGGAGCCTCTGGAGCCCAGAGTGTACCTCTGAAGGCCTTTCCAACCAATCCCTCCTTGATTCCTTTCTTCCTGTCTGCTCTCTGTTCCTAGGGAGCCATTTAAGGCATCAGCTCTGGGCTAGAGCCAGCCTGGCCCACGCTCACACTGATGGGTCCTGAGGAGCAGCAGGGACTGCACTGACAGGGAGCAATCCTGCTGCTATCCTGACACAAAGCTTTGCTGCTTCAGCTCAGCCAAGCATGAGGATTTCCTCCTGTCCCCAGCCCTGCTCAGTGCCAGGCCCTCTCCCTGCCAAGGGTGCCAAATAGGATCAGCTACAGAATCACAGCCTGATGGAATTGGGACAGAGCAGATCACTTGGAGTTCAACCCAGCTCCCAGAGATTCAAAGGAGGCAAACAGGGAGGGACACAACTCTGAGCACGTGTGGTGGGGGATGTCTCCCATTTCCCAAGCCCCAGCACTGTGATTTTTGGATCTGGTTTGTATCAGTGCCTTCTGCTCCCCAGCAGCACAGAGCTGGCTCAGCAGCCCTGCAGAGCCCTGGATGCTACACACACTCCAGGAGAGGGAGAGCTGGATTGCCACCAGGTAAGAGGCAACACCAGGAGAGCAGAGCCAGCATCAGCATTCAGGGATCCCAACTCCTACAGGTCCAGCAGATGGTGTGGCACAGCTCTGAGAGTGCCCTGGTAGTGGTTTCTCTGTGCAGCAGTGGTCTGGGACTTCATTTGTGTAACAAGCTATTTAAGAGGGAAGCTAATTGAAGTACATAAATCCTGAAGAATATCACATCAAGCCAAGAGACTATTATTAGCCCAACCTAGATAATGTTATAGAAGTGCATTAAGAAACCTCAATAAAAAAATTACTAGGAAACATTCCCCACTTCAAGATCCCAAGAGATAAATTCTCTCATGCAATGATTAGATATTATCCAGAATAATAAAAAAAGAATACTAAAAATGGATGTGGAGAAGGAAGGTGGAGATAGCACAAGTTCACCCAAGTGGGTCACAGCTTGTTCCTAACGTTCACTGCTTTGGAGGTAAGAGATCAGAGCCATCTAACAGTGGCAGCTGAAAGGAACATTAAACTATAATTCCACCACAAAGTTGTTTTTTTTAATTACAGGCTACTTATGTAAATGTTGATGTAAAGTTAATGGACCCAGAAGCATTTACAGCAGTGTCCTCTGATCAACTCTGGTCTCGTTCTTCCATTACCTGTCCTAAGCATATTGAATTCTCCCCTCTGCCAGTGTCTACTCATCCTACCAGACAGAAATAGCATCTTTGGGCATTTCCATCCTTGAGCAGGCTGGAGCACCAGGACACACCTGGGCTTCTGTTCCAGTCATCACAACCCATGAGGACTATGCTGATGTGAACAGAAAGCTGAGAGACTTAAAGAAACCAGGTTAAAAAAATCCCAAACAAAACCAACCACACACATACACACACACAAAAAAAAGAGGAAGAATGAAGCATATGCAGAAAAGAAATGAAAGCAGGACAAAATGCTAAATCCCAAAAAGACTTTTTAAAAAGGTAAGTGATGTTGTGACCTTAGATTGGCTCATTAAGAATGAGGTTAGGTTGCAATCATTTACCATCTCCCTTTATTCTCCATCAATAATAAAGCAAAGTTACTTTAGGAACAGCAATCTTGCTCTCACAGACGAAACGTGGACTTTTTAATGTGACAAAGAAATCCCACAAACCAATACAAATCAGATTTCCCTGTCACTGTGTCAATAAAAACCCAGCTGACTTCCAGGTAAAAGCAGAGGGCAATGTCCAGTATTCATTAACCTGAACAGGCCAGTGATTGAGGAGGCAGGGCCATTTCTAACACTGATAAAAATAATTTTCTGTAAACTGAGTGCCAGGAAGTTGTTTCACTTCAAAGGAGTCTGTACAATTTTGGTACATTCCACTACTGCACAGGAGTTACACAGAACAGCTATTTATAGTTATTCCAACTAATACAGTTATCAGGAACAAGCTTTGGTTTTTATTCATAAAGATGAAAAGCACAGAGCAGTGGGAAAACATGCTCAGCAAGGCTCTGTTCTCCCAGGCTGTTACTCCACTGATCCCCCTGTTTGCAGTGGGTGTCCCCTTGTTCTCAGGAGCTCAGGGAGGCCCCACCAGTGCAGGCAGCAGCTAAGGCTCTCACTCACTCACCCCCAGAGAGGTGCAGGGACACCCAGCTGTGCTTAAATCTTCAGCTGAACCAGCAAACCCTCCCCAAACTGGCAAAGGTGGTCTCTTACTCCCCCTGCCAACAGACACACGAGTGAACACCGAAACATTTGACAAGGTGGATTGAGTAACACACCAACTAAAACCCCAAACTAGCTTCAATCTGAAACTGCTTCTGCATGAGAACAACTCTGCCCCAAACCAAGCCCTCAAACCCCTGACCAAACCAAGCCCCCAAACCTGCCAGCACCACAATCCAAACTGCCACTGGTGTTCATTGTCACAGCTCGGGCATCCCTGGGTGTTCCTGACCACAGGAGGTTACTTCTCCCAAAATCCTAAGGGAGCAAAGTACTCTGAAGTCAGGGAAGCAAGAGTCTGGAGATGAAGCAAATTTATTGTTCCAAGGGTTGAAATTAGGGAGTATTTGAAATCAGCCACACAACTGATGAAAATCCAGCGAGTATGAATGAACAAACCCAGAGAACCCTTAAATAAGTTACAAAGCTGTTGTAGGATGGTGGATTTCTATCAGAGAGCCTTGTAGGTAACCCATGGTTTAGAAAAGATGCCCTCTGCACAAAGGACAGGCAGAAAACAGCATCACTGAGGTATGAGTCCCATATCTCTCAGGCCAGTTACTGCATAGATGTCTAAGGTTTCTGAACAGCTTTTACAGCATTAAAAGATAACATAATGAAAATACATTGTATTTGAAACCAAAGAGCAGCATATTAGACATGCACTGGTAGAAAACATCCTGTGTGCCACTAGAGATGTTAGAAGTACCATACACAACTTGGATGTTCATCTAAAAGCATAATAATTTCCTCTGACTTCTTTTTTTTTTTTGTGGAAAAAAGTCTACATGGTCATAAATCTGGAATTCTCAACATTCAGCTGTGGTGGGTATGACATGAACATACAAGGTCTTCATGTTCAGGTTCTTCATGGAGATGTCCTTTGTGATCTCTGAATGAAAGAAAGAAGAGAGAAACAACAGAGTTAGAGCTCTTGCTTACAGGGAAAACCATGAACTTTTTTTAAAATTTGCTTTATTCAGACATTTCTGCTGGTTCCACCACAGTGAGACTGGGACAGAAACTGCTCAGCAGTTTTTTTTTTACCAAACTGTAGGGAATCCTCCTTTCTGTGCCAACTGCTCCAGGGAAAGGCTTTGCAGGGAAGTGTCCCCATCATCCCCAGTGTGGATCAATCAGGTACCTGGAACTTGTCTCTCCAGCTCATGAATAAGCAACACTCACCACTTGGACATTTATTTATGGAATGTTTTCCAACATTACCAAGGGGGAGTGAAAACCACGTTTGTTTCTGAAAAGCTGGCGAGTTTCTGTGCAGTAGACAGCAGATGCCCAACTGCCTGTACCAACAACATTTATAAAAATAACCTTTTCAAAACCAATAACTCATTTTCCACCAAGTGATTGTTTTTCCTTTTTATAGAACAGGCACCAACCTTCCAATTCATGGGTTATTTTCATCAAACATTTCAAAGAGTTAACAGCAAATACATTTTCATTTTTAGAATAAACCACAAAAAACCTACTCAAGGGACTGAACTTTGTTGTTTTGAAGGTAAGACCTTGAACAGATTGATCTGAAGATGAATGGGGGATTACAAAGCTGCAACAATATAGATAAACATTAATTGACCTAATGTTTTCTAGAGGCATCAAAGTGTTTTGTATGCAGCACTTATTTATCATAGAAAGAGATGTGAAGATAAAATACAATGATGTCAATGTTTAAACTTAAAAAATGTTGTTCAGGGAGGTGAATGCTGAGAATTAAATCTGAGATAGCAGAAGTGTGGCTACAAGGCATTAGCTGCACAAATAAAGCTCTGGGACCAAGCTCTCTGTGTTCTGAGTCTAAAAAAGCCCAAATCAGTTGTTTTGGCCTTGCAAGAGTTATCAAATCTGATCTTTCACACCACTGTGAACTGTCACTTTATACACTTTAATTAAAGTTTACACAGTTCTGGAGAATCCACACTACAAATGCTACAGTGATTTAACCCATTTCCCTTTCAGGTGAAGGCATTTTAAAAATCCTTCAACAGAGCCTTAAAGGCTGTTTTGCTTGTACATTTTCCTGTCCTGTCAGCTCCTTGTCTCTTTCAAAGCTCTGCAGTTTCCTACAGCAGTTATTTCAGTGTCTGAACAGAATCATCTGGTGCTGCAACAGTGACAGGAACCAAAGGGGAGCTATGCTTAACATCCCTTGGTCCTGAATTCCTGAATCCCCAGGCAGCAAGGCTGCACACAGAAAAACCTTTGGGTTTATTATGCAAACCAAGTGGGGTTCACCTTCTTGGTTCTCACCCTGTGTGCTGAAACACTCCAGGCTCCAGTTCTCTGTTAACACTCAGCACATTATTTCTGGCATTCACTCAAACTACCACCAGAAAGTTTTATCAACATCTGAGATCCATTTGAATGACAAAAACGGCTTTTGAATAAACACATTTTTGTGAAAAATCCACAACAAAAATTTCCCCCCCACCCCTCCTTGCTCTGATTCCAACCTATCCCCCCTGAATCCTCATGGACAGACCCCAGCTCTCAGCAGCTGCACTAGAGCTGCCTCCCCACTGCCAGCACCTCCTGAGGAAGCTCAGCCCACCCAGGATGGCCAGTCCGAGCAGGATGCCCAACTTCTGGACAGGTCACACGTGGTAAGCCAATAGATGTCATGGATCCCTCCCAAACAGCTCATAAGCCACATCACTGTGACACTGCAGACAGAATCCTTGGCATTATTTCATTCCAAGAGCTGAACTCTCCTGAATACAGAAATCCCTGGTTTGAGTTGTTGGGGTTTTTACCATGTAGTTTCTGACCCATTCTCTCTGTCAAATGAAGTCCCAAATCACTCTGGTCCAATTCTTCAGCACCACAGGTGGCTACAGCTTCAGTCACACCTTCCTCATGAACCAGAGATTTTTGTTTCCCATCTGTCTGTGGTTTTGGGGTTTTTTTTAGCATTCCAGACCTGTGAGTATGTGCTGAAGCTTCCAGCTTCCCAGGTATCCCAAATGGCTGTGCTCTGACGAGTCTGACCTACCCACACTGCTCTAACACACATCCAACACTGTTTTCCACCCACTCCAACTGTCCAAGGCAATGCAATAATTTGCATTGAGTTTGAACAGATTCTTCAAATATTCCTACTGTAAAAACTCACTTCCAGAAGGAGATTCACTGCTCAGTCACTCAGCAGGGCACTGCCATTCCCACTGCTGACTGACCTTCACTGCAGAAGGAAAAAGCTTTTACACAACTCAGCCTGGCCATTTCATGAAGGGAATGCATTACAGCTCTGAACTTCTAAATCTGTATGTTTGCTTAAAGGATTTTATTATGCTAATATTGAATTTCTGGGCAGAATTACAAAGCAGTGTGTGAACAGCATGGATTTAGTAATTGAACTGGATCTCAGGTTACACGAGCTGCTCCTCAACAACAAACTCCAAGGATCCTCACACAAGCAAACCAAAGGTTTGTGCTTACCATGAGTTAGTGCTTCATCCAGGAACAATTTTAGCCTTCTGCTTCTGAGCCCAAAAACTTTTGCTGTCTCATGCAGAAGAGCTTTGTAGGTTAATCCATTCTGACCAACGGGGTTTTCCATTAGGAGAGTTCCCACTGTTCCTTTCTGGCATTCTGGACAAGATAAAACAGCCAAGTCACTACTGGTAAGAAATGAAATTATTTCATTTATCTGGGTAAATTGAAATTTAGGATTTCTTCTTCCTTTTCATCTCTGTTTCTTCATGGTGCTGAGAAATTAGCCATACCAACCTACAGATATTCACTAAGTAACTTCATGAAACATAGAACCACAAGTGTAAGTGATGACTGACAGCTTGGCCAACAGAAGAAAACTTTGCAGAATTCTTTACATGGGTCAAATGATAAAAGAGTCTGGGAAACATGAAATATTTCAAGAGGACACAGAAACCACTACGTGCAGAAGCTCACCAAGCACCTACTGATGATTAAATCCCTAGGAAAAACCACATTTTTGGCTCCTGCAAACTCTCAGTAGTGTCAGAAAGTGTTCATACCAGGGCACAGAGTAAGAGCAAGTTACTAAAACAACTCAGTTGCTCCCACAAGAGCTTTCAGAGCACCAGATTAGCAGCTGGAAAACAGAATGACATACACAGGTATCCATACCCCAGCCCAGGTGAATAATACAATTCATTCTGCTTTTAAATAGCACTAAGAAACGTTTCAGAGGCTGTGTCCAGTGTCCTGGCAAAGGGCTGGCTCTTCATTCAAGTTTGCTCTGTTTCAGACTCAGCCTTTTACAGTAAGGCAGGCAGGTGAGCTGATGGTCAGACACAGGGAAACAATGCCCAGGGGCTCATGTTTAACTGCTGCCCCTTATCTCGAACTGGCTCTCCTTTTCCTCTTAGGAGAAGAGGCATAAAAGCCAAGTATAAACATTGTTTTTATCAGAAAGCAAATACTAGGGAAAAAAAAATAAACAAAAGCACCATGTACCAGTGAAAAACCTACAAACTTCTGTGCACCAGCGAGTGAAAAGGGCCACGAGAGTGAGCTCAGGCTGTGAAGGAGGAGCTCAGCAGCCCACATACCTTGTGGCTTTGCATTGATCAGCTGCAAGTTGATGTACTGGCAGAGCAGGGCCCCGGGGGAGCTGGGCAGAGCAGGGGCTGACCCTGCTGTCACGTGCAGAGTCCTCCCACTGAGCCCCAGCAGGTCTGTCTGGTTTATCAGCTCTGCAACACAAAGTGACACCAGTCAGGCCATCCCAGCAGCCACGAGCTGACAGTGAGGCTGTCTCACTCCTGACCCCACTGCAGGAATGCCTCCCCTTTCACAATCCCATCCTCAAGAAAGAGCTTCTCTGCTGGAGAAAGGGGATTTGTGCAGAAATATTTGGTTTTTGTAATAACACAAAGGGGGTTGCTTTGTTTGCTGAGGAAATTAGCTCCTATATAACATTTCTTATGCACACAATGATTTATGCTATAAAAATAGTTAGCAAACTTCAAACAAGCAAAAATTCTTCACCCAAGCCAACCATTCCTATCTCATTACATGAGGAGCTGTGATCTTTGCTTGCACCCAAAATCCCCTGGCCAAAGCAGCACTTTGCTTTGGAATATGTTTCGATGCAACATCAGGGTATTTATTCATATAAAATATATTAAACTCCAGGAAAAAACAAAGCAAAAAACTACATGGCTCATGAATAAAGCCCCCTACATGAGTGTCTGTGTGTAATGCCACCACAGCTCAAGATGCAGCACATGACCCCAGCCAGGCAGATGGAGAGAATGGGGAAGAGCACACCCAAAGCAGGAGCCCTGTCTCCAAGGACATCACAAGCAATCCCTGGGATGAGAAGATGAAGAGGTTTTCTGTGACAAAAATGAATTCTGCAGCACTGCCTGAGCCTTGAAGTCAAACACAGGCATGGATGGGCACAGCATTAAAGATCCACAGGAATAACAGCACTGTCTGCTGCAAACAGCTCCAGAGATCACATCCAGGGAGAACTGATGCATTTAATTTCTTGTCAGAACTGTGTGTTCCTGTACATATGGAACAGGCACACCTGCCAGCTCCATCCAACAGGTTTTCATTCCATAGCAGCCCTGTTCACATGTCACAGAGCCTAAGCTGTACAAAGCTCATTTTCTATCAGTTCACCTGAAAGAATCTCAAGGGGAATAATTTATAAATCTATACACGTTGTACATTTATAAACTTATAAATAAAAAAAAACCCTAAACTGACCCAGCTCCCAAAAAAAGCCCTAAACCCTGAAAAAACCTAACCCCCCCAAAAAGTGAACAGTAATCACAAGCACAAGCTCTCAAAATGCTGCCAAGTGCCACAGAACAGAGTGGGATGCACTGAGGAGCATTTACAAGATTGCTCAAGGAAGCACAAAGACCTCAGGCTGCAATTCAGATTCTAAAATGTGTGTTCTAAATATCAACGTTTATATACTTGTATATAAAGTTGTAATGGTTTAAAGAAAAAAGAAACCAAAAGCCAAACCCTGCTCTGGCCTCTCTGAGATGCTAGGCATGTGCTCAAGCACAGGAAGAGGATTTGCTTTTGGTTTTATTTCCAGGAAAGCAAGAAAACAAATGAATTAACAAGTGGAGAGGAATTACAAAGATTTCATTCAATGGAAGGGAGTCAGAGCAGGTTTTTCCCAGTATAATTTCAGGCCATGGGAAGAGAGAGCTCTGGGGACCAGGAGGTCATAGAGCTGAAACACCTGGCCCCAGTAACTCCCAGTTGCCATTGCCCAGCTGGCAGGACCCCGAGCTGCAGTAATGGGGGTTTGACAATTAACAGATTAGCATTTGGCATTCCAGGACCACTGACATTTTCCCAGGGAAGAGCTCAGGCACGGTGCTGTCAGAGGAGTCTGTTCACAGAACTCTCTCATGAAGAGCAAGAAAAAGGTGGATCATTTTTTCATATATATCAATAGACTTGAAGGCAAGCAGGTATTACAAGTGTTCATCAAAACCACTTTAGAAGTCAGCTCTCCCTGCAGCTGGGGTTTAAGTGGTAATGCTCTCCTAAGGTACCTTACAGCCCCACAGCCTTTTAAAAATTAAATCACAGACAACAAGCCATCTGAAAATCATAAAGATGAAATAAGACATGGATCAAGAAGTTTGTTGGGGATTTTTGCCCCACTTTCCTTTCCCCTCCCCTTTTTTAAGCCCTACATGATCTACAGATCCATTTCTTCCCATAAACATATTGAAATTATTTTAAATAGGTTTTTTTCAATATGGGCTACTTCCATGAAAGGTGAGTGCAACTCTACAAGCATCCCCAACAAGAAGTTTAGAGAGTTTTCAGCAATCTAGAAAAAAAAAAATCACAGACAACAACTTCATTACCACCTGACTGGAGCCCAGCTCCTTCCCTGTGAATTACTTATTTTTTTTTCCATGTAGAAAGAGCCAAATTCTATTTTCAGTTTTTGATGCCTGTTTGGGGAGTGTGCAGTTCCTCAAAATACCTCGACATGCTGCTGGGGAGGAAATGTTTATCCCATTATTCCAATGCTGCACTGAAAAGCAGGGACAGGACACATCCAAGCCTCCCTTAATACATGCCTGACCCTGTGCCACTGCACAAGCCTAAGGAAATCTTCATTACAATTACAGAACAAGATAATAAATAACTGTGAGTAAAGTGGACAGCCCTAGAAACCACAGGAAGGGAATGAGGAGCCAGAAATATGGTTTTACTGGGCCCCAATTTTATTAACACACGTAGGAACAATTCAGAAATTACTTGTGTGGAGTGCATGACCTTTCTCTGCAATTCCTTTTAGACACAGCAGCTAATTCCAACCCCTGCTCACCTACAGAGGCCCTGGAGTCACCATGAGGCCTCAGCTGAGGTTACCCAAGCCAAGGTTGGGCAGATAAAGCAGATGGATTGTATCCAAAGCAAACACTGGAATTCTATTCTCTGATGCCTTTCAGGACTTATTTCCTTACATGTGCCTTGAACTCTGACTCTGCAACACCTTCTCCTGATCAATACTTGTTTGAGATCTCTGACAAACTGCAACAAAAGCCAATTTGATCATCTGTTCTTTCCAAGGGGATTTCCATATGGTTAATAAGTGGGCAGGGAAAACACCCTGCTTTGCCCAGACCACTGACACATAGGGAAAGGTGAAAATCAGCATGCCAACAAGGGAAGTGCCAAAATGATTCCTAAAGAGCAAAAGTGACATGGAAAGGAAAGGAATAAAGCCTTTGTTACTACGGCAGAGGAAGAGGGAAGGTTTTTGATTTTCTCTACCACTTCCTTTAGGATTCCAGCATTAATAGATTTGTGCTGCATCTTTTTGTCCTATAAACGGCAGGAAAAATCCTAAATATGGAGTCAAAGTACTTCTAAACTTATTGAGATGGGAGTTTCCCAACTCTTCTGGGCCTTTTGCAGGTCATGTCTTACTATCTGTGGTGACAATGAACAGTATCAGTACCTAACCACCTCTGCAGGCACAGACCACACTGCCAGGAACTGAATCCCTCCCACTTGGAAAAGGATTTCAAGGAAAACCACTTCCTCCTTCAAAACACCACTGGAACTTGAGGAAGATACTGAAGGATTTCCTCTAAATGCCCTATAACTGAAAGCAAAGATGAATCCTTTTGTACAGCAGGACTGTTCAGCTGAGCTGAGCATGACCTGGAGGATTTATCACAGTGAGCTAATGGATGACAGCAGATGGGAAACCCCCAGAACCCTCCTGGAAATACTCTCAGGAGAGGACAAGTAAGGAAACTAAGGACTGAGATAGCACCAGTGACATACAGACTGTTCCCCTCTGGATGTCACTGCTGGATGTGAACTGGTGAAACTCAGCAGACCTAGGGGCACCCCAAAACAGCCCAAAATTCAAGCACCTCCCTCTCAGATGTGCTTCAGTAATATTTCCATGAAAAAAAACCACCAATATGAGTTTTTGTAGCCATCCAATTACCATTTTTATAGTGTTTTGGGGTTTTTTTTACATTCTTGTGCCTTAACAAAGTTCAAGCTGCAAAAATATTCCATAGGCTTTTCTGAAAAGAAGAAATGCAGAGATCCTCAAGGTTCTCTGGGGTGGAAAAGCAACATTTTTCTTCTACAGATCACAGTTTGCATTCAGCTTAAGTTCTCACCCTGCCTACTGAGGCATTAGGGAAAAGAAAGCATGGAAAGGCTGATGGCAGCTCGCCATCAAGATCCAGCATAGCCAGGGCCCAGTGGAAACACTGAAATAAATCACATTTTGTCCTGATGAGAACTGCAATGGAAGCAAGATAAGAGATGAGCACCATTTAGCAGCAGCTTTTGGAAACATGTTGATGTGACTATAAACACAGTCTCATCAGCTAAGTACTATAAAATGGACTATTTCCTTACCCATTTTCTTGTCAATTTTCTATAGCTAGCTAGATAGATATAAATTACACAGTAAATAATTATACAGTATATGACTCCTAGCTGCTGCTAGAAAGACTTTCAATTTTCCTTGTCATACTCCATTTACCTGTGTTTCCATTAAAAACTGTCAGTTTGGAATTTTTAAGACCAAAAATGCAGGAGACAGCATCTACAAGTCCAGTGAAGTTCAAGGTATTATCTCCTTTTGGATTTTCCAGCAGCAACACACCATCTAAAACCAAAATTAAGAAATTAAAATGCAGTTTGGTAGCAATATCCAAGTTCTAATGATTTTCTAATGACACTAATTACTTCCAGGGAATTTCCAAGCCAATTCAAAACTGGCAACACTGCATCTTCCCAGTTTTTTTTTAGTGGGAAAGGAGACGGAAAACAGAGAAATTGACTGATGTGTACTTCAGATTTATAGTGTAGAACTTCTATTTGCTTTCATGAACAAGGCAGCCTCATTTGTATGTCACTGAAGTACCACCCAGTATTGGTTAAAAGCTGCCAGGCTGTGGCCTCTGAGTTGGTCACCAGCTTTTCCAGCTGGATTCATTCTCACTTGGAGCAGCTCTGTGACCACATTCAACAAGGCACACTTCCATATATAAACAGTCAGCACAGAGGAAAAAAATTCCTTAAGTGCATTTAGTTTTCTCTCTTTTTAATATATAACTCACCCTTGTAACAACATCACTGCACTCATGTCCATGGCCCAAGACACAGTCAGGCTATTCTCTAGTCTTAAGTATTGTTTTCATCTCTGTCTTCATACAGAGATGTCTGAGCTTCACATCTGAGCTTTTCAAAGCATCTCCTCCTCCACGAGCAGGCCTCAGCCACTGCCCAGTGCTACAGCAGGAATTACAAATTCTCAAGCAAATCCAACTCCCCCAAATGCAGAGAGTGCAGCCCCCCCTGAGATACTCACACACAAACTCTCCCTGGAGCAGCAGTAACAGCTCCTGTGCACACCTGAGTGTTTCCCCCTCAAGAAATCATGGACAAGTGTGGTTTTGCTTTGAATAAACTTATTTTCAAGAATTATTTAAAGCTCCTGTTGGAAGGGAGGCTGCAGCATCTTTCAAATGAATTCAGGCTCTGGCACTGCCCACAGCTTTTCCAAACTCTCCCTTACACCAAGCCCTGACAAATCAAGTTGGGGACATTGATTCCTACCTTGCTCTGTCCCATTGACACAAACTTTGAGGTTGACGTAGGCACAGGCTGGGCCAACAGACTGGCACAGCCCTCCTCTGACCAGTGTGATTTCCAGCTCTGATCCCTTCAGCTGGGGAAAGAGAGAGGTGGAAGAGATGATGTGAGGCAGGCAGCCAGAGAGGTGCTTCCCAGCACTGTATTTCCAGCTGCTTTTACATTCCAGTTCAGACTTGATGTTGACTTTACATCAGATTGTCCCTCAGAAGTATCAAATAAGTACTCAGAAGAAACTTAGAGATTTTCAGTGATTTCTCAACCACAATATTGACTTTGTGATTTCCACATGTTTGGCACTAGACTGAATTGATAGTTTTGAAAAAGGCCAAAGAGGGCTTTGATTCAAATCTGGACAACTTCAGAAGTTCCATTAGTAACTACAAAACATTTCCTTTACACACACTAGTAAGATGGATGAAATGTGCCTTTTCCTTTCAGCTATTCCCTGCCTTTCCAGCCATTCTATAAATCAAATTTCAGGTTTGATAGATCCTACACTCTTGTGTGAATTAATCTTGGTGGTCCAGCAGGACATTTACATTGGAGAATGCTTTATTCACAGTTCTGCTAGGAATGTCTTTTGAATTGAGTAAGTTTGAATAAAACCATAGCAAAACTACCCTCAAATATGTCAGAAGAAGCAATCAAAGAAAACAACAGAAATTGCTGCTGATTTGAACTCTGTGAAACTACTCTTTTACAACAGACAACTTCAGCAACAGAGGGCAGAGGAAAAAACATCCTTAAATATTAAACAAGTCTTAAGACAAATTTAGCCTCGAAGGACAGTCCTAATAGAAAAGTCCATTAATCTAAAATCAGAGCAACAATATTTTGGCTGTTTAAACAATGCACTAATCCAAGTACAAATAACTGTGTATTAGCTTTACACAAACAACTGCCTCATTTATTCACTCTGGTATCCAAGCAGCTTGATTTTCAAAAACAACATGCATACAGAACCCAACTATTTTCTTTTATAAACCAAAAAAGACTAATACAGAAAGTTATAAATAGAAAACAATATCTGCTCTATCCCACAGATAAATATTGAAGCGATTATTCTTTAATTGGAGCAGTTTGTTGGGTTAAAAGCAAATCAAATGAGCTGGGCAAGCACTGCTTTTCCTTCTTACTTGGGTTGTTTCCTGGATGAGAACTTCCTTCGAGGTAGGCACTGGGTAAGGCTTCAGGTCTGCCTTTATTGTGGCAAAAATGAACTCGGCATGCTCCTGGATGACTGTGTCCAGGTACCCTCCCTGGGGCAGGGCCCTGCAGTACACTGTGATCTCATCTGTGGGGACCAGGTTCCTCTGCAGGACACACAGACACACCATCACTGACAGCACTGGGAGGAATTCTTGTTAAGCCAAAAAAAAAACCTATTTATCAAGCATTTGTTAGAATTTTCCCCAAAAGAGTTAGGAAAAAAATCACCCTTCTGTCAAAACACCAAGAATCTGAAAATATGGGAGTTCAGGCAAGGTTAAGTATTTTGATATTCATTATAGCAAAAATAAATTATGGCCTTATGGCATTACAGAACTAAATTTAAATCATCCAGCAACACATGGGAGAGTTTTCATGGCCACATTTCCTGGTTAGATTTTATACAGAAATAAATCTATGTAAGTTTTATATATGTGAAAAACATGAAAATATATAAATCTACAGAGGTGTGGATTTTTTTTTTAAATAAAACACTACATAGGTGTGTATATGTATATGAATACATAAAATCTACACAAGTATTTTTTAAAATATGTATAATATACAAAATTTCTATTTTGGTAAAAATATGTATTTTTTTTCAGTCTTATGCTGAAGAAAGGTCTTTTCCAACCCAGATTTTTCTATGAATCTATGATTTATACAGCCTTAACTGCACAGATATCTTTTCCAAAATAACATGTCCCACGAAAATTTTCTCTGCACATGCTTTAAAGCTCTTGCAAGGGAATCCAATCAGAAAGCCATACATGATGACTAAATTACACAGGGCTCCATGTTTAATTAAAAAGGTCAGTTTCTGCTGTATATTGCCCAGATTGCTGAAAAGGAAGTGGATATGTCTTGTCTCACCCCAAGGATTCCTCACCTTCTTGCGAAGCTTCTGGATGCGATTGATCACTTCCCGGGCAACTCCTTCATCCACCATGGACTGGTCTGGGGTCACATCCAGCAGCACCAAAACCTGAGCAGAGGTTTTGCTCTTATTTATTTGCTCATATATATTTGCTCACATATGAATATTTTCCTCTGAATTTGTCTCAAACTAGCACAAAGGCACAGAACACCAATGAACAGGTGACAAACTTGAAACAAGGTGGAAGTAACACACTCAGGAGGCTCAGGATGCTTTTAGAGAGCTCCTCACGTACAAAATATGATAGTGGAGAGAATAGAGAATAGTGAACAGCTCCAGGATTCACACACTCCTGGGACATGCTGAGCTACCTGAACTAACAAACCCAAGCCAGGTTTCACCTCACCATTCTCCTATTGCTTCCAGAGGAACTCTTTCCTTAATCAAAAAAAAAGAAACAGAGGAAATAACCAATAAAATACCTGAGCATCGGAGTGTGCCTCGAACTGGGCAGATCCCTCTGTCATCTGATACATGAGACGGAGATCTTCCCCATGGAGCTCGTGTCCTTCCACAACAATGGTGCCTGCAGGGTTGGCAGATGGAGAGCATCTCTTACCATCCAAGTAAAAACCCCAATTTTAAATTCAGAAAGCTTTAACCAAGTATGAGACTTCAAACACGTGCAATGTTTGGCAATGCAGCCAAACAGCAGTTAAGCACTAGTAAGCAGCACTGAATTATCCCACATTCCCATTTTTCACACAAGCACTTCTCCAGGCAGCAGACCTCACTAAAATACAGACACTTCAGCAACTGTTTGTGTGGAACCATCTGAATGGAATAAAACTTAAAAATAACCTGTATACTCCACCAACTCCAAACTTCCATTTAAGCAGTTCACTAAACAGATATAGCTGCAAAATTCACACTTGTAACTTGTAACTCTGGAATTGAACATGCTTTTAGAATAGAAGCTACTGCATAAATACTCAGTTCCAGTCTGATTCAGTCTCACAGAAAGCTTATTCTCTGCTTGATCTTGGCCTTACAGCAGCACTGAACATCCTGAAGGAACCCACAGGGATCATTGGGTCCAACTCCTGCACAGCAGCACTGAACATCCTGAAGGAACCCACAGGGATCATTGGGTCCAACTCCTGCACAGCAGCACTGAACATCCTGAAGGAACCCACAGGGATCATTGGGTCCAACTCCTGCACAGCAGCACTGAACATCCTGAAGGAACCCACAGGGATCATTGGGTCCAACTCCTGCACAGCAGCACTGAACATCCTGAAGGAACCCACAGGGATCATTGGGTCCAACTCCTGCACAGCAGCACTGAACATCCTGAAGGAACCCACAGGGATCATTGGGTCCAACTCCTGCACAGCAGCACTGAACATCCTGAAGGAACCCACAGGGATCATTGGGTCCAACTCCTGCACAGCAGCACTGAACATCCTGAAGGAACCCACAGGGATCATTGGGTCCAACTCCTGCACAGCAGCACTGAACATCCTGAAGGAACCCACAGGGATCATTGGGTCCAACTCCTGCACAGCAGCACTGAACATCCTGAAGGAACCCACAGGGATCATTGGGTCCAACTCCTGCACAGCAGCACTGAACATCCTGAAGGAACCCACAGGGATCATTGGGTCCAACTCCTGCACAGCAGCACTGAACATCCTGAAGGAACCCACAGGGATCATTGGGTCCTGCACAGACACCCCAACAATCCCACCCTGAGAGTGTTGTCCAAATGTTCCTGGAGCTCTGGCAGCCTTGAGCATTCCCTGGGGAGCCTGGTCTTCTCTGGGGGAAGAACCTTTTCCTAATATCCACCCTAAACCTCCTCTGACAGGAAGAAACAGTTTAAGAGGAGCAATTTAAGATCACTGTCCACATCCATTTCTAATCTACTGTCAGAAAAACAACAACCCCAAATTTTTTCCTCATAACAACTGAAGAGGGATAATAAGAAGGAAGCAGGCTTTAAGCTCCCCCAAGCCCACAGAAGGATCCCCCGCCACCCTTGAGGGGTTTGTCCCACTACAGACCTGTCTCCTGGAATCTCTCCAGCTGCTCGCTGCTCAGCTCCTTGATGGCAGCCATGAGGGGCTTGAAGGCGCCCTTGAGGCGGCGGCCCAGCACGGTGTGCTCGGGCTCGGCCCGCAGCCGCACCCCGTACCGGGCCTTGTCCGCCGTCAGCGTCAGCGCCCGCACGTTCAGCTCCTGCGGGAATGGGGACACAGGACACGAGCTCAGCGACAGCCAGGGCACACGGCAGGGCCAGGGAGGTGTGAAGGTGCAAGTGTTGTACGGGGTTGTCTCTATGGCCAACGCTAGGAGAGCAAATGAACCCAACCCTGCACCCACCTTCAGCAGCAGATCCTGTCCTCACCCTCAGCCTCCAGGTGGCAGTTCTCTGTTATCAACAGACAGCTCTCACCTCAAACCAGCCCCCTCCTTAAAAGTCCTTTTTATTATCTCCTCACACCTGCCTGAAGAGCTAAACCTGATACCTTAAGTTTTAACTTCTATATTTTTCAAATCCTGTACTGCGAGTGTGACTCTGAAGTTTCCTGTAACTTGTTAAGTGCTGTTCTCTTATGCTAAGAGAGACATAACAAAACCTCTAACTTGCTCTCCAAAGACACCCAGAACAAAAATTGTAAACTATCATCTTGAAAAGAGAGAGGCAAGCTTGGAAGAAATCACATCATTGGCTGGGTTCTGGTTAGTGAACTTATGTTGATATAAAAGTGTGAAGCACTCGTGACCTGTCATCCATTTTGAGATCCACTGAGGCAGAACCCTCTGAAGCCCAAAGTGTACACCTGAAGGCCTTTTAAATAAATACCACCTTTTTTCTTTTATTCCTGTCTAGTCTCTGTTTCTAGGTAGCTAGTTTAAGGCATCAAACCCATTCCCTCTTTGTGCAGTGGCAGGAGCCAATGGCCTGGCAGAGCTCAGGAGGGAAAATTCTTCTGGAACTGTCCTTTCAGTACACATCGAGCCAGGAAACCATAACCAACCATTTTATGGTTGAGGTGGTACAAAATGGCCTCATTTTGTCTCCTTGCTTACCTGTTCATCCCAGCTCCTCACTGCACAGAAACACACCCTGCTCTCTCTGAAAAGCTTCTGGCTGTGCCCGACAGCCAAAACAGCTTTATAAAACCTGCACAGACTTCAGGAGGGCCCCAGACACTGCAGGAGTGTGTGTGCCCATTTTTCTGAGCTACACGTGCAGATTTTGTCCCCGCATCTGAAGGGAACATAGTGGTGTTGTGAAAAGTTTTACACAGCAACTGATTGAGAGGACAGCAGTGTTTCATAAGAGGAAAGACCAAGGCTGGAACTCTTTGGAGAGAAGAAAGCTGAAGGGGGATATGACTGGGGCTGGAAAATGTGAGGCACAGACCTGCATATGCATTTCACTGTAATCCAGCAGGTTCTGTCTGCCAGGCTGCCCAATATTTGAAGCATTTGGTGTTTAATGCCCACTGGATGGTGGTTAGAGCTCCCATCACCATCCTACAGCATCACCAGGTGCACTTGGCAAACAAGCTGCTCCAAGGCATTTAGGAAGCAGAAGTAAATGGCAGCATCAGCATGACAGGACTAGCAAGTAGCCAAACATTTGGATTGAGAAATAATGCTTAAATACAACCTCTGAGCTGCAGCCTAATTCCCTAGGAAGTCCTACTGACATGAGGAGCCAAGAACACAACTGAATCTAATTTTATTTAATACATCTTTTAGGAAATCTAATGAAAATTACGCACTTCAGAAATTCCGTTTCAATGGGGTGCTGCTGGAAATGAGCCCACGAGTTGTAAATGACAACCTCATGGGGGAAAAGAAATAATAATCAAAAAAATAGCACAAATTGAAAGATGACTTTGGGCCTGATTAGATAAATCACAGAGAAGCCAACTCCATCAGGACAAGTTTTCTATACTAATTAGATTAGGAAATCATTCTTTTGTACACATTTTCCATTTCAAAACCCAGAATGAGTCTCAGAAAAACAGGCAAATCTGTATTTTAGGTCTGTTTTTATCAGTCTCAGTGCTTTGACTTAAAATAATTCTTAATTTTATCTTCCTAATTACTCAAAATTAGCTCCTTAACTCATCTTTCAAGTCTCATGTGGACACACTGAGGCAGCCAGCCCTTCCTATGACCAGCTGGAAGAGCTGTACATGGAATGCTTGAACATACAGGAGCCTTCTGCTGGTGCCACGTGCCCCAGCTATGCCCAGTCCTCAGAAAAGAGACAGAGAAATGTCAGAAACGCTGTGCTTCAGCTGGGCTGGGCTCTCTAAGCAGGCAGCCTGAAAAGGAAAATAAGTACTCATTATGTAACAGGGTAAGAAATGAAACTCTGCAGGGCCCCCCAGGCACGGCTCCTGTGTCAGATAATTCAGCCCCGCCACAGGCTCGGTCGCTGGCTTGGATGGAGAAGTCAATTTTCTCTGTTTTACAGCAGCCCCACACAGGGCTGGGGGTTGGAGGGAATACAAAAGCTGGATGAAAACAAGATTCTGACTGTGCACAGAGTCAAATTTACTCAGATAAAACCTTCCCCTGGAAGCAGCTGGGAAGAGAAGTCCTGACCCAGGCTTGTAAAAGGCCTCAAATAGAAATGAATAAAATGCAACTGTGTCCAGTTGCTAAAAGCCTTCTGGGTTTATTTTATTTTGTGAGCTTGGCTATTATTGCATGACAACTCTATAATCTGGGGAGTTCTAATATTAAAATCCATTTATTTAAATGACTTGCTGTGTTCTGAAGATGAGAGAGCAGCACAGCAGATCAAAGACCACAGCTCCTTCTGCAAAAGCCATGAATGAAATTTCTGAAGAATTGACAAGTATGTTTTTCCAATTCTTTTGTCAGCAACTACACAAAATTAAATGGTGTAATTCTCCTTACCCATTACCTCTGGCATCTGCAAACTTACTCCTGGCAATCACTGAAGGTTCTAAAGCTCTGAATAGGCAGGAGATTGATGAACAAAGCTGCAAATGCAGCCCAAGCAATGCCGCCCAGCCTGCCTGTAATCAGTGACCTCTTTAGCTCTGCACCATCCAGTAAACAACAGGATTGATTGCCATGCAGTACAATAAAACACACACTAAGCTCCAGCAGCAGCTTGTTGAATTTTAAGGCACATAATAAAACCAGGACAATAGACAGTACTTTGTGTTTGTGCTTCCACAAAGGCATCTGAGTTTGTTGTAACTCATCTCTCCAGAAGAGACACCTTTGTCTGCAGTAGCAGAGGAATACACATCAAAACATGCTAATGTACAATCCAATTAAGTAATAATTTACAAACGGTTAGCTTCTTTTGTTACCTTTCATTAGCTGTAGAAGCTCATCACAAATTTTGACAACTACCCTTTTGGAAGTAATTAGAGGAAGCAAACCTCATCTCCCTTAAAACGGAGTCCTCTAGAATCTACAAATCCATTTTTCAGATCCAAAAAATGGGACAGACACTAGCCTAAACTTCACTAAATTCTGCTGTTGAAGAGAACCAGGTATTGAAATTATTATAATTAATAACAGCAATTCTGAAGCGAGGGATCATAACTGCCAAGTCTAAGAGCAATAATCAATAAGTTAACATGACAGAAAAGCTTTACAGTTCCACTTGCAAATCAATTACTATATTTTTAATTAAAATTCCTCTAGTGAACAATTCTTAAGCATTTAACTCCCACAGTAACTAAAAGGAAGCAGCACACAGCACTGATGCAGAGGTCCTGTGCACTGAGCTGGGACCTCCTGAGCCAGGGCTCATTCCCCCAGCAGAATTTTTAAAGACTTTCCCTAGATGTGTCTTTAGGCTTGGGGGAAGCTGCTGTTGCTGGAATTTTATATAACAGAAGTTTCAGAGGTCTTCCTCTGCTTCATCTCCTCAATCCCCTGACCGACATGGCTGCCCTCACCAGGACAAGTGAGCTGAGCAGATCCTCCTTGGGAAGGAGCACATTTCTGTTCTCTCTGAAGCAGCTGATCTTGACAATGGCAACTTCAACCACAACATGACAGCACATTTTAAGCACGGGAGCAGATCTGCTGTTACAGATACCTCAATGAAGGGAAGAAAGAATCCTTAACCTGCCAAGAACAGGCACAGGTTGAGGGCCACACCATTTCTGCACAAGGGAAAACCCCCTCAGATCCTGCACTGCCAGTGCTTGGTGGGAACAGAACAAGAATTTCGTGTCACTGGTCCTTGAACATGGGTTTCAGAGAATGCAAACTGGTCAGATTCTAACAGCCTCTCAGTCCAATGTGCTCAGTTTGTAGGATGATTCCTCTACACTTTGCCACATCACCCACTGATATCCCCTTTCATTACAGCTCTCCTGGAAATTCATTTTACCTCTCAGTTGCTAATATGGTCAACAGGGATGGTTGTTCAGGCAACCAACAGACACAATCCACTCAAAACATCACGTTCTTACCTCGAGCACATACTTCTCTAAAGACCTGATGTTTTCCAGAGCCTCTGGATCCTGGTGGATAACTACTACCTCTTTCAAAGGATACTGGGAAAAAAAAAGAACCAAAAACCAGAAACTTAATTATTCAGTTTGCCCAGGTTTATCTCAAAGTTAGAAAGCTGTTACACATTCCCAAGGTATGACAGGAGATGTGGGGAGTTCTAACCTTGACTGGGATGGTTTTTCTGTCTCTGATCACTCGTCCCAGCTCAATCACAGACTGCAAACAAGAAACGGCACTTTCAATTTTTTTGTCGATGAGATCCTCCCTAGATTAGAAAGGAAACATTATAATTGCTTCATTTTCATCTCATCTCTTTGAGCAGACTGAAAACATTTTACCCCTTCTCTGACATTTCCTGCAACTGACTCAATTATGCCCTGGTTGGGGCAATTTGAAAAATGAACAAACAGGCTCTTCCTCTCTCTTTGTGGAGAAGATGAGGAGGAAATAACTTGCTGAAAACAAATAGCAGAGCTATTTTTATATCTTTTGTTAGCACCTCTCACAAGGTGGAGAGGATTGAGTCATACAACCTATTCTAGTAATAGCCAATAAAAAGTACAATTTACATTAATAATATCATAAGAAGATGCAGAAAGATATTATAAATAGGGTACTTATAGCAACAATTAATTCCCTCTAACAACAATGCACTGGATCTCAATTTATCATCTTTTCCAGAAATTGCAGGTATTTGAGCTTGATGTTTTAGAGTTTCATTATCTTTCCTGGCTCAATAATTTTAACACCCTTCCATTTTGAGGCAAGGCAGGGTTAGTGGGTTTTTTGCCTTTTGGGGTTTTTTGGGGTTGGGGTAAGGAGAGGATTGGGATTGAATTTTTGACTTTTTTTCTTTAGTGAGCTGACATTTACATCTTGTTTCAAATGTACAAGCAGTGAGATGTTCAGAAAATGTGGTTTTGCTGATTTGTTGAGTAGATGCACTCCTTGGGCAGCTCCTGTAAAACCACTCAGGTATCAAAGCAAGAGCAGAAGTATTGGTTAAAAATATGAGTAAGATATATTCATATAAGATATGAATAAAATTAAATGAAGGCAGATACTTGTAATCTAAGGAGCAAAAGTACTGGGACAAAAACCACAACTCCAGTAAGGACTAGCCAGAGAAACAGAGCTGGTGAAGCAGAATTTATAACTGAAATATCTGCTTCATTAGGGCTTTCCCTATTTTGAAGCTTTTGTTCTTCCAAAAGCCAGTGCTTCAGGATGATCCTCCAACAACTTGCAAACGTGGAAATTACAAGATGGAATATTTTGCTTCCAGAAAGCTTCATACAGGATTATGTGGCAGTATTCCTTGCCACCACTGAACAACATTGCAGAGCCACAACATGACAGTATTTTTCACAGACTGAATGCAAATCCACACAATTTAATGCAACCCATCTGTTCAGACACTGAGCAACCAAGCACGACCTCGGTGGGGTTTTAACACAGGTGGTGAGTCAAGCTCAGCTGTGGCAGTGGCCAAGTGCTTCAGCTTTGTCTGCACTCACCATACTGGTGAAGTGGTATTTTCTATAACTGCATCCAAAAATCTCTCTCCCTATTAATGGACAATATTGTCCTCGTGCTGAATCAGAAAGCTTTCAAAGTAAATGCAATCATGTGCTTTGAAACTCAAACTTCAACAATAATCTGGATTAGAAAAGGCTGGTTTTTATGGGACAAGGGAACAACTGATAGACAGGGGATCCTATGAATTCCACAAACTAGTACCAGACAAAACCCCAAACAAAACACACTTAGAGGAAAGTGGTGCAAGCCTCAAACACATCCCACATTTGGATGATGCAGCACTAATGGCAGTGAAGAGTGACTAAGCCACTTTTAAATGCTCGTGCTAAGCCCTGAACTGAGTCCCTGAAAACAGCTCCCCATCCTTCCCTAACTCCCTTCTACAGGAGCCCAAACCTATTCCTGACCAGGAATGGCATTCTTTGATTACACATTCTTCACAGCACTTGCCCAGGGAACAGAAAATCAGCGCCATCATCACCAGGTCCCTGTTGCAGTAACTCTCACTACTAAAGCTCTCACAAAGACCACACACCCTCCTTGAAGGATGCAGCAGCCATAAAAAGATACACCATTAGAGAAGGTTTAAATTTTTAAACTGTAAAGTATCAAGGTCAGGTCTCCTGTCCTTGAGGGTTTTCACACTGAGCTGCAACTCTGAAGGGAATTTTTTTCTCTTATATTCAGGGACCAAGAGCAGACAGTGCTGTAGGAATTAAATGCAGGAACTAACTTAATCCACAGCAATACCAGTGATCTACTGATCCTTTAGGGCCTTTCACAGTTAGGCACCACAGCTTGGAGTCAAGACACAGTTTGAGGAGTAAAAAGGGATATTCCTGCCCACCATAACAAAATATTATGAACATGCATTCCTCCTAATTGTTTTCCTTCCTATCTCCAGTCCTTGAAGGAAACACCAATCCACTGCTTAAATGTGGAGGGGAAAGAAAATTCCCAGCTAAAATTGAGGGTAGAGTGTGAAGTGCACTGCAAGTGAAATGCTCTACAGCAAAGAGACTAAAATTCATCAATCTTAATCAAAATATAAACATCACAGAAGAAAACATGGTCACTAGCATCCTAAAGTTTCTTCAGTGATAAGGGAACATTCACATTATTAAAGAAATTTGTTTTCATGTTATGCAGTTTTAAACACAAGTGAGGGAGCACTGTTCTGTGAAATCAAAAAATCCCCAAACCCCAAAAATGAACAAAAATCCCCCAAACAACCAACCAAACCCTCATTTTGCCACCTAAGAGCTGCCTCTTACCTGACTTGGGGGAGCATGAGGTAGTGGATGCTCTCAGTGTTCTTTTCCTGGACCGATGCTGGATCAATGAGTGTTTTCAGATTCTGGTACATCAGCTCAGTGATAAATGGAGTATATGGTGCCTGCAATGTTGCATTCCATCACCAGCTTTCCTTTATTGCTTGTACATTATGAATCAGTAATACCATGAATTACATAAGGACAGTTCAGCAAAAACAATGCTTACACAGTGTCTGCAACTGGGATGTTATTCAAAATGCAGACTGAAATAAATAATGGAGTTCAGGCTACTTATTTACCTCCTTCCTGATATTTAAATGTTATTTTTGGGAATCAGGGAAGAGATTACAACGTGTCCCTATCAATCAGGTGATACAGGCCTTCTTTTTATTACCGTGAGGCAGATAAGCAAATAAAGGGGAGAGATGGAAAACAAACTGTGCTACACAAAGATGCTTTTACATTAACTGCATTGAAGTGTTATTGAGAGTGGGGTGTAATTCCCTTACCATGAGCCTGCACATGGAGAACAAGACACTAAACAAGGTTTCCAAGGCCATAATGCAGTCCTCAGTCCCATTCTCACCCTAAAATGAAGAATTCACCAAGAAAAAAAGCGATTTTAGGATCAGGAAGTGCACTTCAATAGGCTTCAAAAGTTTCCTATGTTAATGCAATACACTCGTTTCCCAAACTGTAACCACTCAATTCCAACCAGCAAGTGCAACAAAATTATTGGGCATTTGGGTTGGTTTTTCCTACAGAGCAGAGAGGGGAGAAAACAGTTAACTTTTGTGCCACTCTCAGGCACAAAGTGGCAGCATTTAAAGCCAAGATCTTGTGTGGAGCTGCCACGAGCATCCCATCACCAGGGACTGCTTTTGTTGCCAGGGCAGGACTGCAGCAGCTGATCCCTACCTTGAGCCTCCTGCGGTTCATCCTCACGTACCAGTTGGTCAGAACATCCACAAACTTCACCAGCCGAGGCACCACCGTGTACAGCCTGTAAGCTGCAAGGGAAAAATGGTTCCTGCACTTCAAACCTGCCCTCTGCAAGCTCCTCACTTCTAAACCACATCATTATCTACAGTCCTGGTGTTAAACACAGCACTGGAGCAGCAGCGAGCTCCAAAAAGCGACTGAAATATTGATCATGTTAAAACTGGATTTTGAATATGCACAGCATCATTCTCATGCTCAAGCCAAACACCCCCCACCCCAAATTGCTTCCCTAATCCCACACAAACAGACATTATGGGAGCCTTATGCTTTTATCTGACTGGTAAAGAGGATAGTGGATAAGAGACTATTAATGGCAGGGGATTGGGCAAATCCTCCATTTGCACATGCTGCAAATGCAGCCAAGGCACTTCAAGTTGAACAGAAATTATTGCAGAACCAGAAAATAAAATTTTCTTAATTACAGCCAACGCTTCCTTCTTTTGCTCTGCAGATTTAAAATGAGACACCTATTTGAACCAACTCTCCTCAAATTAATTAGTTTTTCAGTATTTTTCTAGGTAACAGGGTAAGCTAAAATGTGATGTAGCAGCAAAGCTGATGAGGTAAGAGATAAACTGAGCTGTATTTTCAAGTTCTGTGTAACTGAAATCATGGAAAGCTGCCAGCACCAAAGTCATCACCAGCATCACTACACAACAGGGAAACAAATTTCACCTGTTCCTGAGAAAACTGGGGGGGCAGGGGAGGATGGACCTTACACAGGACTCAATTTTCTAAGGAAAAACTTGTATTTAACTTCTCTAAAAGCCAAGAGCTTCTTGATCTCCATTCTGAATCGGTTTGGATCTTGGCTTTAAAAGCTCCACCAGACTTTTCACCGTGTTTTGTAGAACAGAAGTGTTTGTGAAGGCAGAGAAGTAGGGTTTAAACCCACGAAGGAAATGCCCAGAAGATTCACACCATGGTGGGGAAGACATTATTTATGGAGGAATTTGTACTCCTAAAAAATCCTAACCTTTCCTCTCTGGCTGTACATTATTTAGTTAGGAGACTCGTTATAAAAAAAAATTAAAATAACCAAAAAATCCCACCCTTCAGGGACAATGTATCTTTATCCAGACATACAGTATTAGCCTGGAAAAATGCATTTCTGTTCCCAAGAGCTGTAACCATATCGTGAAATCTGCTTTTTCTGACTCAGGAAAAAGCCATGGATATATGTGGAGACACTGCACACTTCTTTTAATTTCAGTCATCAGAAGAAAAAATGTTTTACTAAAATAAGTGCTTGTATCAGGCACTTTAGTAGAAAATAAAAAGCCTAATAAGGCTTCTTGATTTTTAATACAGAATTTTAGCACCCCTGGAACATGTCAGGTTTCAACACATGTAACTTGTGCCATTTTCCAGGGATATTGGGAATGGGGCTGGGCCTGCTCTTCTCCAGTTGCACACACTCCTGGAAGGCAGAGCTCTCCCCATGCAGGACCTGCAGAGGGCTGCTCCCACTCTGGAGTTTTTCCAGGCTCTCTCAAGCACCTAGAGTTGGAGGGGGCACAGGTTCAGCCCCTTCCTTCCTTCCCCCTCAGCCCTTTCAGGTGAGGTCAATCCCATCCTGACCCTACTCAGGCTGACACTGCCACCTCTCCAAGTGCCAGGGGAAACTGGGGCAAAATTAACATAAGTGGGACTTCATGGAAACATTTTTCCAGAGGCAGGAGATCAGTGTAAAATTCAGCTCCTCTCCAAAAGACACTGGATGAAACGGAAGAAGCAGAGCCCAGCTGCAGCATTTCCCTGGTCAGTGGGGTCTCCTCAGCACTGCCAGTTTCAAACCTGTGTGTTCTTACACCCCATCACCTCCAACTGCAGGAATTTGTATTTTTATTTATCTCCTTTATCGAGCATTTGACATTATCAGTCACCATTATAATCTTCTCTTGTCTCTTCCTGACATTTTTCCTACTTGAGGTGATATGAAGTAGAAAATCTTTTCCAAAAAAAAAAAAAAATCCCAAAAGAGGTTTGTAGAAGAGATTAGCACCAGAGTATCATGTCACAGTGCACAAATTCACTGCATCTCATTAAGATCTGCCTGACTGAATCCAGAGGTTATGCAGAAAAATAAATTGAAAAATTCTGTTTATTAATCCCCTCTAAATGAGACTGCCACTCATTTGATGAGCACACGATGTTATCTTCATCTACCACAGCACAACAGCATTTCATACCAACACTCCTGCCTTGGGAACCTTTCCACTGTCATTTTCCAACAGGAACTCTCTTCTCCTGCTTGGAAGGATCTTCTTACTTTGTAAAGATGGTCACCAACACATCCCTTTTTGTCAGCTTCATCTTCCTCTCAGAAACCCAGAGCAGAGAATTTAAGTTTCTACCCCCATATTCACCTTTGTATAAATATTTCTGTTTAAACCATGCACTGATCCAAGACCCCAGGTTCACAAACTCACAAATGAATTTCTCTGTCCCTCAGAGTACTTTCCTCTTTACATGAAGCACATAAACTTGCCCAGGCTCTGCTTATTTCTGCTTGACAACACATGAAACTCAACACAAACCACCATCAAATTCCAAGGATAACAACTTGCAGGAAGAAGCCACATTTCCATCAGTAAGAGCCAGCTTTCATCCTATCTCTAGGCTGGGTAGCTTGAGGATTCTTTTTTCCTTTAATGGAATGTTCTTAGATGAGCTCACATGAGTTTTGCTCATACCAAATGACCTGATCTATCTACCACAGCAGGATAAACTCATCAGACTGGTCTGGGTGAGAGTGACCACATCAGTCAGAGGGGAAAGCAAGAGATGAGTGAAGGCAGGGCTGTCCTGTGTCCTCAAGCACATCTGGCATTTACCTCTTTCCTTATTATCTCTTATCTCACTTAACAACTTCCTTCCCAAGACCAAGGCTTCTAAAAATTCTTCTGAGGGTAACTTAAGCCCACAGGCATGAGAGGGGTTATTTGTTTATTCATGAACAGGAATGACAATGGCCAAAGCCATCTTCTTTCCAATATCTGGGGTTCCAGTGCTATCAAATGCACCAAAACCTCTTCAAATCCTACTGTGACTTTACCCTCAAGTTTATCAACTCCTTCAGGGGGTTCTTGCAGCATCTCCTCTTTGCAATTAAGTGTCCCAATGTAATGTGAGCAATGAGAGGTATAGGATGATGAAAAACACCATCCCATAAAAGGAGGAAGAAAACAAGCAGGAAGTAAAACCTGGACAATACCTTCTTACAGCTATGCCATATGCTAATACCATCCACCTACTCTACACACTCCCACAGTATGATTCCAAAGAAACCCTCTCCATGGAACTGTACCAGGGACAAATTTATTGCCAGTGCTCATGTACCTCTCAAAATTATTTTATTCAGCTGACTTGAGCACTGCCCATTTTATCCCTTTTTTACAGCTTCTCCAAATTCTATTTGGCTTCCTTTTCACTGCTGTCTTTCAGTGACTTATAATATTATTAATTGCTCCAAGCACTGCAGCAGACGTTGTTACAGCAACAAGCTCCATCACCGAGCTCACAGGATTAGCTGTGACAAAAAAAGCCTCATCACTTTTTGAAATCTCATGAACAAGCACAGCAAAATCTGACTTAACACCCATGAAAGCAGCATTCCATGGATTATGGGAGCTGGTTAAAGATTTCCTTCCTTTTACCAGAGCCTTTCATGGAATTTGGGAATCTCTGTGTGGAAAGGAACATTCTGCAATCAAACATGAACCACCCCCAGACCCCCTGAGCAAAAGTGCATACCTGCCATTTCAGCTTTGAAGAACTGGATGAGGGACTGGGTGAAAGAAAGAATCCATTTATCCATGATGTTATTGCTCTCCTTAACTGTGTTCTCATTGTAAAGGAATTCTCTTCCCTCATCCTATCATAAAAACACAAAGCACATCTCCAAGTCATCAGGGTATATAATCAAACCTCTATATCCAATTACCTGTCAGCCACCAGTGTTTTGGAATCTTCCCTGAGTTACACTGGTTCCCAACCAGCAAACACTGAATTCCAGACACAGGTATGTAAGAGAAGGAGCTGTGGAAAACCTGCCTCTCACTGCTGCCTCTCCACAACTTCTAACTGCACAGGAGGCCATGATTTGGGCCTGTTAAAGCAGATAAAAAGCAGTGCCAGTCCTCCTTTCCCCGTGGGCAGGGTGAGCCCCAGCCTCCAGACACAGGGCAGGATCCTTGGATCTGCACAACTCCTTCATCCAGGAGGATCTGAGGAATTTCTAAGGAATTTACTGTGCAGATGGATCCTATCTGGGGAGCAGGCCTAGAAACAAGGCCACTACTTTTTTAAGAACATGTGACAATTTCAACACATTAAAACACAGATGAATGTAGCATGCTGAAAAAACAGCTGGAATTTTTAGCACCCAGCAGAGTGCATTAGTGCTGCTTTCCAGAGCACTGATGTTTGCAGCCATCTGAGAAATGTCAGCACTTTGCTGGTTCTGCAGGGCCTTGCAAGCAAAACCATGTCTGTGCCTGGTCTCTTTCTACCCTGAACATTCTTACAACAGGTTGGAAATGGTTTGGTTTTTTTCCCCTGAGATTTACAAACAGTATTTAACAGCAGGTTTTGAAAGTCTTTAGACTTTCTCTTCCCTCAGAGTCCAGATGAAAAAATCTGTTTGGATTATTCAACCCCGCAACTAAGGACCCACGTTCACAGTACAAAGGAGAAGATTCATAGGAAAGAAATGCAGAAGAGGAGCAATCCCAGTGTGAGGTCAGCAGTCATTAACCAACTACAATTAAAGGGGGAGTTACAAGGAGCATTAAATCATTATTATACCTGACCCAGGACACTGGGATTTTACTTTCTCTCTTGCAGAAAGCAGAATACAATTAAGTTGCTTAAACCTGTGCATGAAAGCTAATTTAAGCATTATCACCTCCAATAGCACATTCTTTTGCCTAATATGGTGCATATGAAGGATGTGTCTATTTAGAAAGAAAAAATCCATCTGATGAATTACGAAAACTACCTCCTTAAGCACCTGGATTTTTCCACTGGGGTCTTCCATCCCCAACTGAGCTGACATTGCAAGATTTAATGGGATCATAGCAAAAAGCTACAAAATTCACTTTAGACAATTCAAAGGTCACACAGGATAAACAAGTGTATTTTGGGGGTAACAGCTACATTTGTCTGATGAAGACTGTCTAGGGATCCTAAACAAAGACTTGTTAAATACTAGGATCTGGAGTTAGCAAACCTTCTTCCTCAAAGAGATTGCAAAAACAGATAAAACCAATTGTTTAAGTTGGGTGTTTACTATACTGATTTCTGAAGCCAGCTGCCTTTATTAATTCAAATGGCAGCTCTCCACAGTGACCAGGCTGCCACTGCAACTGCACATGGAGTACAAGGTTTGCACTTTTCATTTAGCTCCCACTCCTCCATAAAAGCATGCACTAACCTGCTGTCATTCATTTTAGCTGAAAGATTGAAATTGGTTTCAATAGAAACTATACAATATACACATCAAATCTTCAATTTTAATGAAAAATTACTATAAGAAAGAAATTTTAATCTTGCTTTCACGCTGGAAGTGTAGAAACTCCTGTCACTCATCCAGCATTTTTAGTAGACTTCAAATATGATCTACAAGCCTAAAGCATTATTGCTTTTGTGATTTGCCTTTCTTTCCATTTCCATTTCTGAATCTTTTTTCTAAGTTGCATTTAAATATAACTTTTAAAAAAATTACTGTCATGTTACAGAAGACAATCTTCTTGCTGTGGCTAATGTATTCAGGACTGAGTATTCCCATGTTAAGCATTTTAATGCAGATTCATAATTAAAGTTCCAGTAAATGAGTTAGCTCAAGAAACTGTCACAGCAGCCACTGCTGAAAATAACTTTCCTGACTGATCTGCAGTTCTGCTCATGTTCAGTGTGTGTGGTGCTGAGAACTGCTCTCAGTGCAGAGGAACTTGGAGCCCAAGTGACAGATCCACCTGGACAGACTTTCCTGGGCTGGAGCTGTGCTGGCCACACCACACAGAGGAACAGCAAAGAAAGCAGCAGCACTAAGGCAGGGTCATTGGGACCTGCTGCCTCTGATGCCAGAATGATTTTTTGCTTTTTCTTTCACACCCCTCTCACACACTCTTTTATAGTTTGATGTGTTCTCAGTGCTTTTAGCCCCACACTTGTACCTCCCCAAGGCTGAGAACTCAGCTCAGCCCCACGGCACCATTAAACCAGGAGAGCAAACATCCTGGGAGCCCCAGACACCAAGGGCCTCTCCAGAACACATTTGGGAACCTCGGCCAGGCCCAGCCAGGGGGAAGGTTCCTCACAACGAGGGCTTCACTCCAGCCTCTCCCTGGGGGATCTTTGATAAATATGTTAATTTTGCAAGGCCTATAATTGTGTGTATTTTAGTGTGAGGTGTGCATGCATTTTCAGGGCATTCCACCTGGACCAAGTGCTGCACCCAAGGATCCTGAAATAAACCCCAAGGTAAAAACCCCTTTTCCCCATAAACTGTGTTTTGGTTTGAATTTTAAGACCAGGGAAAGGCAACACCTCTAGCTGCTCTGGAAACACTGACAGGAAAACCCAGCCAGGTTTAGCAGGGACATCTCAGAAGGATCCCCTCCAGCACACGTGGCTGTACCTGCTGTTCCCAGGGCGTGATGAGCAGCAGGTAATTGCTCACTGTGTCCTGACCCCACAGACACCAGGTCTGGACCTCCAATTTCACAAGTCTGAATGCAGTAGAATCACACTGATGTGAAATAAAATGGACTCAACAGCACTTTAATCTGAGAAATGAGAGCTGCCATGTCTTGGCAGTCCCCCACCTTCCCCTCCTCCTTTCTATATTTAATAAGCTCGGTCAAGAAGAGAAAGATGAAGGTGATTACAGCTTCATAAAGCATGCTACAAACAGCAAATAACAAATGAAGAGCAAGTATTATCTACAACCTGATCCAACTTAGAACAAGGAGGTAAAGATCAGATGACCTCCAGAGTCCAGACCTCCCTTCCAATCTCAATTTCCCTACAATGCTGATTCCCATGAACCCTGCAGAAGCAGAAAATCCCTTGCACTGAGCCCCCCCAGAGCTGTACCTTGTGCTGCAGGATCTGCACGTTCTGCACCAGGAAGCGATAGGCATTGTACCAGGGCAGGAACACATCCTTCAGGATATCCCTCACTCCCTCCTCCTTAAACCTCAGGTTTTCTGCTCTTACCACAGGAGAATTGATCAGGTACAACCTGAAAAATAAGAGCACAACACTTCAAAGCTTAAAACTGCACTTACTGACAGGGTTTCACACTAAAAACTCCAAAGATTATTCTCCTGTAGGCATGTAACAAACTGAGCATAAAACCATTTACTAGTTACTGCTATAGGAGTTTTTCTAAGATGCTGCATACAAAATTTGAATTTAAACTTTGGTTTTTTACTCTAGAAGTTAACTGAAGTGCTAACACATGCCATGTGATGCCATCACAGTACAAAACAAGCAGAGGTTGCATGGAATTAACATTCATCTTTAGGATGGCACCTATTGTTTTGGCAATATTTTGAATTCCTTAATGACAACCCAGTATCTTTCTACTCAATCTAGTTCATTTCCTCAGTTATGAGAAGCTTTGACAGAACTAAGGAGCAGAACAACACAGGCAAACTCAGGGAAAAGAGCAGAAATTACCATTTTTAAGAAAGACAAGCCCCAAAAGGGGACATAGGATGTACCTCCTCCAATACCAAAGTGCCTCAGCTCCAGGGACAGCTCTGAGGGAGCAAAGCA
Source organism: Erpornis zantholeuca (assembly GCA_013400515.1). NCBI lineage: Eukaryota > Metazoa > Chordata > Aves > Passeriformes > Timaliidae > Erpornis > Erpornis zantholeuca. The sequence goes on from VZTN01007643.1 coordinate 223,147, forward strand.
GAGTATCCAGGTGACACCAACTACTTATATAAAGAACAGAATGTCCCTCAGCTTCTTTGCTGTCTCTGAGTTTACAAAAAAACCATCTTTATACTTTACCTCACCTTCTTTCCCAAACAAACATTCTTAAACTGGAATCTACCAAATTAGCTCAAAGAGAAACCAGGCCTTACTCAGGTATTAAAAAAAACTTGAATTCAAACTTGGTTTAGAAACACTTCATTTAATTTTCCAAATATGAAAAAAACCAAATACTTTTTTGTGTTAAAGATTGTGCCATTTTCCAATCCAAATTTATTAACCCATTTTCTCACATTTTTAAACTTTTAAAATCGTGATTCTAAACTAATATAACTTTACAGGCACTTCCTTTAGGAGGCTTTAAAACCTTAATGGGGTTTGACACAGCACATTCAAGAACACCAGACCATAAATTCTTCAGGATAGAGGGCTCCTTCCATTAAAACTAATAGATAAAAATAGAGCTGCCAGAATAAACAGGCAGTAATGCAGCACAGAAATGGGCTTACTGGATTAAAATAAAAAAAAAATTAATTTTTAAATTCATAGAATGAATTAAGAATTATGAATTATTATTATGAATTTAATTTTTAGATTCATAGAATGGCTTGGGTGGGAATAGACCCCAAAGATCAGCCATGTGAATTCATACCTGAATTCAAATTATAAATTTACAGAAGTACAGAACAATTAATGGCAATGAACTAGGAAGTCCTTAAATTAAAACTAGAATTTAGGTCTCTCTTTAAACCACACCTTCCTTCTATCACAATTATTCACATGCCACAGTTTTGGTGCTGTAGTAGTATTTTTGGTTTGTTGGGTTTTTTGTTTCTTTGTTTTAATAAAGCAATCCTACCCTGCCTTACAATATGTCAATGTTAAAAGAGCAATTTCCTCACAAAGACACATTTATTCTATGGAAAGAGAAATAAGGCAGCCAAGAAAACAAGAGTTCCATCAGTTTAGCTACAGCCATTCTGTTACCCACTGGGCAGAAAATAAACCCTTCCTCCAAACAAGGCAGCATTACAAAGTTTGCTAACAATGTATGAGAAAAAAATAAAGTCATCTCCTCTTCCCCCTTCTGAAGCAGCAGCTTTTGAATTATTTTTCTGCATGTTAAGAGCAGGCTGAGAGGAGGATGTGACTCCTTCACTTCTAACAGCAATGCTTACTCCAGGACAGAGGAAAGCAAAGGCCTGGAAATGCCATGCCCAGCAAATTCCTTCTGACACAGCTCAGCTTGGACAGGTCTCCAGCCCAGGTCTCAGCAATACTGAAATGCAACTGCTTTGGCCATTCTTACAGATTTCACTCAGGATTCAAATTTCATGAAGCCTCAAGTTGGGTTGGTAAATTGACTGTGCTGCTTTTCTGCTGTTTGCCCTTTCTACTCAATTCCATATTCATTTCACCAACTTATATCTATATTTTCCGCTGATCTATTTATCAAGCTACTGCTGAGAATACTTCAAAGCTGGAGTTAAAATATACATATATATTTGTGTACTGCAAAAGCTAAAGTAACTCTGCAGGGAAACAGTGCCAAGGAAAAAACCTCAGTTGTAGCTTTTGCTATAAACAGAGAACATCAAGAGCCTCAGAAAAAGCAGAGAACTGAATTGCAGAGCTCCTTCCAGAAATGAGCCCAGGCTGCAATGCTTTTTACTCTCTGTGTGGGTGTAGGTATAAATAAATGTGACATTAAAGAATGAGTAGCCTGGCAGAAAAATGAATTAGCTTCTTAGAAATTAAAAAAAAAAATACATGAATAATGGAAGTGTAACTTCTGGTGTTTGAGATTTTTTTGGTTTGTTTATAAAAAAGGCAGGGTTTTTTTTCAACAGAAACATCACCTGTGATTTAAAAATCTCCAGTATGAGTAACTCCAGCCCTTTTCACTCATATTATTGCAGCTACCAACTCACTGCTACCCTGCTAACACACCTTGTTTATTTCTAAAGAGCAACCTTGATTAAATATAAGAACTCCATCCAACATGTACTAAATCCTTTAAATGCTAAAGCTTGAAACAATTAGGAACTTCACATTGATTTTTTTTAAATTACCTAGAAACAACAACCATCTTCCTCAAATAAACATTCAGCTTTCACTCAGCCCATCAGTTCTGTGTGTAGCTGTAACACACACAATGTGTGATAGCTGAAGGGTTTCTTATATGCACAAGAATTACAGGGCTCCAGAGAAATGCCCAAGTAGTGCATTCCTGCAGTTATTAAAATGACTTTATTGTACCTTTACCTCGAGGTACCAGGTGATGCTATAGCCAGTGCACCAAGCCAGAGCACCAAGTGACTGTGTAATTACTTCATATGTTCCTGTAATTTTAATGAACCACTTGAACTGTGTTTAATCTCTCTTTGACCAGGACAATTTATCTACACACATTATGCTACTCCACTTCTGCTCTTCTGGTGCCACTACTACTAGGTGCAAATTACATATTTACATCAACAAAACCAAAGCACTTTCTCTCTAGAAAATACACAGTGCAAACAGCAAACAAATGTTTGGTGCATTATGCACAGGCCCTTCTGTAAGACAATCATTTAACAGTGACCTTGTAGTATTGTTAACAAATATTTTATTCACACTACTTGGCTGTCACAGTGGTCTAGAAGTTTCTAAAATTAACTTTCTTCGTGTTGCTAGTGGTCTAGAAGCTTCTAAAATTACCTTTCTTCCTGTTGCTAACTGTCAAACCCCCACAAGCAGCCTCTTGGTGTGGATGTGCCATGAGCAGGGAGCCAACACATGCCACTGGAGATCCACCACAGGAATCCTACCTGAGTGCATCAGCTCCATAACTGTTCACAATGTGCATCGGATCAGGGTAGTTCTTCTTCCTTTTGCTCATTTTTTGGCCATCACTAGAAAATATTGGAATATAGGCATCAATTCCCAGAACTCTTGCAAAACATGGATAAATAAAAAAGGCCCTTCGAATCCAGCTCAAATTTCTGTCCTAGTATGCTCTTGGTGGCACAGACATAATTATATATATATATATATACATCTATATATTGGCACATTGTTTCTGTAGGATTGTTGAACCCACAGAAGGTTCCCACAAAACCCAACCCAAGAGGCTCCCAAGTTTCAAATCTAAGCAGGAAATGTGTCCTTCCTACCAAATCTGAGGGAACATGCACTTGTTTTGAATCAATCTCTCCAGCCCACTGGCAAAACTTCATTCGAAAATAAAGGGAAACAAATGTAATTAACTTAAAATTACATCTAAAGCTCCATTTATCATCCCCTTTACTCTGCATTATAGGTGTAATTCCTTTCCTATTCTCATTATCCATTTTCTCTCCCAAGGCAGGACTAATCCTGCTGGAAAGAACCCAGTGCAGCAGGCAGCTGGGATGTGTGAGCCTCTCACTCTCAGGTGCCTCTTATCTCCTGCAGCACTGATATCACCCTGGCAAGTCTTAACAGCTCCAAAGTCCATTTCACGTTCCATTTACAATTTGCAGGACTTATCTGAAACATCCTTTGACTAAAAACCTGCTCAGGAAGGAGCTGATTGACACCAACCTGGCAAGGACGAGGCCGTTCACAATGACATTCTTGAAAGGAGGCCTCCCAAAAAGAGCAGTGGACAGCACCAGCAAAGTGTAGAACCTGAAACGAGAGACAATATAAGAGTGACTTTAGAAACACACCAAGCTAAAGCCTGCATGTCTTCATTAAAAAATTCATGTTTCATAATGCTGCTTTCCTCCAGCAAAGATGAATTTGAAGTCTGGGCAACATTTACATGGCAAAGAGTCAGAAGAGCTTATAGGAAGTAGATCTTCATATTTGTAGCATTATTGTGCTGTCTGCTCAGCTGGGATCTACTAGTCCAGGAAGGCAGAAAAATTCTAATAGGAAGCATTAAGAAGATCATGAAGAAGAAAATAGCAAAAGTACAAAAAAGGGAATTCTGCCCCTGAACAAGTTTGCTATTTGCTCACTGCAAACCTCTGAGCATGGATCAGTCAGGACCAAACACAGCACACAGGACCAGTGCACTTCTGTGTGTGTTAATTGCAGCCTGACAGACAATGGAACATCATATAAAAGTATAAAAGCAAGTTATCAAAAAGGGGAGGAGCCTCCTTCCAGTCCAGCCAAACGTTTGATCAGAAGGAGGTTGTGGCTCCCTGCTTCAATCAGCCATCACTAGGAAATAAGAGAATGTTCCCACAACAAAAGGCAGCAGTGGTTCCTCCCCATTCTATTTGATGTGTTACAACCACTCTGTAAACTGGGACACTCTGGAAATCAGTGCTGGAGCAAGCACAGGCACCTGTTGTTCACAAGGTTGATGTATGATTATATGTGGGAAATTAAGTGGAAGTGCAGGATGATGTGATAATTTCACACTCAGGAGCCAGAGCCTTCACCAAAGGAGGGATGTGTGAGCTGCTGGAACTGCACTGTTGGTAATTACTCTGAAGAAAGTAACTGGAGGGTGGGCCACAGCTCTCCTGGTTCAAAACAGGCACCACACTGACAAGTGCTTAGCAACCTTCAAAGAGAAGGTGATTATAAAAAAGCTGTAATAAGGCACAGGAGGTTATGTCTCAGAACTATGTATTTGCATGAAGATTTAGTGGAGAAACACTTCAGTGGGGTGGAAAAAAAATCCATCTGTATGTTCCAAAGTTGTTTTTATCAAAAAGCAGCCTGTAATTGCAAAAGCATTATTCTGGCACTTGAGGGTCCTCTGCAGAGGTTGCTGTGTGCATTTATTCAGTGACTTCCATGACAACTCTAATGCTTATCTCAGGCCCTCAACTCTCAAAATCACCTCTGCTCACACTGCAGGATACAAATTCTCTTTATTAAACTGCAGTTTAATTTCATGAATTTTAACCAATACTCCTCTCCACCTGCACACAAATGTTTGCACTCAAAATCCCTATCTTGATTTTGAAATTTCTTAAGAAAACCCCTAAACACAAATATCTGAGGATTTCCTCAGATGAGTAACACCTCAAGCCTACAGGGTTGACAGTTCATTACAGACACAGCAGTTCTTCCTTAGTATTTATTAAAAAGTTCCTCATTGACAAACTCCCAGCACTTTCTGCAAACTGCTCACAAATTCCCATATGAGAGCACCCAAATTTGCAGGTCAAAAGCACAAAGCAGAACCAACTAGGAGATATTTCAATATTGTTTAGGAATTCCTAATTCCCTGTATTAGGAAAATTGTACAGGCAGACTGTGAGCAGTGAAAAAATGCATGCAAGGATACTTCAGAAATTTCATGTTCAATCTGTCAAACCCAAAGAGCCTCAGCATGAGGTGCCTTAGTTGATGACAGCTACAAGACTCTCTTTGAGAACCTGTGATCCACATATTCTGATGGAACTCTTCTGATTCTTCCTCAGGTTGTGCTTCTAAAATTCACCTCATTCACTCTGAATATTTTAAAGGAGTGTCTTTCTGCACCTTATTTTACAAATATTTTGTCCACAGACATTTGTTTCCTAAAAACCTCCTCAATTTCTCTTCTGCTTCACCTTCCATTCACCAAATCTCAGTCTGTTTCTAGGTATGTCCTTGCAGATAAACAGCTGTCAGTCAAACAACACCAAAAAAAGCCCTAACAGGGACAGAAATTCACTCCTTTGCTCTGCTTTCCACTTAGGAGAAAACAGGGAGGGAATATTTTCTCCTTTTTTTCTTCAACAGCTGTGGGTAAATTCATGATCCTGTGGTTCATACCAAAGCCCTCCAGCTGGGAATTCCCTGTAGGCCACCCCATTCTGACCACAACCATAAATCTTGCTGCATTTCCCCACAGAGGCAGAGCCTTTCCTCCCACTCTGCCTGGACTGCCAGTCTTGCAACCCAGCTACTCTTTGTCTTTCACAAATATAATTCAGCTATTTCTCTCTCCATGCAGAAAGTCATCAAAAATACCACTTTCTTGGACAATCACCTTTGTCACATTAATTTTCCCCTTGTCTCCCTTGACTTTTTCTCCTCCTCTGTGGAGTGAACCAGAAGCCACCAAACCTGCACCTCCTGAGCCTTTCTCCACCTCCCAGTCCTCACCTCATGGCAGCTGCAGCCTCTAAGCTGACACAAAATCCATCTCCATTCTCAATGTTCACACTTCACACAGGATGTGCCAAACACAAATCACATCCTGTGCTCTCAACACTTCAGAACTCACCTGATTGTTGTTCTCTCAGACCTCACACCTCTTAATTCCTTCTGTCTCTCACAAATCAGAAGCCCCAGATAACAGCCAGGAGCACCTGGGAAAGGTGTTTGGATTTCCCCACCACACACAGGTGAAACACACCTGGCTCTGGGTAAGACTCCCAGGAATTCTTATGCTGATGTTAGGAATAAAAAGGGATCTGCCCCAGACTGCAAAGGGAAAACCTCCCCATGAACCCAATGGCACACAAGTCTGAGGGCTCACACCAAACATCTTTATCCTGAGTTCTTCCACTAAAAAAGAAAAAAAAAGCACTATTTTCTAATTTTTTCCGAATAAAAAGGGAAAACTAAGTTTTTCATTCTCCTTTTGCAACCCAACAGTATCTGATTGTATACTGAGGTATTAGATAATTTTTTGCATCACAATTAAGGGGTTGAAAAGTGAAGACATTTCTCTAGAATCATAAATTTAGTTGTATTTGGCATCCTGCCTGCTCTGGTGTCTTGGTTTGCTGGGGGAGTAGAGGAGTGGGCAAAGGGAAGTGCCAACTGTATTCCAGAGGAATTTATTTAGCTCTAATACCTCAAGTTACTGGATGGAAAAGTTCTGTTTGGACACAGTCAAACTCACTAATCCAGAAAACACAAAAATTCATCTTATTCTGTCCATTTTCACAGTTAAACTTCAAACATGGACTAAACACTTTAAAATGCTAAAACTAAAACTGTATGTAGGCCTACAGGTATGTATCACATTACTCACAGAAAATCAGAGAAAAAATTTCACCAATGATTGAAAAGGATTTATCCAGAGTGAAAGAAGCAGATGTAGTTTGCAGCTGAAAACTTTGATTTTTTTGTAAACCATACGATCTTAACAACATAGGGTTTGATTTAATTTTTTTTCTGCACTCCTATAAACCCAAAATTCCAATTTAATCCTGGGGCAAAATTTACCAGGCTACACATTGGCTTGAAATCCTCAAAACACTGACTTCCATTTCAACTGACTCAAGTAACTCAAGTTCTCTGATAATTCAGCTGCTGAGATTTTTCCTTTACCAGGTGACTCCCCATGCACCTGGCGTTGGTCTGATCACCCAATGTTGTTTGCTTGCTCATCTTTTATCACAAACACATAATAAAACTTTGATTGAAAGCTATTTCAGCTGACTTAGCCTGAAATCACAGAATCATAGAGTGACTAGGTTGGAAGAGACCTTCAAGCTCATCTAGTCCCACCCATGCCCTAAGACCTCAACTAAACCTTGGCACTGAGTGCCACATTGAGTCATTTTTTGAACACATCCAGGGATGGTGACTCCACCACCTCCCTGGGCAGACCATTCCAGTACCTTATCACACCTGTCATGTATAATTTATAAAACCTGTCATCCATTTTGGGATCCACTGAGGCAGGAGCCTCTGGAGCCCAGAGTGTACCTCTGAAAGCCTTTCAAATAAATCCCTCCTTTATTCCTGCTGATGCCTTAAATGGCTACCTAGAAACAGAGATTAGACAGGAATAAAGGAAAAAAGGTGGTATTTATTGGAAAGGCCTTCAGGTGCACACTTTGGGCTCCAGAGGTCCTGCTTCAGTGAATCTCAGAATGGATGTCCCCAGGTCACTAGTGTTTCACACTTTTATAACAACATAAATTCACCAAGCAGAACCCAGCCAAGGATGTGATTTCCCCCAGCTTGCCCCCCTCTTCTTAAGATGAAGGTTTACAGTTCTTGTTTCTGGGTGTTTTTGAAGGGCAAGTTAGAGGTTTTGTTATGTCTATCTTAGTACAGAGAACAGCATAGAGAACAGCACTTAACAAGCTACAGAAAACTTCAGTTACACTAGCAGCACAGGATTGTAAAAACACAAAAGTTAAAACCTAAGGCATCGCTGCCTAGCCTCTGTTTCTAGGTAGCCATTTACAGCATCCAAGCGGCAGAACATTACCATCCCCGGGTCTGGTCGATGCCCTCGGCGATGAAGTCGGCAGGGAAGGCATCCTCGAGCTCCCTCTTGTTCTCGAAGGGGTAGTGCACCTGGGCGTAGGGCATGCTGCCGCTCTCGAACCAGCAGTCAAACACCTCGGGCACGCGGCGCAGGGAGCCCTTCCCGCGGCGGGAGGGGATGCTCAGCTGGTCAATGCTGCGGGGAGACACAGCCAGCAACACAAACAACACCAGCACTTAGGACAGGGTCATGTGTCGGAGGCCAGGGAAGCCTGAAAGCTTCTCCTGCTCCCCTGGTGGTTTCTTTATGTCCCCAGAGCTCCTCAAATGTAGCCTAGCTTTTGGAGAAGCTCCCTCCGCTTTTAAGGGAACCTGAATACACCAAAAAAGTGAAAAGATTTTTGTTAAGTGTACCACAAAGAGTTTAGTTGTAGTTTTTATGTCGCCCTGAAAATAAGCCTTCTAATTTGGAGTCAGAACTGTTCGGGTTGTTTTGAAAAGTTACTCTCGAGTTCCCACGAAATCCTGCACAAACAAGATGTGTTTTTCTACCTGTCTTTCTTGTTTTTCATTCCATTCCTGATAAACAAGGGTTTGATGGACTTCTGTCCGAACCAATGGAGATGGACAGGAGAAGATCTCCCTGTCCAATCCACGGGGTCTCAAAGAATTGTATAAAAGCTGTGAAAAATAAAATTTCCTTCTTCTTCTTCTGACACCTCAACCTGTGTGTGTGTGTGTGTGTCCATTCGTGCTCTCGAGCGACATTTTTAAGATCTTGCTCTATGTGTTACATAAAGACAAGATGAAGATTTTTGGGTGTGGTTTTTCCTTCTTTCTTCTTCTCCTCTCTCCTCTTTCTTTTCCTCTCTTCTCTGACACCAGTTCCTGTAGTGTGTTGGTTGGTGGAAAAAAGTTAGTATTGAAAACACATATCAATAAGATGAAAGTTCACTAGTGTTGGAAACAAAATTCGTATTGTTTCTTGAATAGTTGTTAGTAAAATATAAAAAGTAGCTGCTAACTTGCAGCCATTGCCTTTCTGCCCTGGTGTCCTCAGAAGATGTTGTCTCTGCCTCCGAAGTCTTGATAAAAAAAATAAACAACTTGTGAAACAGCAAAGAAAATGTCTCGCTGCATTCTTTCCAGCATGACAAACCAAAAGAAGAAAACCTCCAGAGCAAAAAACAAGAGTTAGAACCCCTGGTTCCAACCCCAGCGGGGGCCCAGACCTCTGACAGTCATGTTGTGCTGGGATGACAGCAGTTTGGGCTTTCATTTTAATGACTCTTCAAAAAGCTCAGTGTGTCCTTTGACAAGCTTTTGTAATTTTTATATGTTATAAATACATGCTGTATTATGTAAATAATACATATTGTATTTGCTTTTCGCAAATATTAAAATGAATGTCATGTGTAATGTTAGAAAACTTAGTTGCATGGATGTAGTTTCTTAGAAATAGTTGTGTGATTTCTTAGGATTATAGCATGAGATGTAGGATGCTCCCTTTTTTTTGTGTAACTAACTTAGAGAACAGCAAAGATAAGCAAGGAAGTTCCCACATTCCTGGATTGCCTGGATGAAGATAACAATGCCAGGCTTCAGAGCCTGGAAGGAAGAATTTATTGATCAGGAAGTGGAACACAGGATAAGCAGAGGATTTGGTCAGCAGAACTGGACCACAACAGAATGTCAGATTTTAAATAGACCTACAAAAGCAGGGATGGGGAGGCTTGAAACTGAAAGAATACCAAAAAAAGAGTATTTGGATGATGCATAGAAATCTATGAATATGTATGAGACTCAGGCATTTAACTGAAGAGCTCTGTTAGCTCAGGGGTGCCCCTGGCACCATGCCAAGCACCCACCCATATTAACTCTCTGCTTTATTTCTGTCTCATATTGTCCTTTTTATTTAACCCCTTATTAAACCTTTTAAAGTTTTATCAGGAGTGAACCTTGTTTTTCACATTGTAGTAACAGTGTTTCAAGACAGAAAAAAGGAAAATTTATGTGTCTTTATCACAAGTCCTGTTACAACTTTTCTGGTTTCCCTCAATCTGTTTGGGAAAAAAAAATCCAGTTTTTTTTAATGTCTGCTAATCTATTTCTAATACCCAGTGAAGAGTCTCTGACCCACCTTTCTCGATGCAGATCTGTGACTTTCACTCCAGTCAGCTCTTCCAGTTCTGCCATTGAACCAACACAAACAACCTGTAGAAGAAATTCAGGAAATTTAGCCAGTTATTTGCACACAGCAGCAATTGTTTTTTAGCATCAAACAGAAGACTTTTAGGTCATTCAGAATCTTCAGTAGCAGCTGATAGAGCTGAAAAAACAATAAAAATTTTGTACCAGGGTCTCCTTCCTCAATCTAACACAGCATCAAATGATGTCAGAGACCACTGCCCTGATTTAATACAACTCATGTTACAAGAACTGGAGACTTGGAAGCAGCAATATCTTGACAAGTTATCAAAAAATGTGGGATTTTTGGGTGGGGGGGCTTCTCCAAACAAGCCACAACCAACAACCTCTGACAATTCAATAACTGATTTTTTACAAATAGTAATTTCAGATCCCAGGCTCCTCCCCTAAAATAAGCAGCTCATTATGCATAAGTGTTCCACCCCAGGTACACTAAATTGTACATGTTAAAGGCTTTTTATTTAAAGTGAAGGAAGTGCCACAGCTACCAAAGGAGCTGCTAAGAAAGACTTGGCTTGGTTTTCTTGCATCAACACACTATTAAGAAAAACACAGATTTCCACACCAGCCTTGCACTGACATCATGAAACAATGATTCTGAAAAACTGTGAGAGAGGAGCAGAAAAGCAAAGATTTCTTTACTTTAGGTTTTACTCAAGTTGAGCCCTCCCAGAGCCCTATGGCCTCTCTCATCAGGCAGGACTCAGGAGCCACAAGCTGCAGTGCAGGCGTGGATTTTGGAGCTGCTGTCCCATCAGCCCCATTTAGAACTGCCATGGAAAAACCCCAGGGTTTGACAGATCTGACAGGGAAGGAGTTAAATGTAGCACCATAATGAAGCTGTAAATAGGCCAGACGTTTTTCACATAAAATAACTTTGTGAGTTGCTCCTAAAATACAAAAAAATCAGAGCAGTGCTCAATTCCTACAGCTAGTCTTAAACATATGCATATGTATACACATGGAAATTGTGACTAAAAGGTTTTGGTGTATTTAATTCCAAAAAACTGTCATGAGTTACAGAGAAGACAGAAACTCAGTCTGATTTGGCTTTTAAGACATGATTTTCCCAGTCTGATTCAACTGCTGATCTGCACTACTAATCACCATCTTACTATTGTTAAAGTACTTTGAAAATGTAAATTTTCATTACTTATCTGTCTGGTTTGGTTTTTTTTCCTGTAAGGAAGTGAGGCAGGACATTGATTTCACCAGCCAGGTACAACAGCCTGCAGAATGCACAGCAAACTACACCAGGGGATTGATCCCAGGTAAAAATACATCTTCATCAACAAACTATTTTTAACCCAGATCTGTTCTTCATTCATGTGGCCCCATAAGCAAACACACAGGCTCGAGTGAGCAGTAGCAGGTGCTTAGTTCAGCACTGCTGGAGGAAGAAAAGGTATTAATAGAGAAATGGGTAAAAAATGCCCTTGGATACACCTATTACTTCACCTTCACTAACCTTTGTATTTGAATATACTTTCACACTAAGCTCTGGGAGAAAAGCTGCTCATTATTTGATGCTTTTTGAACAAGTACTTCAATGCTGAAGTAAAATTCTGAATATTGATGCCAAACTGCACCCAGAAATCAATTGTGGAAGAAATAAACCCAAGTTCACATGAAAAATCCACCAGCCCCCAGAGGAACACAGATCTCCCCCCACTGAATAAGACTGCTCTGTCCACAGCAGAAGGAAGGAGCTCCTCTGTCCCAAGGGGAGCTCATTAGATACTGCAAGGCAAGGGGAGAATGCAGCAAACAAATGCTAATCAAATTCCATCCCTCATTAGGCCGCACCCACACGTTTCTGCAAGGAACACACAGGCTCTGCTCTCCATCTAAAGCTTCTGCTCTGGATCCATCCCTTCAGGAGCCATGGCTGCTCCAACAGCCTGGGCCCTCTCCCTGCCAGGCATTAGCTCCTCTTTCATTTTATGGCTCACATCAGCTACAAAAGCAGCTCTACCAACATTTCACAGCAGCAAAGGCTGCAATAAATGGGCTGGGACTGGGAGCTGTCCAAGCCTGGTTCAGCACCTCCAACACCTAATGTGAAACCAGAGGTCAAAGCTAACCACTGCTGACAAAATAAATCAACATTAGCTCCAGGATTATCCCTGTCAAGAGGAGGATAAAGCCATCAGCAGCATTCCTAGAATTCAATGTTCCTGTGGCACAGCCCTGCGCTCCCTACTAAATAAAAATGGGTTTTTTTGTGGATTTTGCCCATTTCAGCTCTGTTCAGTACCACAACTGAGGAGTACAGAGGAAGAAGTCCTCACATTGTGTCAGCAAGACATTCAGGGATCTCCAGAAAGCATCCCATGAATATTAAATAGGAGAAGAAATGACTGCTACCATCAGCCAGAAGTGGCCTTAAAGCAGCCCCCAAATGCACCTGGAGAGGTTTCCTCACCCCCAGGAGAGCAGAGCCAGAGCCCTCTCATTTTGCTGGGCAAGAGCCAGGGCACCCAGCCCAGGGCAGGGTTACTGTGAGTGACAAGCCAGGAAACAACCAGAGAACTTGAATAGTGAACACTGTAATTGGTATGCAAGTCCTAGAAAATGAGCCCCACATCTGCTTTACCAACTTGGGTGTTCTATTAAAAAAATTTATTATCTAATCCAAATGAGATGTGTTCCTCCACTGGGGAAATCGTTGGAATTTGAAAGCTCAGAATGATAAACTGTCTGCAAAAATGTGGCAATAAACACAAGCTTCAAAACTTAACTTCCATTATGTGTCTCTACCTGATAATTATGCCAAAAGAAAACTAAAATAAAACTGTGCGAAACCAGTTATTGATTTGTAATAAAATTCACTTTAATACCAATTAATTCACCTTACTGTATATTAAATAAGGAATTGTTATTACTTCTCCACACTTAATATGCAAAGCATAATTGTGTGCAACAAAGTGTTCTTTTCATCTGAGAGCAAGACATGAAGAGGCTGCTCTGCAATCCCACACAGCACCAGGCTGCAGTAAAACTGGAGTCAGGGAATTCTGAGGGAATATCATTACTGAGGGAGAGCAGATGTCACCTAGGCTTTAAGTTCCACATCAGTTCCAGTGGTGTTTGTTTTTCAAGCCATATCTCACAAGCATGAAAAGAGAGTGAATATTTTAAAAAAAACCAAAAAAACCAACAAAACCCTAACTTGAAATTTAGCTTGGTTCAGAAGCTGTACTCAGCTGTTAAAGCATGATATTCAGACTCTGGAGCAAACAGAAATGTGTAACATCTATGGATAGAAATAATAGACCTGTTGGTGTTTCCATCATTATTCAGAACACCAAGCCCTGAGGAATATTTGCAGCTCATTTCAAAGGAAAGGTCAATCTTCAAGTTAGACATTATTTTGTTATTAAAAACTAACAAATCAAACCTAGAAAAGAAAAAAAAAATCTGTACACACAGGAATACAGATATGGGGAGACTGGACAGAAAATGAAATATTATTAGAGGCAAGGAGTGGAAGTAATGAAACCTTTACACAATCTTTTTCAGCTACAGAATGAAATACCCAGGCACAAAACTGAAAGCCTTTTTATTACCTAAAAAAAAATTGTTCTATCAAACAAGGGACTTAGAAATGTTGGAAGAATGTGAAAAAAGTGTGTATAAATTGTGAGTCTTTAAACTAAACTTTAACTGTTAGGTGAGAGGAAAGAAGCACTTGGTTTGTCAGTGATTTACAAACACACTCACAGGATAAATAGAATCCAAATGCAAAGGCTTTCTTAGATACTTAAATCCTGCCTACCAAGATTCCCAGTGAAAAGGAAATAAAAAATGCTTTATGGTGCACATCTAAGCAATAGCAAGTTTAAGATCATAAAATACTTCTCTAGCAGATGTTTTCCTACTCGAGGTCTTTCAGGTCTAAAATGAAGAGTAAAACTTTTTCAACTCAGGAGTGATAAAAATAAAGGCTTGGGATGCTGCCATCAGTATTTACCTTCCATGGACATCCTGACACTGATTACCATTTCCTGCTTCCAGCATGAGGAAGGCTTATCACATATGTGTCTAATGGAACTAACCCAACACACACAAGAAAACCCCAGAAATAACAAAGGAAAACAATAAACAAAAACCCCAAACCCATTTTACCTTCAGAAAGAGCCTTAAAACCATCAAAAATGTGTGAAGTGTTCACTCAAGCCCCCTGCATTTTGCTACCAATGCAGGGTACCTTACAACTTGACAAAGCTCATTTTTAGCACTCCCATTATACACTTTCATCATTCTACTAGATTTGTATTTTTACAGTCTGCTACATTCATGTTTGTGGCACTACAAATATGTATCTTCACTTCTGCTGTGGTGGACTTGCTTTTATGCCTTCAGCAACTCATTTGGCTTGAAGCAACCAACCACCAGAATTTCAAAAGCAGGCTTAAAGGAATTACAATAAAAGAAACCAACCCAAAACTCCTCCTTGCCATTTTCTCACTGCATTTATTATTTCCTTTAGATTTGCCATCACTGCAAATTCTTCTGGGAAAGACAAGATTAATTTTAATGTAAAAACCAAGAAAAATTGCTTGCAGTTCTCAAGCAAAAGCAAAGCAAACCTGTACAGGCACACAAATGCACCCATAAATATGCCCAGATCTATCACCTATTATACACATAGAGATGGATTATACAGACACGCTGCTAAAACATGTTAATGGAACTTCAGACTGCAGCAGCCAAAGATACACCAAAATAAGCAAACAGACATGCACAGATGGGGTTTTTTTTGCCAGCAGGAAGCTTTCATTTCTTCACTCACCTCTTCCAAATCCTCACTGACCCACAGAGGGATAGGGGTCCCCCAGTAGCGGTTCCGAGAGATGGCCCAGTCTCGGGCATCCTTCAGCCAGTTCCCAAAGCGCTTCTCCCTCACGAAATCTGGAACCCTGTGGCAAAAATAACAGAAGGATTAATATATCACTGTGTTCCACTTCAAAGGAAGCTGGTAAGGATTGGTTATATTCGATTTCATCCACCAAAAAAGTTCATTTCAGCGTTGATACAACTTGGAGCACATTCATGTTACAGCACTGGCTGCTGCAAGGCCTATGGAGGTGCTGCCAAAAAACACAACAGTGCCTTCTTCTGATCCCAGGTAAGCTACAGAAGTGAAAAACACCATGCTTATTTTACTATAAAGTAACTCTGGAAAACATGTGCAACACTAAAGAGATTCATTAGAGATGAAACAATGGCCAAAAGTCCTCAGGACAGTCCAACAGTGGAGGGTTATGGCTGAGGGTGATCACAAACACCACTGCTTAAATTACCTACAGAAAAAGGAACCACCACTGATTTAGGGTTCAATGAAATTCCCAACATTGAAAAACCTGGAGCAATAGCATCAAAAGGCACCTTGGATTATGTGTGGGCATCCAGGTACACGCACATTACTCAGGTTGATAGATCATACAAAAAATCCTTTCCAAGCTGTTTATCACCTCACTTTGTATTACCCAATTAAGAAACAAAATTCGCCCCCCAACCACAGAACCATGTCAATGCTTGCTAAAACTTCATTTTGAGCACAAATGGGCACTGAGGGATGTTAAAGACAGATTTTCATTGTATGAAAGTGTCTTGGAGCTCAAAGGTTAACTCCAGAAACTGATGCTCTGCGAGGTTCCTGGTTGTGCTAAGTGACCTGGTGGTTTGATGAGAACCATTACTTTTCTCTCAGGATGTAAACAAACAATTAACTATTTACCCAATGATTATGTGCAGATGAAGAAAAGCAATGGATTTTATGGTCAACAATATGCTCCCTTCATGCCTAAAGGTATATTTGAAAAGACCAAACTCAAATGAAACTCACAGAAAAGAGCAACCTTAGAAGAGTGTCAGACACACAGAAGCTGTGAATGAGCAGCTCACAACAATAAAGTAGCTCTGGAACTGAGTTACTGAGCAAACCATGGCAAGTTTTGCAGGGTTTGTTTTTCCAGTCTAACTTGAAAGGTCCTTCCCAAAGTCTGAGCTGGATAAGGAGAGCCACAGTTTCTAAAGGGGCAGCAGCCAAGCTACAAAGCACACAGGGTCTCTTCCACCTTTCTTTCTGAAGCTCTTGGTCCTCTTGTCAAGTAGCTCTTTTTGAAGAAGATTTTTAATCACTGATCAGTCCCAAGAGTAACAAAGATGAAAGGTTCCTTTAGAGGAAAAATTAAAAGAATGGATTCACATGACACATTGAGGTAGGATTTGGCCCAGCAGCAGGAGATTTATGAAATAAGTGTGAATGAAAAAAAAGCAAACTATTGATGAAAAATAAAAGCTACTCGCTCTTCTAAGTTTTACCCATGATGAAGCCATGTGGAGATCTAAAGGCTTCCTGATGCCAATGTTGTCTCAAGAGGATAAGAACTACCCTTAAAAGCCTCACTAAATATCAGCCTGAAGTTCCACAACTTCCCTTGCTATTTCTGGAGTTACTTCCAGTTACTTTCAAAGTTGTCTCCTGCAACGCTTCTTGAACAAAAATCTAATATAAAAAAATTTTTAAACAAACTCAGTGACTCATGTTTCACATGACATCTGTAGCCCTGCTTTGAAATTTAGAAACGTATACAGGCTTTCCCAATTTGGTTCAGCGTGGGACTCATTACTATTAACTTTCTGTGGTGACCTTAGGAGACCCTCTCTCCAAACACAAGTGGAAACTGTAGAAAGTTCATTAGCATTTGCCCAACATTCCACTAATGTGGAAAACTTCTCTTTACATCACTCCTAAACTAGTTTCCATTTTTCAGAAGTTGTTAGACACTGATTAGCTGAAATTATTAGTCCCATTTAACATAGCTAGAGGCTGAGACAATCCCCCAATGACATTAAAATGCTAAGAGTTTCAACTCTGCCTCCTCAAAACACGCATGAAAAATTAATTTTATCCCCAAAGTGGACATTAACCACAAAAATGTATGTGGTGTGATCTCTCTCTCTGAGCTATGAAAGCATATAATTTACCTCTTCTGGTAAAATTGTCTGACCCTGCTGCCAGTTTTCAGTGGAACATAAAACACAAACCACTTCATCTCCTACAAGCCACATTTGCAACAATGATCTGTGACTCTTTATAGGTTCAAGGCAGGAATGACACTGGCACAGCCATCAAATCAAACACAAAGCCTGTATCTCACACACTTTCTGAGCCCATCACTCAAAGGAAGTGTTACTTAAAGCAGTTGGGTTTTGCCACTACAGAGATGCTGCCCATGGGTGCTGCCAGCTGGGATCACACTGGAAGAGGGATCTACAGCCAGGCACAGACCTTCAAGTCTGGAGCCCATTTCTTCTACTTATTCTCACTTGATTTAGCTCCAGATATCTCAGTTTAACACCTACCTACAGATCATAGGGGAAAGAATAAAATCAGAGGCACCTTCTACTTAAATATATGATTAGGCTGGGGAAAAAGAGTATTCTCAATGATGTTGTTACTAACACCTGATCTTTACTTGCAGCAATTCCAGGTTAGTGCTCTTACAGAGTTTTTTCAGTTTCTTTCAATCCTACTCTTAGATATTTTCTTGATATAGTTCTCCTGTTAAATTTTCATAATGACACCATCTTGCCACAGGCATATATTAGTTGAGGAGGGTATTTTTTACTCTTCTATCTACACAAAGCAGCTGGAAGATAAATGAAAAGCCCTCTCCCAGTATGCCAATGCAAAGTTTTCATGTCTAATCCTACATCCATCATAAGCCTCCTTCAGCTTGAAAGCACAGATCTCAGGTTCCTGCTGGTGACCACTGAGTTTGCAGTTGGGTGTGACCAGAAGGTGCCCAGTGCTACCTGTTCAGAGCCCTCTGGACTGGCACTGGCCACCTTCACATCTCAGAGAGGATCAAGCCCCAGCTCCCAACAGTTCCATGAGCCTGCAAGTGAAAAATCAAAGCAGCCAGGTCTCTCCTGAAGCCATTGTGCTGCTGCTCGTCAAACTGAGCTGTGAGAAACAGGTTTTTCATTTCCCAACTGGCCTACAATGGGTTTGACCTTCAAATTTCTCTGCAAAATGACACAGATAGGATTTCATCTTTCTTTCTCTGGCATTTAGCAAGGTTAAGGAGACTGCTGTCTCAGCAGGTCAGGGAGCTCTTGATTCATGGGTGTGGAACAGTGTGGGACAATTGCAATTTCTCCTCTTGGCACCCAGGACAGGGCACTAAATAAACTGCAGGATGCAGACACTGCAGCACTTGGAAAGTTCAGGGAACTGAACTTTGCAACACAAAGGAATAAACATTGCTTTGCCAAATCATCTATTAGGAAGATTTTGAATCAAAGTGCATCAGCTCCAACCTGTTTGAATGCTCATGTTTATCTTACTTTCCCAACATGAAAACTCCATCATACAAGTTAGAGATAACGAAAATTATTCATTTGCTGCAAATTTCCGTATCCATTTTTGACTGGTTGTTCCTATTTTTGAAGCAGATGTGGGGTTTTGCTAAATTCATGCATTGCTAAGTCCTCTGCACAGTCAACTCCCACATCCTTTCTTGGTAGCTACTCATTTTCTTAGTGTCTAAAATAAAAATTCCACTTGACAAGCCAAAAAAACCCATGAAGAGCAAAGCAAAACCCAATTTTTTAACAGCACTTATTAACTTGTTACAACAGGAACCATCTTCTTTGCCTTCTAAGTCTATGCATCCCTCAGCACCCAAGTCACACGAGCACTGTGGGCATGGATTTGAAAATAGCAATTAGTGATCACCTTCAGTCCCAGAGGAGGACTGGGTTTGCTGACAGCAAGCTACCATGGGCTGAGCCAGTGGGTTCTCAGCACCAATAAATACTCAAGGAACAGCACCAATTAAAATAAATAAATTTGCTTTCTGATTCTTGTCTCCAGAGGAAAAATGTACAGGATGCAAATAAAAAAATACCCTAAATTATTACTTAATCCAGAAGGAAACTTATTAAAAGGACTGAGACATCTGCTCCTTTTCTGTATATATATTTTGAAGCATATTTCTTGTGCTCATAACACAATTGCAAATACTGAACTCATCTTATTATTCCATCTGAGAGCTCAGATGTGCTCTGAGCTGCCTCACCGTGCCCCAGTCACGGGGTGCAGGAACTGTCTCAAAGCAGCACATCCCTCCTTTCTGTAAACACAAACAGCTCTGCCAAAATAAAACACTGTCCCTGCACAAGCCTCGTGTTTTATCATCAGTTCAACATTAAAAGCTGTTTAAGATATTACATAAAGACAGACTAATCCTTTCTCACTCTTCATCTTTCTTCTCACCAGCTAATTTTATTCATGATGCTCTCTCTAAAATCACAGAACCTTTATGTATTGGGTAAGATTTACTTCATAATTGCTAATTAAAGGACCTAAGACTATAAAGCTGATAAACAAAACACTGCCTTAAGTAGTGTGATGTAGGGGACCTAATACCAGATTAAGAACTCTTAACACAGCTTTGGTTCTGAGAGGATGGGCCCAGATCTGTCCTGTCCTTTGGCAAGCTGGTAACTTTTTAAGTGCCACCTGAAATCAGGAATCAGTTTTAAGTCTGGAAAAGAGAAAGTTACTCTTCCAGAAGACAGTTGAGTTGTTATCAGCAACATCATAGGTGATGAAGTAGTTATTCTCTGTCATCTAACTAAATATGTACAGATTTATTTAAATTCCTAGCATACCAACTGGGGGGTTTATTTTAGGTGTAGAATTTGGCTTTCTTTTTAAACATTAACCAACCCTTAGAAGACACAGGCTTAAATTCCATTATGTTAATTTACTCTAATAACAAGCCTCCTTCAACATGCCCTCAAATTGATTTTTAATGGTTTTTAATTCAAGGAGATAAAATAAGCAACTATTCATGCCCTTTTGACACTTTAATTAGCGCCAATCTATATCATGGACCTAATTAAACATGGGGGGAGGCGGGAGGGAGGAGAGGGGAAGGGAGGAAAGGTCAGTGTGAGCCAGGCAGAATTTCCACTGCAGCAGCCTCTGCTCCTCAGCCTGGGAGAGCTGCAGGAATTGCTGCAACCCCACACACCCCACACGAGCCTGGGTTACCTCCACCGCTGCATTTCTGTTTGTGTGCAGCTTCCAGGGGCTAAATGAACGATGCTTTCAATCATTTTGATTTCCCAATGTTTCTCTTGCCTCTTTTTATTTTTTTCTCCTGGTTCCCATGGCAACCAGCACGTTGTGGTGTGACTGCAATGCTGCTGCAGACGCATCCCCGTCACCGCTGCTGCTCCCGGACACGGCGCAGCTCTGACCTCCAATCCTGGCACACGCCCCCACTAAAAACCCTGCTCTATCTCCCTTGTAGGACCCAAGCACCCTGCTAATTGCTGTTAAAAATTCCTTATCTTATCAACCATCCCTGCAGCCCCAAGCCAGGGAGAAGTGAAGCTTCCACTTTTCTTCTCTCTGCACAGTTTCCTTGGGTATATTCTACCATTTACTGTCACACAGTACTTTTGTAGGGCATCAGCACTCAGGATCCATTTCAAGGCACATATATAAATACATGTGCACTCCTGTGACAGTGGCAGACATTCAACACACTGCTCACGTCACAGATTTATCAGCTGCCCAAGAAAATCAGGCTGGAGTTGCTCAGTGAACTGCTTTTCCTTGAAGCAAAAAATAAGCTTTTGGTGACCCTTCAGTGGGACTGAAAAGGTACCTCTGCATTCATGGCATCAGCAATCTCTGCACAGGAGGCTCAGAGAGGAAACAGCAAAATTAAGGTGCAGCAGAACACATGCCATCAAAATCCAGTGAATAAGCCTCCAAATTCACTTCTAATCCTCAACCATGTCTGATAACAGACAGTAATAAAACCTTTTCTAAATTAGACAAACACAAGGCTAACCCTGCAGCAATTTTTTTCACCTCCTGCTGTAGGCAATGCCACTAATTTGGATTTTTCCTCGGGAAATGTTGCCATCTAGTGACTCCACGTTGCTGTACACATCACAATTGCTACCAGAGGGAGGATCTCATTTGTATTCACAATTCCCCAGTAAGAAAAGTGTGACTGATGACTCAAAAAGAAGAGTTACAACTGCATGGTGATACTAAAGAAAAGAAAAAAATTGAAAAAAAAATCTACACACACCATGCACTGAAAACTGTTCAGATGAAATGTGTTCATATTAGCAAAATGAGGAAGAAAATGTCCTATGAGACTTTCTAAAAAAATGAAACAGCAAAAGAAGGGAAAAGGACTCACTGATTTTCTTCCACTGCTCTACAATTCTGTTATGATTTAAATTCTGTTGTTCTGTTACACACTCAGATTCCTCATCTGAGCAAAAATGACCTGTTTAGTAGAATGAACATTAGCTTTCTATTGGAGATGGGCTCCAGAGCCCATCCCCTGCACAGCCTCAGGGTTTCTGACACAGCAGGCATCATTCCTGATCACATCTCACTTTCCCACACGTGGGAGACAGTTTTGTGGTCACAGATGGAAATGACCAGGATCAAAAGCTTCTCCAAGGATTGATGTGCTCAGCTGACACAGGAGAAGACATTTGGGCTCACACAGGAGCTGCAGAGAGTGTGTGCAAAACTCACACGAACTTCACTCACAGAAATGTGCTGTGGGTGGCATTTCCAGCAAGAACTAACAGCTTAAACAATGAAAGTCAGGAAAATAATACCTTCAACCATACATCAAGCTCTTTATTACACCATCTGAATTCTTCAGTGGTGAGAAGATGCCAGAACAAAAAGGTCTGGCTTCTTTGAAGTCCCTGACTGTCTCCCATCACTGCTTTCCTTCCACCAATGCTCATTTTTCCACTGCTCCAAGTGCTGCACATCTTATGCAAACAATGTCAGAACTGCACAATGTCTTTAACTTTAGAAACTTGGCAACAGTTAGAGGTAAATGTTTCAGGAGTTACTGAAGGAGAACTTTAAGTGAGTGAGGTTTAAAAGAAAAAAAAAAAGAAAAAAAAAAAAGAGTTCAAAGCTGATATTTAAATACAGATTCTTTCCTATCTGTCTGCAAGAATAGAAATATTACATGCACTGCCAGAAGGATGAGCTACAACAGTTTGAAATCCTCATTATAAATTGTACTGATTTATTGGTTACAGCAAGTGATAAATTTTCAGTTTATACCAACTTTGAACACTGATGACAGGAATTAGTCCTATACTGCAATTATAATCCAAGGTGGCCTGATTTAGGCTGTGGCTACATAGAAAATGCTCTTTCAACAAACCATTTGAGAAAATGATGGTGACAACAATTAAGGCTGAAATCCAGACAGCACCTTGGTGCTGATCCAACTCTCCTCATCAAGAGGATAGAAAGCCAAGGTCTGACAGGCCTGGATTTTACAGCAGCCAAATCTGCCCCTCTTCATCTCAAATTATAGCAGTAGTGGGTGCCTGAATGCCAAACAGAAGATAACCTTTTTAATTTAAATTTTCTTTTCAATAATCTCAGTTACACAGTAAAGAACACTGAGTAATGGAACTTGAATTAAAGGCTGAACCTCTAAATACTGTCCCAGTTGTGCATTTTCATCAACATCCAACACAAGTCATCTCCCAGTCTAATTGAAATAAGGATGGGACAGAGTAGAGAGGGTTTTTTGGCTTCTGGTTTAACAAAAATGCTGGCACATTACTCTTGTAACCATTATTGGAAGTGATAGCTGAAGTCATTTTGAAAAATGAAAATAGATTTGCTGGTTTTAATAAATTTTGAATGACTGTGGCCTTATAAGTTGGGTAATTCACTAAAAAACTAATTAGAAATGCAATCAGGTTGCAAAGTTTGTCCAAGTATGTTTAATCTATTTCATCAGAAAGGATATCTATCAGGAGGGCAGCTATTCTTAAGGGACAATATACCTATCAGTCATTTACAGGAATAAAAAAAGCAATGCAGTCAAACCCATTTTGTAAAGGTTAATATAGTCTGAAAAGCATTTATCCCAAATTCTCTCATTTTCAGGACATGCTGAAGCCCCAGAGAGTCCAAAAATAAATTTTTAAAAAGCTACATATTATTCCTGTGACACTTTCAGAGATCAAGTCTCTTCAAAAGCAGAAAAAGTAGGTTTTGGGAAGGATGGAGTTCCCAAAATTTCAATAAATGAATACTGCAGAAGGCCAGAAGTCTCAATGCCAAACAAAACTGGCAACAATGGAGACCACAGGAAGAAACTCTCAAAAACACTCCCTTATTCTTTTAAAAAGCTGGATTTTAAAAGCCAGCTTTGAGTAACAAAGATTACCCAGTATTCAAATGACTATGAAATCACAGACTGGAAATACATATTATTCATTAATAATTCTGTGATAATGCATCTCTACTTGTAGCCATATTCCCAACAATAAGCTCCTCTCAATCCCCTAAGACCACATGGTTTTAAGAGGAGTCCTGAGGAATCTGTTTTATGTTCAGTTATGGAATTGTGTTCAGACTCAGGAATTGCCTGAAGGACAAATGGTTCCTTTAATTCTGAGCATTTTGAATATTGCCAAATGATGTCATTGCCTGCTCTTCTCACCCAACCTTTGTGACAGCAGCTCCAAAATTTGCTTCCACTTTTATCCCCACTACTCAGCACTTAGAAAAAGCACCACTGAAACCCCAAAGACATGCATGAGGCAGGGTTCAAACTGATCAGTAATTCTTCCTAATTAGTGTCTCCTGGATGAATGGAGGTCACTTAGCAGCTTCTTCCTGAAGCTCTGCTTCTGGAAAAGCAAATCCATCCCATCCATTCAAGCACTTCCTTAATAGGATCATTACATTTTTTTCTCCTGTTCATGTGAAAATTAAGTATGCAGGTCTACTGTCATCCCAACAGTGAAAGCATCTTGAGAAAGCTAATTAAAGCTAAGAACAAACACTTTCACCCCCTCTCCAGCTTATTTTTCCCCCAAAGGAGGATCACAGTATGTTCTGCTATGGAAAACAGGAAAGCAACACTTACTAATCTCTAAACTCTCCTGACACAGCCAGACTGGGCATGTGCTGCTTGGCAGAGCCAGGCTGCAGCATTTCTGGGCAGGCTCTCTTATGGATCACTGACTTTCCCCACAGATCCCAGGGTTTACAGTGCCTCTACCACGTCAGCAGTTATGCAAAAGCTGCTCATGGAGAATTTAATTGCCAGCTACTGTCCATGAAAAAAAGGCAGCACAGGCTGTAATTGCTCACTGAAGGTTGAGTCACCTTCTTTAACATCCTCTGAGCTGCTGACAAGAGGCAACTGTGCTGGAACAGGGGTGGAATCCCAGCTCTCCCTACAGTCCTCATATGGAAAGCCTGAATGAGGTTGTAATTTCCAAGTTTTCCCCACACACTGGGAGGTCTCAGCCTCCCAGGCACAAGTGATTGATGAGAGGAAGGGAAATAAAAATACAGCTTATGAAGGTGCAGAAGATAAGGTCCTTTTGTTACTAACACACCACAAACCCAGGACTGACTCCCTAAAAGGACACCAGCACCAACAGTTCCCTTTTACTGCACTTAATAATGCATTTAAGTTATCTAAAACTCATCTCATGTTTTCTACACAAGTTTCAAACAAGTGTTTTTCCCATTCCCTAGATACATGGAAAAATTTAATTTTTGCCATCAGTTGAATTTTTTTTATTTAAACTTGTGTAAATGAGTTTTCCTATAACAATTAGGGCAGGTGGGTTGAGCTTTTTGTGGGTGCTTGGGGGGGAGGGTGGGTGTGGGTTTTTCTTCAAATACACCTATGATGAAGCAACCAAACTAGTTGGTTTCATCAACTAGATGAAAAAACCCACAACTTGTCTAAAAATCAGTTTAATTTGGAACAATATATATGCAGCATTAAGCTGCCTATATTCTTCTCTCAAGTGGAGCCCTTTGGGAATCACTTCCATGCTTCTGCAGGGTGATTTTCTCCTGAAGTTTCTCTCATATACTGAATTGCTTAGGTTTGCATAACACAAGTGGAGAGTGGTGCATTTCACTGTAAATTACTAGGAAATATTCAACCTTGATAAAACTGAGATAAAACACTGTTTAGAACTGCTCCCAGCCCCATTCCAGTAGCACTGCCTCCATAAGAGTGGAAATATGAAGCAGAGTGAGCATAGGAACAGTGGAATAGCTTTGGAGAGTTCAAGCACACATCCCCTAGACCCCAACTGCAGGAAAAGGAATAAAAGAGATTTATGCAGGAGACATTACCAGTAGCACTGGGCATTATTCTCCAGCAGCTTCTCCACCATGTGCTCCACCCTGACAAACCAGCTCGGCACAGCTTTGTAGATCAGTGGAGTATCTGACCTGTGCAGGGAAGGGAATAAAACAAACAAAACCATTTTTAAGTGTTACCTTATTTACAAAGTGCTCTTTAATATTTATTTTGCACGTGGCAGTCCCCTTTCCACAGCTTGAGTTCATTGCTGCTGAAGTATTACCACAGTTAAAGGTCAGGGTCTGTTTGGTTTGTTAAATTACAAAAATTGTTACACTTATGTGAGCTACTGTTTTGAAATCAAGTCCTGAAAAAAACTTTCACAGCCTTCAAACCCAGTAATTCAAGGAATTTGTATAGCAAGAGCAATCATGAGAATGTTCAAACCATACTTGAATTTGAAATTTGTGCTCCTACATAGTACAACATTATGAAATTCAGTAACTATTAAAATGAGTCATATTTCAGTCTTCCACATGAGCTCATTCTGCATTTTTTATGAGTATATAAGCCTGAAAAGCCAGGAAACATGATGCTATGCTTTTACTATCTGCATTTAAAATAATAATCACAAATCATAAAGAAGTAACAGCCCCCAGAGTTAACTAGAAGAAAGTTCCATTCCAGGAGGAGAACAAAAGCAAGATACCCAGATAAGCACAAAAAAGAAGTTTTAAATATATCTCAACATATTCCTTACTTCAGTAAGCAATAAAAGAAAATCTATATGGGAGGAGAGCAGTTTCACAACTTGGGATTGCTTAGAAATGGAACATGCCTGGCCAGAGCACACAGACTGAGCCATTCCCTAAATTACTTGGTAAAATCAGTATCTCCAAGCATCTGACTGCAGTGTCCCAACCCAGTCTCTGATTTATCAGTTCCATAATAACTGCTTAAGGTCCCCATCAGGTATCACACATCCTTCTAAAGGATCCTGGGATCCAACAATGGGCACAAGTCACTATAAGGAGTTCAGACTTTTCTAATCTTTCACGTCCATCCCATGATTCTGACTTGAAGAGGGAGAAGAGCCCTAGGGGATAAGATCTGTCTATGGGTACAATGGAGCAGCAACAACACTGAGACAAGAAACTCATTCTCCTTTAGCATCAACCCATCCCACAAAATGTTCCTGGAAAATATTCCTTTTGTTTAAGTCACTTTGGTTCAGAACTTGGCAATACACAAAAACTCACCAGCAAAGACCCTGAGAAACTACTGTTATCTCCCATGTGCAGCCATTGCTACAAACAACCAAATTCATATTACTTATATCCACAGCAAGAACACATTTGAAATCCACAAACAACTGCAGATTGTGATGTAAATTAAAATTGCTACTGTGCCAGCACTTGCTAAAGGTGCACCTGCCTGACCCACAAAAGAAAGAAAACCCACAGCAAAGGTTGTTCAGACCTTAAAAGCTGAACTCACAGAGCACAAAGCCTAATAATACAAAACACATTGCTTCTTTTAACACTATATTTCAAAATATATTTCATTTTAACTATAACCTGTATGTTTCAATGTGCTTAAGTATTAAAGTACCTATAACCTTAAAGGAAATGGTGACAGCTCAAAGTAATAATAATGTAGTTATGTCCTAGCTATTAAATGCAAACCTACTGATAGTTTGCTACACAAATTTAAAGTCCTAACAACTAAAAAGGGAACAGTTCAGTTCATTCCTCACACAGTAAATCACACAGATCCCAGTAAAAAAGAAAGCATTCCCAAGCTACAGGGTGTTTTGATTTCACTGAGAATCTTGTTTCAGATGTGCTGAAGAATGATGAACTGCCATCACAAGACCTTGAGTAACTGGAAACAAGTAGAATAAAAATTGATATTAAAAACTTCTCACGTGGTCTTAACATATTGGGAAAGGAAGGCTGGGACAGCAGTGCCCCCCCAGCTCTGTGAGGAGAGAGCAGCTGACAGATGGGCCCTGGGGCACTGAGGGGCTTCCTTTGGGAGGGATCCATGACAGAGGGCAAGCAAGGGAACCATTTCCCAGCCTTTCAACCTCACACTGAGGTTACAACACCTGACAACCACTCCAAGCACCCACAGGGCTCTGTTCCACCTACATGAAGGCAACACAAAAGACAGGAGGGCACTGTTTCCCTGAGTATTTTTCTTCTGGCTGTACTGCCAGGCAGTGCCTCAGCAGGAGGCTGCAGAGAACACTAAAATCTGCCCAAGCAGTGGCACCTCACACGTTTCTGCCCCTCATGACTGATGAGAAGGTTGAGGAATCCACATTCAACTGGATTTTACTGTAGAATCAAAGGAGCAATACCCATTGCTGGGTTTTGTTTTTCATGAATACAAGGAGAAAACCACT
Organism: Erpornis zantholeuca; assembly: GCA_013400515.1. Classification (NCBI taxonomy): domain Eukaryota; kingdom Metazoa; phylum Chordata; class Aves; order Passeriformes; family Timaliidae; genus Erpornis; species Erpornis zantholeuca. Next base: position 251,095 of record VZTN01007643.1, read on the forward strand.
CAGACAGACCTTAAAGCAAAATCTGATGCTTACAAAGTTCCTGCCTAACCATTCCTCTCTGTCTCAACAAAGTCTTCCTCCCCTTACAGACAGATTTTAGAAACACATCAGAAGAATCAAATCCCATTAATTGTGATCTTATTCCTCAAATGAGCAATAATTGTGCACATGCTAAAGAGATGCTTCTTGGCTTTGCTTCCACTGGCTTGGGAAAAACAAAGCTCCACATGTGCCAGTGGAAGAGCTTCCCAGGACTGTTCCAAAGGAGTGGCAGGCAGGAGCTGTGGGACACTCCAGCTGTCACATCCAACACTTCCTGAACTGCTGCCCAGACTGATGCCAGAATGACTTTTTGCTTTTTCTTTTATACCCCTCTTACATAATCTTTTCTATAGTTTTAGCTATTCTTAGTGCTTTTAGCCTACATTCCTGCAACTTTGCAAGTCTGATAACTTAACTGAGACTTACTTACATTAAACCAGGAGACCAAACAGTCTAAAAACCCCAAACACCAAGGTCCTCTCCAAAACATATTTTTGTAAACTAAAATAAACCCATCAAAAAGAAAAAATTCCTCAGAACAAGAAGTTCACTCAAGCCTCTCATGGAGAGATATTTAATAAATATGTTAATTTTGCAAGACCTATAACTGTGTGTATTTCAGTGTGAGGGGTGGTGCATTCGAAGCATTCCACCTAAACAAAATGCTGTACCCAAAGATCCTGAAATAAATACCAAGGTAAAAACCCCTTTTCCCCATAAATTGTGTTTTGGTTTGAATTTTAAAACCAGGGAAAGGCATCAAGACCACTCAGACTCTCCAGATCTCACATGTGCACAGAGCACTTCTGACCAATGTCCTCCATTTTCAGCAGCTCCAATAAAGACAAATTCTAACTTAAAACTACCTACTGAGTCCTTACCAAGCTGTTTTTCATATTTCAAAGTTTAGTTGACAAAAAATACTACACAGAGAAGGACCCTAATTTCATGATATGTAAAAAAAGAAGGCAAATTTCTCAACATGCCAAGGACTCAACAGCTGCCTGCTTGCAGGGAAAAGCAGTACTACATTAAGAAGGGTCTGATTTCAAAGTTTTCTTACATTAATCAAAATAACTTATAACTATGTTCAAAGTTAAGAACTACTCTTCTACTTTTAGCATATTCCAATTATGGTTTGATTTGTGATGGCAGTGAAATGAGCTTCTCAAGTAGAATCCATTGTTCAGTTCTTCCCACCAGATAATTTGCTGCTAGGTGCTGCCTGCAACTTATCATCAATCAACAAAAATGTCAACAGAGCAGCAGGATTAAGGATCTTCTACAGAATCAGCACTTCTACATCCCTGCTTTGTCTCAGAAGGCCATGACTGGGTATTTGAGCTGCTCCACAAGAAAAACACAAGCATTTGCTTGATTTTGGGGCAGATTTTTCAAAATCTGGCCCAAATCATCAAGGACATAACACTTGAAGAGCAATTCCCCTTCTTCCTCTTGGCAGCTGCTAGAAACAAACCAATCCTGCTGTTCAAGAGCAAGCAAAGGTTATTTTTGCTATAAATTAAAGAGAAATGTACCCTGCTGGAACACTTCATCTGGCAGAGTCAGAGCCAAGCAGAGGGCTGAGCTCTTATCACAGTTATTTCAGTCCAGGTGCTGCATACATCAGAGAGGACTTAAAATCTTCAAGCTATTTCAGATAATTAAATTAGATATTTTATTTTAAGTGTGGCTTTGCTCATAATAAAAATTTAACACTCTACTTAAAAGATTACTGAAGATCTTTTTTTTTTTTTTAATTAGACATTGTTTGGTGATGTTTTACAACAGCACTTGTGGAAATTTCAAACCAGAGAGGACACTACTAAAACACCGCTTCATTTCTAGATTAAATCTGTCTAGCCTGTGTTCCTCTCAACCAAACCTTGGTTTGTTCACTGATACTGAAGGCCCATGGAGAATTCCCACAGAGACATCCACCTAGGGATGATTCCACATAATAAGCAACTGCTCTTATTTCAAATAAGTCATTTTACAAGATTAAAAAGAACTATTGTTTATCATTTAACTATCATTTATCATTGTAACATAAACATCTAAATACCTTCTGTGAAATACTTACTTGGATACAATTCAAAAGGTGTCAAAAAATCCTTTCCCATCACTCAGCTGCTTAGAAAATAACCTTTTTTTACAAGGGGTGGTTAGTAAGGAGTTCTACACCAAAAAATGAGCAACACAAAGTACAAAAACCCACACTTAAAATCCTAAATAGAAAATAAATTTCAGCACTACACTTCAATTCATCAAATTTGTGGCAAAATAAAAAAAAAAAATTACTCCATGACTAAACCAAAACCGGAGCTCTCCTAAATTAATAATCTCGGGTTTGTGTTAATTTTAGTTTCATCAGGAAAATTAAGCAAGGGAAGGAGTTAAAAATGGGAGAAACCTCAAGTGTGAGAGAGGTGCAGGTGTGTGCTTACCTCCAGCAGAAGGGGTAGCTGTGCTGGAAGGTGGTGCTGTGGATGAGCCTGCCCCTCTCCTTCAGCCATTTGATGATGTGCTTATCTGCATCCTAAAAACACAGCACATTTTCCTTGGAATACACATTGCACTCACTCTGCTACTACAGGATTTGTCTCAGATACTCAATTTAAAAAACAAAACTACACTTACACACGCACACACAAAAAAAGCTTCTGTTAAATTTTGACATTTCCTGCAGGGGCACTGTAAAACACTGAATTTGCAAAGTTATTTACTCTCCAAACTCTGTTTATTTACAGTGGGTTCAATGTGTCTCTGCTATCTGGATAAATTAAAATGTATAAATTAAAGCATCAGTCCTTTTTTACCCTTTACTCTCCACAAACACACAACTGTGTATAAATTCAAATTTTCTGAAGCACCAGTACAAACCAGAACCAACATTATTTAATATCTTAATGACTGAGTCTTCTAATTCTGTGGTAGGAAATCACATAGTGCTTTTTACCTAATATTTAAACTTCCTGATACCACATTCCTCTAAAGTAACTATATTTCAGGTTTTGAAGCATATTTCACAATATCTCACCAACTAACTGGGATTTACATGCTAAGGTGGAAGAGAAAGCTGTATATTGGTAATTTAAGACAATCTATTGAATATACAAGTGTCAAAACGACATTAAGGAAAAAAAAAGCAAATATTTATGAGTGAAAAATTCAGCATTGGAATAAAATTTTCCAACAGCCTTAAATTTCGATTTCTACCAGCAAGAAGCTAAAGGAGCCTCCATTGTCCTCTTATTTGCCTTAATACAAAAAGCAGGAAGCAAAGACAGCTGATTGAATTCTCAACTTAATTGAAAAACACTTAAAAATCTTGTATTGCATTTGTTCACAGGAACATGCTTTGCTACCAAACTGTAGTGATGCCAGAATGATTTTTTGCTTTTTTCTTTCACACCCCTCTCACACACTCTTTTATAGTTTGATGTGTTCTCAGTGCTTTTAGCCCCACACTTGTACCTCCCCAAGGCTGAGAACTCAGCTCAGCCCCACGGCACCGTTAAACCAGGAGAGCAAACATCCTGGGAGCCCCAGACACCAAGGGCCTCTCCAGAACACATTTGGGAACCTCAGCCAGGCCCAGCCAGGGGGAAGGTTCCTCACAACGAGGGCTTCACTCCAGCCTCTCCCTGGGGAACCTTTGATAAATATGCTCATTTTGGAAGGCCAATAATTGTGTGTATTTTGGTGTGGGTGGGGGTGCATGAATTTTTGGGGCATTCCACCTGGACCAAGTGCTGTACCCCAGAATTCTGAAATACATGCCGAGGTAAAAACCCCTTTTCCCCATAAACTGTATTTTGGTTTGAATTTTTAAGACCAGGAAAAGGCATCAGTAGCAGCAGGGCTAAAACCATTTTGTTTCCTCAGGACATGGAATTTAAGAGGCACTCCCTACTAGGGATTTGTATCTGTAGCAATCTGGAGTTCCTGTGGGTTCCTTTTCCAGGGATTCTCTTGCATCTACTGACAAGTAAATTCCCACTGCAACACAGCCCACAAGTGGGGAAAATGATGCATTTCTCCCTTCTCATGGGTCACAGTACATTAACTGGCTGGGAGAACTTAATGATGCCATGTGGGAATTCAGAGTCATCCAGAGGCAAGGGAGGCCCTGCTCGTGTGCCTGGAGACTCTGGACATGACATTTCTGTCAGAGAAAAGCACAGAGTGAGACTCTCTCTGGAGTAGCTACAAACAGGATACTCCTTCTTCCTTCCACTACAGATACACAACATTACTTGCATTTCAACTTCTTCATTTCTCAGCTGCTGTAATAAACGATTCCAACCTTGTTGCAAATGTTAAAACACATTTTAATTTATCTGGATAACACACACATTGGAGACAAAGCCACTCAGAGAAAGAAAAGGAAGCTTCTACCATACATAAAATGTATCTTGAATAAAGTAATCATTTAATGTCTCCAGGCCCACTGACCTTCACATACTGCCCAGCAAAGTCAGCCACTTCTGCTGTGAAGCAGCCTGATGCATCAACAGGACACACAGGCACAGAGTCCTTCTGAATGATATTAAAATCCATGCAGACTCTGTAATCATCCTGCAAAAGAGACAAGCACCAAGAATTCTGTAAGAATACAAAATACTGGGTAAAATATCCACCCCTCGAAACAGAAATTAAATATTAAACAGAGTATGTGATGACTGGACAAGAATAGCAAAATACTCAGCCTTCACTAATCCCAAGTACTTATGAGAAAATCTTGTTTTATGGCATTGCAGTTTTATTCATGCAGAAATGTATGATTTCTTCACATTCTCACCTAGTACAGGGGAAATGTGCATGTTTTTCTATGCACATCAATGCACACGCACACACACACATATTTTATGTGGGGCTTCAGGATACCATTGCATGGCAAAGGAACTGCCAAGCAACCACTCCATCCTGCTGCTGTCCCAGCCAGAGCCTGGATCTGCCCAGCTCTCCAGCCAACACAGCACTTTTCAGAAGGCAGGTTGTTTTAATCAATCTAATTCTGGCATTTCACATAAGCAATCCCATTTTTTTTGAATGTCTTAACGATCCAAAGCCTTTAAACCTGTATTTCTCAATCTTTTTTGCCCCATAGGCAATGCTACTGACCAAGAACCACACATGGACAACATCATAGGTTTTTTTCCTGGCCAGTCTCCACTTAAATTTTTAATTTCCTGTAGCGGTAAGAAGGGAAAAAAAACAAGAAAAAAAGAGAGTTGCTTCAAACTTTCCTGAACATGACTGAACAATAATGGCATTGGAGAAAAGATTAAAACAAAATTAGTAGGGGGATAGAAAAGTTCAGATTTTAACTTCAAGTCTGAAGTCACAGTAAATCTGTATCTTATCCTATTAGAGCAACTGCTCACAGGATACAGAGCAGCTGTTTCACAAGAGCTGCATCTGAAGCACTCTCTCAGCCTGACCAAGGACACCACACCAGAGCCAGTGTGTAAATACACATTCCACAGGCCATGCTCCACAGCCCCCTGGACTCTCCTTCCCTGGCCCTAACCAGCACAGGCGAGCCAGCTCTGGAGGGCCAGGGCAGGGCTTCAGCTCCTGAGTCCTCATCCTGGACCTTCAGCTCTCCCCACCATCCCTGAGGCTCCTAGCTCCCACAAGCCAGACCTGCTGCACTTTGCAAGGATGAAACTCATCCACAGACAGGGAAGTTGGCTGCTTCATGGACCAAAGCTTTACACACAGAAACAACAAATCCCTCCAGCTCCAGCACTCCCTTCCTCTTCCCCCTGTCCAGCAGCTGCAGAAAGCCATCACACAATTATTCACCCTGCACTTGGTCACCCAGCTCCTTCAGTCAGGATGATGGCTTAGGTTTTAACTTTTATATTTTTTACAAATCCTGCCCTGCCCAGTGTCACTCTGCAGTTCCCTGGAGCTCGTTCAGTGCTGTTCTCTCATGCTCACACACACACAACAAAGCCTCTCCAGCTCTCCAAGGACACCCAGACCCTCCTAGGCCCAACAACTGCAAACCACAATCTTGGCAAGAGGGGGGCAAGCTTGGGCAAATTCCATCCTTGCCTGGCTTCTGCTTGGGGAATTGATGCTGAGATCCAAGTGGGAAGAACTCGGGAGCTGTCCTTGTCCATGTTGGGATGCACTGAGGCAGGAGCCTCTGGAGCCCAGAGTGTACCTCTGAAGGCCTTTCCAATCAATCCCTCCTTTATTCCTGTCTAGTCTCTGTTTCTAGGTAGCCATTTAAGGCATCAAGGAGATGACTGAGACAAGCCCCTTCTCTGCTGGCCTTTCCTCAGCTGTTACTGCTGAGGGACTGGGAGCAGGCTGTGGGCTTTAAAAACTGGGCCAGATGACAGAGCTGATGTCAGCCCTGATTTGGCAGTGAGCTGTTAAAGGCTTTGAAGCAGCAGCCAGCACAGACTACAAAAGCTTGGAGCACTCACAACCCTGCTAAGACATCACAACAAACCTTCCCCTCAGCAGCACCTCGGTCAAGAGGTGCTTCAGCTCCACTTGCAGCACTGCTGCAGCCAAGGATACACAAAGGGCTTTGCTGTTCTGCCTTTCTGCAGTCAGCTCCCTGCTTCTGAACAACTTGAACACCAATAGGAGCTCTCCAGACTGACCTGCCATTTGATTTAATGAAGATTTCCTTCAGTGATCACAAAGCAAGAATATATTCAGGCACATACATGGAATCCACAAGTGCTAAGCTCAAATAAAAGCTGAGACAAACATCAGTTTTTTTCCAGGATAGGAGTTACAGTGGTCACTTTTGTACCTCAAAGTCCCTCAAAGGATTGTAATACAAAAAATTATTAAGTAGAAACTATTAAACAGCTCATTTGTGAGAAATCAAAAGCTTTTTACCTGAAATTTTAACAAAACAAAAGAAACATAAAAACATTCAGCACCTCTTAGCAAAAACCAGCAACAGTTTTGGAAAGTACTGAAAAAACAGTGCATCAGTAACAGATCTATGAAATTTGTGTGTCACAGTCTGAGCAGGCACTAGGAATACTGCAAATTAAAAATTTGTATGCAAATTCAAGTGTTCCTAAAGCTTTTTAAGTTGACTGCAGGTACATCTACATATGATGAAATGCCTGAGCAGCTGAATTTTAGTGTCATGTTAATCTGGAGGTACAATGAGTTTACAGCGTTTTTAACAGAGGTTTGTCTTGTTCTGTGAGCTTTAATTTTGATGTCTTTTGAACTGAAATAATAGAGTGCTCTGATATGGTGTGGCAGCTTGTATTTGGCAAATGCATCACACAAGACAATGAAACTACATACCCTGCAACTAAATGAAGGTGAATTTTTACTTTCAATTTTGTTGGAGAAGGATACATTTCTAAGCTGTTAGCAATACAGAACATGTATCAGCAAGTAGGATTAAAATAAAATATAAATAAACCCCTGACCTTCCATCTCTTTTTATCAAAGGGACTCACTTATATTGGTGGGAAGGAACAGAGACAAGGCTTGAGGCTTGCTGTGAAGGATTGTGCTCTGTTTCTTCTCCTCTGACCCTCCTGGTCCACTAATCCCTTTTCTATCCACCTTCAACACAACAGGAAGGTGCAGAGGAGCCAATTAACCAGGAAGACAAAACTATCTCCCTTCTTTCATCTAAGCCTGTCTAAAGGCCAACATGCAACACCAACAGTATTGTACACAGAGCCCACTGCATAATGATGAAATCCTGAACTGAAACCAGGACCTTTGTGACCTTTTCTGAACAGAAATAATCTGTGGGCTGTCACAACTGAACTACATGCACCCCAAAAAGAAGGCAGCAGCATTAAGGGCAACAAACACTGTGCACTTTCCTTCTGAAGCCCTTGACTCAGACCCCTGGACCAATCATTATCTACTCAAACCTCTCCTTAGCTGAGAGTGCAAAGTTTTGTTTGTGATGTCTGGGCACTTTTTCCTCACACAATGTTTTCTGTATTTTTTTATTTGTGAAGCATTTAACTGTTAACTCTCATGGTTTTTCCTAAAAAAAAAAAAAGTTTTACAAGCAATTCCTGATTTCCCAGGAGAGAGAGAGAAAAAAATATTTTTTCCTCTGTGTTTACAAAACTCAATGGGCTTATTAAAAAAATCAAATAAAAGAGGGCAGATAATCCTTGCTCTAAGTGGCCAGCCAGCCCTTCCAACAAGCTGTTTGCAACAAGTTTAACTGGGCTGTGCAAAGACACAAAGCACTCTTGGAGCAGCCAAGGAAAGGATTCTTCCAGAGCTCCTTCCCTACTGGCAGCCTCTTCCCTTCTTTCCCTCCATCTCCCACAGCAAGAGCTCCTGACTCTAAACCAATTCTCACCCCTCTGGCACATCCAAGAGGCAGCTCCAGGGGAGAATCTGAGGAGCAGAAGTGTGACAGGATTTATACTCCTGAGGACACTTGACCAACCACCACCATTTTCTTTATGAACTGCTAACAGAGCCCACTCTAATTTTCTTTATTCAGAGCTATATTAAGCTGGAACATCTTTTCATATCAACGTTCATCCTGACAAGGGAAACACCACCACAATGGATGTACCCTTCAGAAAAATGCAGGGAGGAAAGGATGGAAGAGGATGGGCTATTTCACATGAATACAAAGGAGCCTGTTGCTAATGCCAAGTTTCTGGAAATTATGACAGAGCTCATGGTCCAGGGATTGCTAATTGCTAAGCACTGTGAGTTTTTTGAGGGCATCTTTGGATAATAGCTGAAGACAGGACACTCTACAAAAAGGACAATGAGCCTAAACTAGTGCATTTCATTTAAGTGTCTAAAAACCAAAATGATTAAATCCATGGCAAATTATTCCTCTTAACCTTAAAAAGGAACAAGCTGAGGGAAGGGACAATAAAGACAGGAAAAAAAAAAGAATGGAGTGCAACAAAATCCTTTCACACCAAGGCATAAAGTCTCAGGACAAAAGCAGTGAAAGCACTTTCTCATTCTCTAAAAGCCCAGTGAGTAATGGAATTGAAATGCTGAAGAGGGGCAGTGTGCAGAGCAGAACTGCTGCTCCCAACCAAAACTATCACTTAGCACAGCCAGGTTTCACTGCCAGTGCCACAGATCAGCCCTGCTCAGAGCTCCACCTTCAGAGTTTGAGAAAAGCTGAGATCAATGACACTCAGAAGATACAGTGGGGAGTTCAGCTCACACACAGCAACACAAACCAAAGCAAGGGACACAAAAATCTCCAGTTTAGCACAGGCACTAAGTGGAAGAGCTCACCAGAACACAAAGCTATGTGATATTCTGACATTTTTAAGCAGCAAATGGGAAGATTGTTTAACATCAATCACCCTGAGAGAGTCCCCCAGGAGCTGGAAAAACCAAACAACATGTGCTGGACAAAATTAACATTATAAATGTGTAGTTCACACTTACAGCACCAAAGTAGGGAGCCTGATGGACAACTCCTGTGCCTTCCTCCTCCTTCACATAACCATCCACTACCACAGTAAAGGCACCTTTTTCTCTGCACTGGAACACAAAAATATGGGGGGTTTACATATATTTACACACATACAGCAAACCAGAATTTTCAAGAACCTGGCAGAGCCACGAGCCACACAAAAAAAGGAAAGAACTGCATGGAAAATCAGTGTCACAGTAAAATGTGACATCCCTAACATGACTTAATGACTTCCCATAGCCCAGACACCTGTGTACTTCATTTAAAGAGTGTCAAGTGTGATTAGATCTCACACCTCTCCAGAAGGCCTCCAAGGCAATTACTCTTTAAGCCACAGATCTTCACAGAGTTCTGTGCTTAACAGACTGCAAATCAATACACTCCTGAACGTGAGGACACAACCAAGAAAGGTACAGAAGTTTCCCTGGGTTTTTTTTATGTCCCCAATACCTCTAAATTTAAAAAAATATATATATACATTTGCTTTTATAGTCATGTATTTTCCTTATTTCCTCTAGAGAATAAGAGCATGGTAAATACCAACTAAAAACAAAGAGAAGAGAAAATCCAGAAAAAAAAATGCTAAGAAAAGCTATGACAATTTTCAGTGTCTTCAGTATACAGATAATGAAAAATGAAGGGTTATTTTCTATTCCTTAAAACAAAAATAGTAAAAAAAATTCTTGCAGTCACAGCTGAACAAAATATGTTACAAAATATTAGGTTTGGCTTGTTCTGAAGGGAGATATTGTGAGATAAGACCTCCATTCTGTATAAAAAACAAAAATTGTAAATGCCCCATCTGCTCCTTACAAGTACAGCAGGACTCACAAAACTGATCCATTCCAAACCTCACATGCACAGTCCAATTTTCCAGATTCAGCTGTGTTTGACTTTCCTCTAGAAATATCAGACCTGCTCCCTACAGAGGTTTTCCCACCTTTGCTGACTCCTGCAGGTATTTCAGAAGAGAAGGTGCCACAAGTGACCAAATCCCTTGCAGGAGCTCACAGCTGCCTGGCCAGCAGTGCTGCACTTCTCCTCTTTGAAAAATTTAATCCATTTTTAATCACAATTTTTTTTAAAAAATAGAAAAATTTTCTATGCCCTCTCTTCTTGCTAGACATTCTTTTATCATCTGTGATGCACAGGACATCCAGATAAATCTGATGTATCAGTAGGTTTTTAGGAAAGGCTGTTAACTCTTCAGTGGCAAACATGACATGTCTGTGTTACCCCAAGTCAGTCATTCCCTTGTGAAGACAAAGCTTGTGGACTTAGGAGGCAGACAAGAGACACTCAGCAGATGAGAAAATGAGAGAATATTGCCTATTTGTTAGTGGGTATTGAAGTTTCTCTGCAATCAGACTTCTGTTTATCACCCAATTTTAATCTGAGTATATATAAAATTTAAAGGGAAAAAATTAAAGGAAAAAAATCAACACTGTTTTTTCAACCTTTCACCAGGATTTTAAGGTACTTTAATACAGCCTGGTGTTTGTTATTAGAGCTTAAGATCTTTTTAGAATATAAACAAGGAATACTCAAAATTGGTTTTATTTTTGTCTTTTTATGTTGTATCAAACACCAAATTTCTTCATCTTACCTGAATAAAATATTCAAAGAGTGGTTTGTATTTCTTGCCTTTAAGAGCAATGCCAGGAAACCTGAGGGGAAAGATTTATAAGAACATAAATTAACAACCTGAAAATTGCTTTTTTTCCTATTTGCTTCTTCACCTCCCTGACAGAATTTGATTTCCTAAGATGAAAAGTGTTTCCTTAAGTTTCCTTCTGTGGTAATCTGGACTTGGAGAAAAAAACAATGTCTCTTAATGCATCCCTGCTACCAGTCAACAGCTTGTAACTGATGGACTTTCAATCAGCCAGTGTAAATTAAGAGAGGAATTAAGCATTAATGACAAGCTCTTTATGGTAAAGCTGGGCAGGAATCTTCAGGATAAACCACAAGAGTCATAACATCAAAGCCCTAAAGCTCAGCATGTCCAAGAGAACTAAATAATGAACCAAAACACCTGAATTTTTACATACAGAAGATTGTGACCCAGGGTATTGCAGCCTTTAAAGCTCAGATGCCTCAATCCTAATTCTAAAACTGGGCATCCAAACTCTCCACAGGCATCTCCCAACACAGACAGGACTTGCTGAGGAATCAGCTGAGACAAGAAATGGAAGACAGAGATGGAGCTGCAGGTCTGGCTCCCTTCAGGCTTCTGACAGCAGCTGCCAAAGACAGTGATTAGGTTGGGATTTGCAGCTCAGAACTCTCCTGAAAGTGCTTAAATCATCCAATTTCAGGGGGAAAATCCAGTTAAAACATAACTAAATCTAATAGATAGGCTGGCTCTCTGAGTGTGTCACAGCTCTGCTCTCTCCCTACTCTCCTCTTGATCTGCAACTTCCAAACAATGGTCAAACCATAAAACACTTGACTCCTTCAAAGTGGGGAACTGTTCAAAGCTCTTTCACTGCACAGAAAGGACCTGGAGCAGCACTTACTGCCAAGTTCAAGAGCACAACTCCTCAGCTCAGCACACCCAATATCCTCTAGAAAATGGGAGACTTCTATTTTAAGGCACAGCTTTGCAGATGGTTGATATGTCTTTATATTACAAAGAGCCTCAGGAATGTTTGAGGTGCTTAATGAAGATCAGATGAGAGGAAAGCATCCCAGTGCTCAGCCACACACATGTGGGAATGCTCAGATGCAGAATGTGAACCATCAGAATTGGCTTTCAATTAAAAAAAAAAATTAAGTTATATTCTTATTTAACACAAGTCAGAGAAAGGTAAAGGCTTTGGATCACATTCCTGCTTTTCATTTTGGGATCTGAAATACTTTGTCAAAGTCCTGAACTTCAGGCTGAAAATTGATACAATGGTGCCTTCTTGTGACCTAAGTTATTGTAGTAAGAGTCATTTAAAATCACCTCAGCAATCCTTGACTCTCAGGAAATCAGGAATCTCTGGTTTGGATTCTTTAGATACAAAAAGAGACAAGGGAAAAGATTGTAAAGAAATTAAATGTTTAATATGCCAAAGGACTGAAATGTAACACAAGGGGAGGAAAATGCTCAACAGTCACATCCTATCTACTACTGCTAAATAAAACAAGAAGCCACTCAGTGGCCAAAATTGGGGTAATACACCCAGACCAATTCAGAAGTGCAAAGCAGCCAGTTCAGGGGACTGCACACACTGAACATTTTCAATCAGACCATTCCCTGACCTCAGCCTGATGCCTTCTATAGATTAAGTAGAATCAATTTCTCCAAGGGCCTCACTGCTTGAGAATTTAAAAGTGAGTTAAATGAAAAAAAAAATTAAGAGCAGAAGTGGGAAAGTTCATTTCCACGAACTTACAGATCTCAATCTTTCAAAGATCCATTCAACTACCAGCTACCTTTTAATTGTCTCCCATTTCACATCTGAGAAAATTAATTATTACATAAGAGAAAAACTGGAGCATGGCCAAAACCAGAAATCAGCTTGAAAAGAGACTTTAGCACTAATACAGAAAGGGCTGAAATATACTGCTCTGCAAAGAGATTTGCTAGCAGCCTTAAGGATAGGCAGAGATTAAAATAAAGGAAAATTTTAAAAAATAATCAGAGATTGGGTGGGATGAGTGGTGGTGTTAGAAATACCATCAGTCAGGGACATAAATACAACACCTGAAATGTGTATGATTGCCTTAAAGAGCAGGCTCTTCACATTTCTGATGAAGATACCACATCAAAAAAAGGCCAAAATGTTCTGTACATTCCTGGATATCAAATGAGTGCAGTCACACTGAAGTTATATTTCTAGTATTGCATTAAAAGAGTGTAGAAGTGAAAGACAACAGATCAACAGATTAATATATGAGCTAATTTGCTTCCTTTTTAGGCCTAAAGCAAATGTATTAAAAAATACTTCAGAAAATAAAGTGGTTTGATAGAAGGCTTAGTTTTCAGACATTCTGAACAGGTTTCAAAAGACCAAAAAAGGAACAAAGTATCTGTATTTCCTGGGAGAATTGAAACACTGATGGACCTAAAAACCACTGAGACAGGTGTAACAACCTGATTCAACTTGAAATGATTGAGAGTTTTTGGTAAGTCAAATGCTAAAGAACACACAATGTGAATTTGTCAATAAAAAGCCACACAAAGCCACATTTTTGGGGGCAGACTCACCTGCTTAGACAGAAAGCAAGCAGATCAAATTTAGGTCTTAATGTTAGTGAGAGTTTTGACACTTTATCATTCCAACACACACAAACACCTGCCCTGGTGGATACAGCACCATTTCAGGAGAACAAGTTGTTGTTAATTCAGTATCAGACCAAAAGAAAATTCCCAGGGGTATCCTGGCAGGAGCATCCCAACACTGACACTGTTCAGTAGCTTCACTGATGACTCAAGAGGAGAGGAAAAAACTACAGAGATCAGAAGTTCAGCCAAGCCTGAAGAATGAGAGCACTGAACATCATCTTTAGATACTGAACACCAGCTGAAATTGGTACAGACCAAGTGACAGATTAAGAGCATTCTCATAGAGGGGGGAAAGAGGGAAATCAATGCAGAAATATAAAATTATTCAACTGTCACAGCTTGAGCCATCACAATAGGAAACATCTTAAACAAACATTCCAGTTCTTTATTTCTCTAATTTAATGACTACATGCAATTGCTTAGCTGAAACATCCTCCTCTTTTAATTCAAAGCTTTCAACTGCTTGGTAAAAAGACAAAAACCAGAAATTACTGATGCCAGTGAAGAAAGGGTGTTATTCTTAAAAACATTTCTAGTCTTGTTTTTTTTAATTGTGGTTGTGCTATGTGGGGTTTTATTGGGTTTTTTGTTTGTTTGAATAAAGTGAGCAAACAAATACTTGTTGTATTTGACCTCTTTAACAGGCTGCTGGTTTACACAAGATGTTAAAGAGAAGCCAAGACACATATTTGGTCTAAAAGAGCTACAGAATTTACTACCTGCACCCCCTGCCCAGTCTGACTTCTGAAGTAATTCCTGTTTTTCCACCTAACCAAGATGAATAAGCACCCTGCAGAAAGCAATGACTGCCACTAACTACAGAAGTCATATTAATTTGCTAAAAACGATGGGATTGCTTTGCCCATTTCCCTTTAAATGTTTACAGAATGTGTAGAAGAAGGCATTTGGCCCAGATCCAGCATTTTCTCAAACTTTGACATTAATGTAAGCACACAGGAAAGGGGTGGACTATGGAACCTTTTTTCCTCCCCACAATACAAGGATGCAATCAAACTTTTTCCCACCTGTAGCTTCACATACAAGACCAACTTGTTCCAGCAAATTTCAATTCCTTTTATAGATCTTTGCAATATAAACACACATGCAGGGAAATTCATCATCTTGAAAACATTTAACTTCTCATCTAGAAAAACACTGCAAGTTAGCAAGTGCAGTAATTGATGTACTTGCCTGTCAAGTATCTGATATTCACTGTCAGATTTGTACAGTGCCACCAGCCTGGACTCCATCAAAATGTAAATCTTCCCTGTGGCCTCATCTAGAATATAAAATAAAACAGGAGTTTCACAAATCTTGGTTTAATCCCCTCATTTGCACCTTTATGAAATCTTTCAGTATGTGCAAAATGGTATCACTGGAGCTGTAAAACTGCCCAGAATAATCCTTTACTACTTTCCAGCTATTTCTCCCCACACAGCCAGTGAAGGAACACTTTCCAAAGGCTAAGTTTAAACAGAAACCACAGGATGAAACCCAGGCCACTGATTTTCAGTGTGTTTTGTTGTTGCAGAGACAGAAATACCTTATCTTGTCTATTATTGCTGACACAAATAAAAAAAGCAATTGAGAAGTTTCAGTAAACAATTACTACATAAAATCAAGATTATTAAGTTGTAAGGTAATGATTGCACTTTATGCAGCCTTCCTGAGATTTGCTATTTCAATTACATGCTTGGATTTCTTTATAAAAGAAGTATATACCAACAAAGGAAGATACAATATAAGGTAATACAAAAGAAAAAAAGTTAAATGTTATGGAGAAAACTCATTTTCTACCCCAAACCACCCTGATTTCCTAACTTCAATGACAAATTTTATTCAGGCTGTTACCCTGCCTACTCGGTCAGGGTCACTGTCCCACAGCAGCAAGCTAAAGACATCCAAACCCAACTCAGCCCCTCAGGCAAGTGAGGTGTTAGTTCTGAAAGTACCCAGTATTTCTTTTTAAGATGACCAAATTGATGTTAAAACTTTTTAAAATTCAAACATACTCGGCTCTCTTAAAAGAAAGAAAACCCAAGCACATGGAGTTCACTGCAAAGGCCTGCACAACTTCAGGTTTAACATCACCACAGGCACACAACAGATTCATGTGCTTATGTTGGAACTGGAAATTCCTACTTACTATCCTGTTTAATTATTTCTTTTAAAGGAGGTGCTTGTAGATGAAGGTATAATTAAAGACTACAAACACCCCACCCCTTCTTTTTTTTATTCTTTATTCCATCTATTAATATTTTTAAGGTACAGTCCTCACAAACCATGTAAAATAACAAGAGCACAACAGTTGGAAATCATCAGCCACATCCAAAGTGGATTTCATCCTTCAAACTACCACTGGTTCAACCCCAGAAAAGTTCTGTAAATTTAACATAAACCAGTCTAAAATACAAAACATAAGTACATATTCACAGGCACTGAAGGAAGAGGTGCTCATTGTGTGTCCCCTGCAGTTGACACTTGCCTCTCAGTTTTACATATTGCAGTTCTGGGTTAACACAAAGGGCCAGGTTGCTGGGCAAGGTCCAGGGAGTCGTGGTCCAGGCAACAAGAGACACACTGGGATCTTCTTCCAGTGGGAAGCTCACGGTCACTGAAGGATCCTGAACATCCTGAAAAACGAGATAAAGCCCAAGGGTAAAAAGAGAGGGGAGCAAAAAGGCTTTGCTGCCTGTATTAGTGAGAAAATGGAAATCTAAAATGCAGCAACTCTCACTGCCTTGCACCCAAACCTATCTTGCAGCTGGCCTAGTTCATCACTGTAATCTGTAAAGTAAAAGGTGAAGTGGCAGCATTAGAGTCAGAATAGAGCACCAGTGACAGAGTTCCTCATCACACCAGGGCAGTCTGTCAGTCCAACAAGGCCACAGGGTTAAAATCTCCCACTAGCAGGAAGATTTGGAAGATTTGCTGCCAAAACACCAAAGAAAGACAAATGCAGTTCCTTTAGGTACTTCTTATAACCCCATTCTCAAAGTGCAGAACCAATCTCAAGGGTCAGGAAAATCAGCAGTTTCTCAGATACTGCTAAACAAAGCCTTTTCCCATCCTCTTCTGCAGTCAGGGATTAGGAAGAACAGCCATCACATAAAATGATTCATCTCCCATTAAGAAGCTGTTGTTAACAAGGGGAAAAAACATTTGGGGTACTTAAGAGTATGTCAATATCTAAGAGTAAAATAAACCTCAGGGAAGGAGACCTTTGTCAGCTACTCTGTAAAACTTCACCTTCAAACGAGTCCAAAAAATCCCCTGAAAACAAGTTTTTCTTTCAGCCAAGTACAACCCTATTCAGTCACTTCACATTTCACATATGATGAAAAGCTGCTTGTAAAAGCAAGCCTAATGCTGCAAACGTGAAATGTGCACGATGAAATTCTAAATGCCAGCTCAGAGGGTGCTGAGCACACCAAGCCTCAGCACAGAAATAGCTCCTGTGGCCTCAGCACGTCTCGTGCGAGGCACTCTGCTTTCCATGCAGCATCATGGAACAGTTAATGGCATCATGGGACAGGCAGCTATTTGTGTCTGAGCTGAGGGCTGCTCCAGAGGGAATTTGCTGTGAACATCTGGTGCAGTCAACAGTAAAACATAAATATTACATAATCCATGGCCTGCGCTGCACACCGGGCACAGATCGAGCTCTCGGTGCTGTCTGTACTGAGTGCAGGGCAGCACTGCAGGCTACTCACTTTGCTTTCTGAAGCACTCAGCTCACCAGGTAGATAAAAACAACAGGCAAAGCATCAAAAATACCATCCAGGCTGAGAGGTAATGGCATTGGGTGGTGTTTTAGCTGTTAAAATTTCACTTGCAGACGCCACTTCTTCAGTTTAATGCAACGCCAGCTGGTGGCATTGTTAACTCAAGTGTGCATCAGACAGAGCTCTGGCTCTGAACATGCTTCTTGTGTCCTGTTGCTCCTGATCTGTGTCCCAGCTCTCAGAGGATCAATAAACAGCAGCTTTCCACTGTGAGAAAGGCAACAGCTGCCTCACACCCAGAAGTGACTGTGCTCACCAAGAATAAATCCTGTCAGCTCACAGACCCATGACTTCCAAACACCACTTCTAGCAGGTAAGAAAGGTAATTTTTGCGTGGAGTGGCAGAGCAGCATCCCACCCACACACACCTCTGGTTCTAGAGTAAGAAACAGCATCTAAATATTTCATCAAGACTCGAGGAAAAAAAGAGCTTTGGCTTTATGGAAGAAGAGAACAAACACACACACAAACCCTCCAAAATAGTCTTTATTCTAAAGAAAGCTCATTAATCTGAGCCTGTGTGAAATGTCAGTTAATAAGGACAAGAAAAGTAATTATTTCAGTTGCCAGACAGTCAGAAATATCAAGATATCTTTGTAAATCTCTTTCATAAATCACAAATCGTTTTTTTCTTCAGTATAAATACCCCTCAGCAATACAGAAAGCTCTGGTATCTGTGGGCTGCATTGTACTACAAGTCTATTTAAACATTTGTTTTAAAACCACTATTTTTGGCCAGAAAACTGGCCTTTTTTAGGCAACATGTAGAGACCAGATGTACAATCTGTGCTAGCACTCTGCTCTCACAATGCAAGTGAAAGATTTACAATATAATGATATGGAGGCCTGGGTCAGGATTGGAAGGGATACAAAACCTCTACCCACAAACTAAGGGGGAATTTGGAAAACTGGGAACAAGTTCTGCCTTCACATACATGAACATGAGTTTGCTGCAAGCAAGAAGTTGCACTTGCTTTATCTTGTCATTCACTTTTAAAGGAACATTTTAGAAACCACAGTAAAACATGCATTATATAAGGTAGAACATTTTCTGGTGTTCCCCAATCTAAATGAGTGATTCTTAGAAGAGCCATTATCCAACTGCTACAGAGTCTTAGACATTCCTAGTGAATCCCCTCACAGAAGATTTAAACCCTGCCAAAGATCCTCTTCTTTTCTGATGTGCAAGGAAAGGGACAACTGCAGCTCTCCTCTGAAAATTCAGCATAAAAATCCACCACTGCAGTATCACCTTGAGGGCCCAGAGAGGGAGGAATTTACCCCAATAAAACAAAGTGTGTACTTTAAACACCTCTAAGTAGTAACCAAGGAAGGAGTCTAAGATCAAGTGATCCAAACAAATACAGCAAAATACAATAAAAATTAACCCATTTACCTAGATTTTTCCTACCAATCTGGAGTGCAATGACATGCTTAGGTACCACCAAGCAAAAAGTACTAAAGTTTTCAAATCCAATCAGAAGAGAAGAGAGAAATCTGATTGCAACTTACCTTGTAGTTCTGATGGGACTCGAAGTTGGACAGTGGGGTGTTGCAAGCAGTTGAAAAAGGCATGACCTTAACCCCTCTATACACCAGTCCTTTGTCATAGAGCTGCTTGAAAACCCACCTGGAAGGACACAAGGAACAAGGAATAATTTGGTGTTTGAAATTTAGTAAATAAACTGAAAAATGGGGGCTCTGCTCTAGCTGGAGTTTCTTTTAAAAAAATCCATCATCAACTAAAGATAATATTTGCAAGTCAAAAGGCAAAGAGAAAAAAAATTATTTCAACTCCATTTCTGGTAGATTTTTAGCTTTAGCTGGTTCTAGCAGCTTGGTATTCCATGCACTGGCTGCATAGCACATAGATTAATCAGCAGTATGGATTTGTGTTCCATCTAAATACTTTCTCAGATTTCCTAAATACAAAGATCACCTGAAATGTGAACAATTAACAAGGCTGATATCAGTCATAGTTTAGAGAAGAGACATGCAGTGACATGGCTGCTCACTTCTCATATCATCTTAAGTTTCTGCTGCAGCAACCAGTGCTACAGCAGAGACACAGACACAGGTCAGAGCCACCTGTAACCCACCCTGACAAAATCCTGATCATCTGTGAGCATTTTTCACAGGAGGGCACAGCTAACCATGAAAAATGATGAACTCAGTTTTATGGTGCTGCAATTTAACATTCTCCTTTGAACTCAGATCCCCACAGCAAGCTTTAACTCTGCTCAGGAAATCATCAGTACAGCCTGTAGCATAGTTGGGTTCTTACATTTTCTTGAAATAATCAAGAAATAATAAGTGTAATATTACAAATATTATATTACATGGACAAATGGATGCTCAAGATGAATGGAAGCTGGAAGAGAAACACTTCACACAGCAACTCAAAGTGTGATGGACAAACCCTGAAATACTGCAGGGTTTCCTCAAGGATCATCAACATTTATCAGCTTCTCATGTCTCACTGACTGCACACTCAGTGGCACAGCCTGCAGGCTGCAAGGCAGGAGAGGGCAAGCCTTAAATAATCCTGCCAACTTCAACTCACAAATGAGAGCTGCTGCACAGCCTCATCATTTCCAATTTCACATAGAAACTGTTAAACTCTGCTGACTTTAAAAGCTCCTTTATCTGAACTATGATTTCAAACCATCCTGATCCCTTTTCTGGGTCCCTTTGCAGATAAATAGCTCATTGCTAAGCAACCAACCCCATCCTGGCAAGCAGCACTTTTTTCTGCAGGCTGTCATTTTGTGCTTTTGAATTTGGACCTGCATTTCAGTCAGTGGCTTGTCTTCTATGCTTGAAATTATCATCTTCAACAAAAACCACAAGTAGACTATTGCACTCATTTTGTCTGTAGCCCAAAATAAGAAAATCAAAAGACATGTCCTGGCTTGCTGACATGCAAGTCCTGTGGTGCCTTAATCAGAATAATTATTACACTGCAGATTAGGCAGCTGGAGAGAATATAGAATGTCACGTGGAAAAGATGGGCAGTCCACTCAGATTCATCCACAGGCCTCCAGTAAAAGTCAAAAACTCTCCTCTGAGTGGTCACTAACATCAGAAAAATTACATAATCTGAAGTCTGAGATGGAAAAATCCTCAGAGACCCTCAGCAGCATCAAATTCTGCCACAGAGGAGCCAAACCCAGGACTCTCAGAGCTCCTACAAAGGTGCCTTGCCTCACACAAAGCTCCAAAGAAACCTTGTTCAACCAAGGCATGTCACCCACAGGCAAGATGTGACTGCCTGACCCCCGACCCCCATCTAAAACAAAGCAGTGAGTGGCTATTTTACAATGGAGATTTTAAGTTCATCAATTTAGACTTGTATAAACCTACATCAGTCTTTTATTAAAATGATCCCTGAATATAGTTTCACCAGCTTTCAGAGTATAAATTTGAGCTGGCTAACTGCACAAGTTTTTGTGGGAGTTAAAATAACTTTAAATGTATGCTTACCCCCTCAGAGCATAATGAATGCAGCCTGTGACAAGTGACAGCATTCCTACTGAAGGTGTTCTATTTGCCTTTCAAAACCACTAACTAAAATACCTATAGATAAAGGCTCCACTTTACTTTCTATAGAACACTGCCTACTAACAGCACACAAAAACTACTGCGAGAAACACTGAATGTTTAATTCAGCTGTAAATATAACTGTAAACTCAGGGAGCTGCTCAGGAAAGGTGAGCACTACACGGAGCTGCCAAGCTCCCAGTCCAGGCCAGCATCTCCCTCCTGTGGCAATCCCATCCCATTGCACAGCCCGGGCTCCAGCTGTGCACTGCAGAGCAGGGATGAGCTTCCACACCACATCCCTCTCCTGAGCTCCTCACTGGCCACAACCAGCACTCACTTGGAGTTTATCATGTTATAAATACATAATTGTATTATTGGCTTTTCACAAAATATTCAAATGAATGCCATATGTGTAATGTTAGAAAACTTAATTGCATGGATATAGTTTCTTAGAAATAGTAGTGTGATTTCTTAAGATTATAGCATGATATGTAGAATGCCTTTTTCATGTAGTTAACTCAGGATAGCAAAAGATAAGCAAGGAAGTTCCCCCACATTCCTGGACTGTCTGGCCAAGTCAGCAGAACTGGACCACATTGGATTATCAAATTTTAAACAGACCTGCAAGAAGGAAACAGTGACAGGACAGGGGGGACTTGAAACCCAAGAGATACCAAAAAAGGAATATTTGAATGATGCATAGAAATCTATTAATATGTATGAGACTTGGGCATTTAAACAGAAGAGGTTTGTTAGCTCAGGTGTGCCCCTGGCACCATGCCAAGCACCCAGCCCAGTTAACTCTTTGCTTTATTTCTGTCTCCTATTGTCCTTTTTATTAAACCCCTTATTAAACGTTTTCCAATTTTACCAGGAGTGAATCTCGTTTTTCACAAGCACAACCTGTCCCTGGAATAAACAGAATTATAATTGAGTCAAGACTGCTGTTTGATGCCATAGCCCTCGTTACCCTACAAAAGCTCTTTTGTTATCTCAAAAAACACCTAAATGGTTTCCTTAACAAAAAAGCTTCTGAGAGCTGCTGGTGTGTGACCACCAGAGCTGCAGAGATGATTCCCAAAGAGCTCCCTGCAGCAGTGCCCACCTAAAACACAGCACTTGCCAAAGATGAGCTTGGTTCTAACAGTAAGAGTCACTTACATGTGGAGATTGTGTTTTGCTTAAAAAGTCATCACAGTATTTTAGACAATAACCTCACAAAACACAGTTTAACCCCTATGTTTGAAAAATGCTGACACTTTGCAAGAAAGGTTTGCAAGCCAAAATTGAAACTGCAGTGCCATCTGAAAAATAAAACAACCTAAGGAAACCACAGAGCTCCTTTCTAGTGACAAACAAAACATTTCCTCACAGAAATGAGAAATCAAACCCTGCTCCTCTAATTCTGCTACATTTCTCCTCAAACATAAATAAATTTAGTTGCATCCTCTTGGCTGTGGGAGCAGAACTCTGACCTTTACTGACGAAAAAAGCAGTTTGGAAAAAAGGTGAAATTCAAGATGCCTATTTCAGCTTCTTGTTAAGAGAGAATCTGGTCCCTAAAGGGGCAAGGAATGTTTAACTTGCAAAGTGATGGCAGTTTGCTGTTCCTGAAGTGTCATGAAGGGCTAACACAGTTGGTTCAAACCCAGTCAATAAGAAAGCCTTGCTCTTCTCAGAGCTCCCAAGAAACCAGAACCTTGGTGCAGTATTTGTTCATCCAAGTCCCACACGAAGCACACAAACACCACATGGATATAATCCAACTCCTGCAAAGGAAGATTTTGTTTCCAAAAGATATTGAATCAGTCAATGCAGCACTCCAAAACACCCCTGGCATCCTACACAAAATCCAACATTTCTCACTATCCTCAGCAGATGCAGAAGCAAGTTGCACTTCTCAAACACACCCAGTTCACATCAAAGAGAAGGATTTATCTTGGAGCTTCCCCAGTTCTCAGTGCCATTCCTTTGGGGGATCAAGGGGCTCTATCTGCAATCATCAGTATCTAAGGGTTTTCTAAGGGTTTGAGAACTCCAACCTTCCCAGAAAACTAACTCATAACTAATACTGAGATTTATTTTCAGACACATTCAAAGAGCTTTCCCCCCTTTTTTCCTCTTTAAAGATAAAACATCAGGAACTGTAAACAGTTCTGTGGGCAGCACATTAGGACAGCAGGATCTAGGTATCTATATTTCAATGATATCCATGGTATTTTAGGTAAATGGACAAAATTATCGCTGTGTGACCTCACATCAGTTCATATCAAGATGAAATAACAATTTTATAGCCTCTGTAGGCCTATCAGACAAATCCAGGCACAAACACCATGCTAGGTAAGAAGCCCTGTCATTTAAAAGTTCAGCAAACACTGCATGCTAACAGCATCATGGGAAGCAGAGCTTCTGAGGAAAAGGTTTTCCTGAGACTCATAAACAACACTTGAAAGACAAGATAAAAATCAAAAAGAAAGCAACATTCAAAACCAGATGCTTAGGGACAAAAAACAACCCAGAAAAAAGAACTCAAAAAACACTGGACGTGAATCAAAAAAGCATAAACTTAAGTAGAACATGAATTCCAATAACAAACACAGCCTGTCTTTAGAATAGCATCTTGGAAAGACACCTCCTTAAGAAAGTCAAGAAAAGTAATTATTTGTTCCAGGGCCCAGGAACTGTTAAGTACAGAAGTTGTCAAAATTTATGTGCAGCTACCACCGAGAGCTTTAAAATCCTGGCATACAGAGATCCAGCTCCAGGTCTACCCTCCAAGCTGTAATCTTTGGAACAGTGTGTTTGTTGAGAGATTCTGGATCAAGCCAGAAATGCAAAATATCTGTATAACAGAAAATCTGAATATCTAAAATGAATGCTAGACTTATCCCAAAGGTCATGCAAAGGGAGCGCAGTGTAGACCTCCTTCAAAATACAGGTAAGTAGATACAGCAAGGACTGGAATGGTGAGAAGGTAACAACAAAGGGACTAGAGAACTTAATGCACTGAGGAAAAAAATATAGGTAACTCATAGACAAACCACAGTTCTCATCACCAGTATCTCTCTAGAGAATCATTAGTCATGCAATGCACAGAATGCAGCAGTGATTTCCATTAGGTCAGGAGATCTGAGAGCGTTCTGGTTCAGTGCCAAGCGCTGCTCCTGTCTCAGAGCAGGTCGGGAGTGAGCCCAGCGCTCCCTGGCACCTCCTCCCAGAGCTCTGCCAGCGAGGGGAGCTCAGGAGCGGCTCGAACACGGAGTTGGGCTCAGCCCGCAGTTGCTCATTTGGGCACTAGATGGTGACAGGAATCTGCTCAAGCAGCCCTTGAGAGGAGCAGGAGGAGAGGCCACAGCCTGGGCATCGCCTCGGGATCAGCAGAGCCATCCCTGAGCCGGCACCCCCAGGCTGCTTCCCCGGAGCCCAGGGAGAACACAGCCAGCCCCACAGTGTGCAACAAGCCAGCAGAGAAGACAAGAAGTCCCAAAGGTTCCTTTCAGACAACCCCAGTAAGAAGTTTAAGCTCCCATCAAACTCCTCTCCATTTCACTGGATGTGTCTTGTGACTGTACAAAAAAAAGGCAAGAACATATTGCATGTTTGTGCCGTGCCAGGTCAAGAAAACAACTCTCACTGCACTGCTCCAGTGAAAGGCACTTCTTAATTGAGATCCAAGCTGGCTGCAGGATAAATTCTACAGAACAAGAATCTAAAACTTCTATTTAAGTTATTTAATATGTGCAGAGTTGACTGTATCTTAACATGCAAATCCAGTGCGGTGTCACCTCTTACTGACACCAACTTTCAATCCTCTCCTGAAAAATTCTGCCAGGATACCACAATTCTACCAATGAATGTTTAGTTGTAAGTCAAAATTTAGCAGGCTGAAAATTCAGTTTAGTCAGTCATCATATGACAAAGCACCCAAGTGCCAACAAAGTAGTCATTTGCACCAGAACAATTATAAAAGATGAAAAAGAAAGGTTCTCTAGAATCCTGAGCTTATTGTTTTGTAGAGATACTAGACAAAAGATGTATTTGGTGTCTGAGTCCTAAATTATTTCAAATCTCAATAATTTGGATCAAATCAGCCACCACTGAAAACAACATTTATCACAAGTACTAGATTATCTCACTGAACTCAACAGAAACATGGAAGAAAACACCACATGGCACAAAGAAATTCCAGTTGAGACCACTCCAGAGCTGCAACCCTCAGGAAGAGCTACAGAGCAGAAAAAAAAAATAACCTAAACAGACTGGTTTAGCTGACTGTAAGACTAAACAGAAACTCCTTACCATATTTTAACCACAAAAGCTACAGCTGCCATGCTTACTACCATTTTCATAACCAGATTTTTTTTTGGGCCTAAAAGCAGCATTGTTCTCCCACAGACAGAACAACAACAAGGTAAAACCACTGGAAGGGCCAATGCAGAAATTAATCTGCAGTTTCTCTTTTGTACATAGCTGGAGACTAAATTTTAAAACTTTTTTTTAAAGAATTTCAAAAGGAGCTCATAAAAAATAAAATCAATTGTGAGAGAAGCATAGAAGCTACAGCTCAAATTAGCACTCCTAATGGACATGAAAAGTAACTTCAGTAACACCTTTTGGGTCTGATGATTGCCTGGGTAACCATCCAATTTATTTTATTTTTAGGAAACTGTGGATTACCCTGTAAAAAGCACCACTCTAACTGCAGTGACAGGGCTCTCTTAAAGCATTATCTCACTCAGCCCTGAGACAGTCCTAAGAGACTTTCCCAAAAAAACCCAATTTTTAAAAACAGAAAATGTATCTCATCACACAATTTAACAGGAACTTAACAGTATCAGGAAGCAAAAAAAAATTACAAAATTAAGAGGCTGTCTGCCTACATACTTCCTGAAATCTCACTGAGTTTTCAGATCCAAAGTTTATATTTTAGAGTCTGTATCAAAGCAAGCATTGATCTCTGTGATCTCTGTGACACAGGTGAAAGACCAGAAACTGCCTTTTAAAGAGGTGGTGAGAGAAATAAATGACCAAAAAAAGGTTTGGGCTGCTGAGTGAGACCCTGCAGCTAGCTCAAGTCAGGTTTGGTTTTTAAGCTGCCAGTTAAACAGGATTTGAGGTGCCACTAAGTATTTTTGTAATTTACAAAGCGAAGGTTTCTTGTCAGTTTTGGCTTTATAATTATGCGGGGTTTCTTCAGCTGAGTTTGTTAAACATCTGCTGCCTTCCCACCATCTTTCCAATGCCACTGAAATCTCACTGCCACTTCAGCCCTCTGCAGTAGCTTCAGGGACATCTAAAAGGTCTGTTGATCCATTATCTTAACTTTATGAAACTAACTGTACAATTAAAGCTGATTAATAGAACTAATATTAACAAACATTTGGTAATACTTTAATATGCACAGAATTTGCTTTTCAATGGCTTTTTGTCAGCATATACTCTGATGAACCTCTCCCTGCAATTGACCTTGTCATTCTATCACCCAAAAGACCCAAAACTGCCATTTCTTCACTGTGTTAAACCAATCTGATTATCCTTAACCTGTAAGGTTGTCTTGTCTTTTGACACCCCAACAGTCACCCTGAATACATTGCCACAACACCCAAACTTCACTTAGCTCTGCACCAGGAGTCCAAGACAGCTGTCAAACTGTGCTGCCAAGAAAAAGATAACAGCAGATTCACAGCCCCTAAATTCAGGCTTCAAGAAGAGGTTTGGAGCTAAACTGAGCTTGGACAGTTTGCCCATTTACAGCTGACAGTGTGAAGAACATCAAAAATGCAGAGATATAATGTAATTTCCTACACCAACCAAGAACATATTAATAGATCTTCAGAACTGCTTCTAAGCTGACATGGAGCAGTAAGATTTCAGAGCTCACTAAAGGCAGTATTGGTGCACTTTATTTTACTAAACTCTGCTATCCTGAAGAAGGGGAAAAATGGGACAATTAATTCCATCACTGGGACATCAAGAGACTTCACATCACTTTAATTCTCTGCCTGATGTTTTATCTGCATTTGGCATTTTCAGAACAGTGCTGGTGATACATGGGACAACACAGGTTTGCAATGACTGAAGCCTTTTTCACACTTCAAATCCATAAAGCAGTGCATGTTCACTTACCACACAGACTCCATGAACTCGGGGTAAAGAGTTTTATAGTCATTTTCAAAGTCAATCCAGCGTCCTAATCTGGTAACACTGAACTGTTAAAACAAAAACACAGAGATTGAAAGGCACCTTAACAATGTATCATCACAATACATTACTAATATTTATTCTGAAAAATAAAAATCAGTGCAAAATTTTAAGTGCAATGCTTGTCCTATATCAATTAAATAAATCCATTAAATATTCCAGCCTGATACAGTTCCAATCAGTGTATTTAAACAGGCAAAAATCAGGAAGGAATGAAACCATGAGCATGGTTATTTAGAGCCAAGGTCACACAACAGGCAAATGTGTTCAACACAGCAGAAATGGTAGATCACTTGGATCATTCATCAAACAGAAATGGTGAATCACTCAAGGTTCAGCCAAGGTTCAAATGCCTGAAAATTGCTTTTCACTACAGTGGTCTTACTTCTATTTTTAAGACTACTTGTCGCAGAGACAGTGAAAACCCAGAAGACGTAATCTATCAGCTTCCAGTTTCATGAAAACATGATGTAACTTGAAGACAAAGAAATGCTGAAAGAAATTGATATGTGACAAGTTATCAAAATATTCCAGGGCCAGCTGCCTTCTGACTTCCCAAAGCCATGAGAGGGCTGCCAAAGCCCCAGAAGTGACAGGTGCTATCCCCTGTCTCAGGACAGATCATGGTCACATCCATGGCCCAGCAGGCAGACACTAATGAGGAATGAGCCAGCTACAGCATTCAGTGGGACAAGTGGGATTTCACAGCCATCCAAACCCCAGCTCTGCAGTCAGCCAAGGCAGGGACACCTGTCCTGACACTGTGAGACACAGCCCTCACTGACTCCCAAACCAGCAAAGTGAACACAAAGCACACCCATTCTCTCACCTTTACATTTTCACACAACACCTGAGTTCCTGACACTATCAGTTTTTATTCTGACCTTTAAGGCACTCTGACACTCCACTAAAAAGATCCATAGCCTAGGACTGATTAGCAACAAAGTTGCAGCATTATGTTTGGTCTCGGCATTGTAAGATCTCACACAGCCAAGGAACCTTTTATATTTTTTCATAAGGCTCAAATATTTGCTAACCACTCCAGGCAGAAAATAAACACTCTAAAAGGAATGTTGGTAATTCCTCTCCTAGCACTATCCCAAAATATTTGGATTTATTACAAGTCAAAAGATATTTAAAGAAATTTCATTATTTTTATTTATCATCTAAAATACACACAAGCACACAGAAGTTTATGAACAAAACAAAATACAAAATCCATTCACCACCCGTAAAATCAAGTGCTTGGACTAACCAGCACTGCAAAAACACCAGTTCCTGAAGCACAGCAAGTTAAAAAGTATGGAAAATGGAACACAAATGTTCTAGGTGTGGCTGGGTTAGAGTTAATTTTCTTCTTCATAGCTGGTACAGTGCTGTGCTCTGGGTTCAGCAGGGGAATCATGTCGTTAACCCACTGCTGGCTTAGGTGCTGCTGCTCAGTGCTTACCCTAAGCAAGGAGTTCTCAGCTTCCCAGGCTGTGCCAGCTGGGAGCTGCACAAGGAGCTGGGTGGGAGAACAGCCAGGACAGCTGATCCCAACAGGCCAAAGGGACATTCCAGAGCACAGAACATCGTGCCCAGCAGAGAAACTGAGGGGACTTGGCCAGGAGATGGGAATCACTGTGCACACACAGGCTGAGAATCACTGTGCACACACAGACTGGGAATCACTGTGCACACACAGCCTGGGAATCACTGAGCACACACAGCCTGGGAATCACTGTGCACACACAGCCTGGGAATCACACAGCAACCGGACAGGGCATCACTTGGTTTTCCTGGCTTTTATTCCTCCCTCTCCCTCCTCTTTTACTCCCATTATTATTATCGTTAGCATCATTATAATATTTTATTTTGTTTCAATTAAACTGTTCTTATCTCCACTCAGTGGTACTTGGCCGCCAGCTGGTGTTAAACCACCACAACAAATCAGAATGAATCTTGCTATTTTTATTTCTAAAAGCAACAAAGAGTTACTCATGATGGGTTTGAAATACAATATTTCAGAGTGTAGATGAATGAGTGTACATTTGTAAAAAACTCTCTGCTTTTCATCCAGCCACTTGCTGAAGTTTAGGCCACAACTACTCTAGCCAAGGCAGCTCTGGTTTCTTCAGACACTGGCCATAACTTCAAAATGCTCCCAAGGGCAAGAGGCAAGGGATACTCAAATAAGAAATTGCTATTTCCATGAAAAAAAACATAGCAGGACTAAAGAACATGCAGAGGAGTGTGATGAAGTAGAACAGCTTTTGCACAAGGAAAAAATAATTAGGACTGTTCTGTCTACGAAAAGAAATGATGGTTAAGATAAAGCTTTATTGGGAATCCTTTTATAAAACTACCATTCTTCTCTTCCTATATTCCTGGGATGCAAAGCTGACACCAGTATTCCCTGGCATGATTGAGGGTTTACCCACACCTCTTGTGACAAAACCAGATGTGAGAATTTCTGTTCTTCCAAAAATACAAGCTACTGCCCTGCACTCTGGCAATGAAAAGACTGTGGAGAAGGAGGAGCAGAAAAGCAGTGAGGTTAATGTTAATTTTCTTTAATGGCTCCATTTGAAAACCAAAGACAGATCTTTCCATTTTCTATACAAGAGAAGACACAAAGGAAAAGACAATGGTCAACATATCTATTATTTGTTCAGTGTATCTCATTAGACACTTTGAGCTCCAAGTAACCTCCTCTTGACAGCACAGCAGTGTCTGTTCTGAGCCACAATGGTGCTCTTTTTGTTCCCCTTTCAGGATCACAGGGGAGAAACACAGCATCTTAAACACATGAGATTTATGCACATAATCAGACAAAAGGATGAAGTTCACCCTACCTGAAACACTTCTGCACAAACACATTTAGAAATGCTCAGCAGAACATGGACTGAGCCTTCACTTACCTCCCACTCCTTGGCATATCTCATCACAATCCCTCTGCACTCTTTGTTGTAAGCTTCAATCCCCATCTTTGCCACGTCCTCTGGCCCTTTAATGCCTAAAGTCTTGTCAATCTCATATTCCTGGGAGCATGGAAAACAACCAAACAAAACATCCTGTTATCAAAAGCTTTCAGGATTTCCCTGCAGAGTTTATTTATGTCCTGTGCATTCTAATAAGGCTCAGGGGCCTCCTTTAACCTTTTGAGATTTCATGAGAGCTGCACCTGAACTAGGCAGGGATTTCAAAGGCTCACCCTGGCGTGACTGGCTTTTTACTATCTTTAGAAGAATAAACAAAACACCAGTTTCTGAAATATGTACCAAATAAATACAGGGTCATAGCAGTGAACAGAGGGCAGGTGAGCAGTGGGAAGCTCCTGAACTCACCATACACAAAATCCAGAGCAACACACTGGACAAGGAACTGCCATTTCTCTTTTAACAACAATGCCAGGTATAAAAGCAACAGAAACATGAGGGAACAAGAGGGAAAGAGGAACCAACAGAAGTATCTGTAGGTAAATTCATGACACATACCACAGGTAAGCCGTGGCAGTCCCAGCCAAACCTTCTGTCAACATGAAAACCACTCTGATGAGCAAACCTGGTGACTATGTCTTTGATGGTTCCTGCAAGAATATGGCCATAGTGGGGGAGCCCTGTGGCAAACGGGGGGCCATCGTAGAAGTTAAACCTACAACACAAAACATTCCTCATTAAAGCAAAAACTGAGCAGCAGGGCTTCACACTTCAGGGTGACTCTATCTGTGTGCTTATACTGCTCGTGTTTTACTAGGAAATTATCCATTCCTTCTTTTTCCATGATCAGTCAGCACAGGTGCCACGCTGGCAGTGGGAGTGAAGGGAACATTGCAGATTGTTCAGTTCCT
Organism: Erpornis zantholeuca; assembly: GCA_013400515.1. Lineage (NCBI taxonomy): Eukaryota > Metazoa > Chordata > Aves > Passeriformes > Timaliidae > Erpornis > Erpornis zantholeuca. The sequence continues at coordinate 282,207 of VZTN01007643.1, forward strand.
ACCACTGCCAGTTCTACCAGGGTTCCCATGGAACATCCCAGCACGGTGCTCCACAGCTGGCACAATGGCAAGAGCTCTTTGCTTACCTCTCCATTTCACTTACAAACACAGCAGGCAGGAAATTACAGGTTTATTACAACTGTTTGAACACTGCTGATTCTTCACCAAGTGAAATGTAAAGGGACAGCAGCATGAGCCAGGCCTGCTGCTGGCAAAGGGAGCAGCTGCTGTTTACAGAACCAAGGAAAAACAAAGAGTAATTACAGCCAAGCCAACCCTGCACTGCCACACAGTTGCTGCAGCTTTTAATGGATTCTTACCTAGGTCTGTTCTTTGATTGCTTTAGGCATTCCTTGAAACAATTAAGATTTTTCCAGAGCGTCAGTATCTTCTCTTCCTCATTTGGAAAATTTATGTTTTCTGGAACTTGTTGAACCATTCTTTCCCAACAAGGATCGAGAAGAGAAAAATACATATTGAACAGAAGTGAGAAAAAAAATAACTCCACAAAAAGAACTTCTATCTTACAAGTCCATACCACCAATCCAAAGCTTGGTTTTCCAAAGAGCCTCATTCATTGCAGGCAGAGAAGCAACTCTATTCTAAAAAAAGCCTAATTTAAACTGAATGGCACCAAAGTTTTGGAACAGGAAAAGGATTCTCCATTCATTCAACTAGGATTGTTCCCTTTTTTATTATGTTTTTATTTCTGTTTCCTAGAGAAAACAGTCAAAGGGCAAATTATTTTTTGGTTACAGGTTTGGGATTTTTTTCTTTAGGAAAAGTTCCCCAGTTCAAACTGACCCTTCAGCACCAGTTTGTACCAGAGTTTCACTTTAAACTACTGAAGAAGGGGCTCCTTTTCACTGTACACACCCTATTTATTCACACCCTTTAGATGTTTAAAAGAGCATTTTCCATCAGGCTATGCCAGCATTCTCAGATGCCCCTAAAAGCAGACAGACTGCAGAAAGCACAGTTGAAAAACACTGCAAAGATGAACATGTGTTTTTTAAGTATATTAAAACTAAGCCACAACAGGCTACTTCCTTGCTGTACAAGCAACACAGGGAAGAGGAATTCTCAACATAATTAAGAACACACAACAGAGTTGCCTGGTTCCAGACCTGCTATAAGATAGAAAGGGGTCAGATTTCATTAAAATGCCATGGCCAGAACTAAACAAAGCTCTGGGGAATAAATGTGTTTAAGACAGGAGTTCCCTAACAGGAGAAAAGTGGTTATGAAGGTTGTAACAGATGATGCTACAGAATAAAAGAGTTCTCCCACCTCTCACTTCAGTGCTGCTGCTCCTGAGTACTTACACCAGAAGTAGCTACTACAGCCTGGAGTTTCACTCAGCATTGGAGAATCACAAGTAATGGCGCAAGGCCTGAACCTTGTGATTTACTCAGGGTAGTAAATACAAACTACAAAGCAGCAACAAAGGCAAATGCATGAAGACAATTCTTCCAGTTACAGCTGAAGTTCCAAACCATTTGCTTCAATGGAATCCAGAGCAGCACACAAACTGCCAGCTCAAGGCATGAACCCAATATGAAAAACGTGCAACAATTCCACCACTCATACTTTTTGTATTCCTGACAAATCATCCTCTCCACTCACAAGCCCAAATTATCATTTATCATTACCATAATATCATAATTGAGAATCCCACAGCCTGGTGACCAGGTAACACAGCATTTGGAGGGGACATCAGGGGCTGACAAGGAACACATGGACATGGCCTGGATGTGTTTCTTAGGTAATAACCAGCTTTAGCACGGTGAGTTACTCTACACACAACTTCTAGGAGAGTTCTCACCAGTCTGCCTCAAAGCACTGATTAGGCTGTGTCGTTTCTCAGTGATTTGATCACAGAGACAAGGGAAATGATAAAAGAATTCAGCCTTAAAGCTTTTATCTCCCACAAGCCAGCTGACCTGAGGACTGCTGCCTGTTCTACTCAGCTCAAGCTCAGCCCTCCCAAATTAGTGCTAACTGCAGAGGGTTTGGAGGCTGGCCCAGCAGTTAGGGCTGTACCTGAAAGGATCAGAGGCAGGCTGGGGGGTTGGGGTGTGCCTGTGACCGGGCTGTGGAGGCTGCTCACGGATCACAGACTCCCTGCGTAAATCACAGAGTCACTGTGGGCCCATTCTCCCAACTGCAGCACTGCACGGGCAAAGCAGAGTGCAGTAACCACAGGGCACAAATCCATACACACTCTCTGCAGTATCAGGAGTTTATTGGATCAGAAGCAAGAGGAAAAAAATACTGTTGAGAATTAATATGCAATCGTGACTACTGGTTATTTTTTTGTCCAAGTTACAAAGCAGAATTTTGAGCAGACTGACTTAAAAGACAAAAAGCACATTGAAAATCTTGCCATGGCTCAACCTCAGCTGAGCAAAAAAGACAAGATCTAACAATCAGTGGATAGACAGAGGTATGAATATATCTGCAGCACAAAAAAGAAGCTCATTATAAGCAATCTAGGTATTTTAAATCAGAAAATAATCAAGGACAACTCATTAGTTTGAACACTGACTGAGCAAAAACACATCTAATAAAACCCCACTTTCAGACAACACATTTACAGAGATCAGTAAACACAAGGAGGATTCTCTATTCATTTTCTGCTGACAAAAGGTGATAATGTTTAAGACAATGCATCATTAAGCAAGTTTTTATTAAGTACACTCACTTTTCTAGAGGGTAACAACATTCACTAGGAAAGATGTCAAAGTTTGGAGATTGTACTACAGCAGTCTGAGACTTATGCTGGGCTTCTTATCTAGGAAAAAAAGAAACATGCATTAAAACCATAAAAGCAAATTCAAGTGTGCTTTTTAAAATATTAAGATTTATCCTTTAAAAATCTGTAAAAATTCAATTAAAACACCACTATGAATGAACACGTATTTGAGAAATATCATTGTACTTTACATACATCAGATATATGATTAAAACAAAGTGGATTTCAAGGTATTAATCATTTTGTTGACTGAGAAACTCTAAGTATAAAGACACAGGCTGAACTAAAGGTGTACAAAAGGTCTTCTAATTTCCAGGGGTTTATGGTGAGTCTCTTGCTCCAGTCACCTTCTCCCATAAATTGTTCCATGTAAGGGAACAAAGCTCCCTGCAAAGACAAGGAGCCTCTTTTCTCCACCTACAGCTGCCTTCTCCAAACTTAAACAATGCTCTGTTTTCCACACACACCTGGCACCCCATTTCTGCCTTTTTAGGTACTGTTCTGGGGTAACATCAATCTAAACTGTTCACCTGATAACAAAATTCTCCATTTCCAGAAGGGAAGGTAACAACCAAGCATTACAACAAGAGGAAGGGTGGATGGGAACAGAATGGTAAACTAAAGAACAAATGTTGCTTCTGAAAATCTTGTGCTGGTGTCTTACACAGGGAATAAAATTTCAACACCAGCCCAGCTGTCCTCCTGCAAGGAGGGTTTCCTTTAATACTGAAAAGCCAATTAAAACATTGCTAAAGAAACAAGCATACTCCTCAATTAATACTGTATTTAGACACAAATGTTCCATGCTATGTAAGAACCCAGTATTACATTGTGTCTTGCAATGGCTTAAGAAATGTTTGTCGTCATCATACTACCTTGATTAAAAATGTAACATATCATCGTGAACAAAAAGGAATTTAGGTTATCTTGAAATAACTTTGAACTATGTATTTTTAAGGAAAACTCAGAAACCAGTGACAGCTGAGTTACTGAACACTGCTTTTATGTGACAATTAAATTCTGTTACCTGACAGCTGCTTTCTAAGCATGTCACCACCAAAGCGAATAAAAATGCTTTCTGCAGTTTCCAAAAGGCTCCCGTGGTGTGGGAGCCAACGTTTGCTGGAGATAGCAAAGGCATGGCAGCTGCAGCAATAAAAGGGTGCATTCATCAAACCCCCCCAATAAAGGATGCTGAAGGGAATGCTTAAGACATATTACGCGTTGTAAGGGACCGTAAGTTCTTTGTACAGATAACTAATGAAGTCAAGACTCGCCAAGTATTAAGCCCTGCAATAAGGCATCTGGATAACCTTTAATAAATATCTGCTGTAAGTAACCCTTAAATTGCGGAAAAAACGAAAAATCTGTACAGCACCCAAGGAGTAAAACACACCCGAACGTGACGTTGTACACACAGAACACGAGCTCTGCAAAGCCGCTAATAACGTCAAACCCCGCGGGGGAGCTGCCAGCCCGGCCGGATGCCGTTACCGCNGCGCAGCATGGCCGGAAGCACCGGCGGCGCCACAGCCAATCAGCGCGCGGCTCTCTTCGGCCGCATAAACGAGCTTTGTAAGGCGGCCGCCCATTGGGCAAGAGCAGTCCCGAGGCTGTGCGTCACGGCGGCGCGAGGCAGCTCGGGAAACTCTTCCCGCGTGCCCGCCCCGCGGCTCCTGATTGGGCAGAGCGGGGCGGGGGCGGGGCCTGGGGCAGGGCCCGTGAGGGGCCGGGCGAGCCCTGCAGTTCCTCCCACGGCCTCAGGGAAAGCTCCTGAGGGCGCCGGGGTGAAATGAGCCCGATCTCGGTCCAGAACAGGCTTCAGCCGCGGGCCCCGAGCCCAAACCCGGGCAGGAGCTGTGCTGGGTGTCCTGGATAACCTCACCCGGCTCTAACCCAGCGAGACCAGGACGCTGGTTCTCCCAGTAACTGGATACCAAGGGCCTCTAGCAACTTCTTCTCAGGAGCTTGGCCTTACCTCCATTAAGGGGATACTCTTAAATATCTCAAGACATCAATTCTTACGGCTGTAACTACAACAGAAGTCCCTCCTCTGCTGCTGTGCTCCAACTAAAAAAAAAAATAATTTAAAAAAACCAACTTCTAGATGGGATCCCACATGACAAAGGAAACTTAAAGGTTTGAAAAAAAAAAAAATCACAGGCTGGCAACCCCTGAGAAATTACAAACCATTTCATGATACATTCAGTAACATTTCCTCCACTTTTCCAGTGCTGGAAACAGTTGTGAGAAGGCTCTCGACAGGGAAAAACAGAAGTGAGACAGGGAGGTGAGTGAGGGAGATGGATGCTCTTCCCAGCCTACACACCTGAACACTGACCAGAACAGACTGTGGGGAATGAGGGAAAGGTCAATAATGGCACAAACCCTTCAGCTGCCTCCAGGTAATCATTTCAAATTGCCCTAAAAACTTATTTACTAATACAGATGTAGATATGAATTAAAAGTTTTCAATAAAAGCTTTAGATTTGGATTTGCGGGGCTGGGTACAGGATGAACTCCCTGGTCTGTGCAGGGCAGTGTCAGTGTGTGGATTAGAGATAATCCAGATGTGAAGGGAGGCACATTAACTGGAATTCTCACCTGCTCAAAGTAACACAAGACTCCTTTGTACACAAAATTTCCTACTTCCTTCTAGAACAGCTTAAAAAAAATAATGCAGACTCAATCTGCACCAAACTCAGAGAAACCGAAGAGAATATGGGAACTGAGGCCAAACTAAGCTGGGCTGAGCAGCAGGACAGGAGAGATTGGATTCGTGCGGTTGCCAGGGCAGAGTCCCCTGTACAAACACAGTTCTGGGATGTTCTGTATCCAGGAGGGAAGTTTGGAATGGCAGAAGTTTATTCAAGCCATACTGCTGCCTAATGCATCTGTGAAAAAGCCTGTGGCAACTCAGGACATGGATCCTACCACATGATGGGGCATTTCTTTATAAACGTCCTCATGAACTCTGAAAGCACTGCAGCCTCCCACCACTCTCACATTCCCTCACACTCCCTCACATCTCAGAGGCTGCAGGTTTTACACAACTTCAGACAGCTGCTGCTTGCCCCAGTGCCAACTCCTCCCATTTTGGCCTTTAGTTTGTAAAGCACACGGGTGATAAGGCCAGTTATTCATGAATGGAACTTGAAATAAACACTGCTTAGAAATACACACTTTAAAGCAGTGAAATAGACAAATATTGGCAATTTGTTGTTGGCAATGTTGCCTCCGTAGTTAGCCCAAATCCAGATTTTTACCTTGTCTTCCTCTGTGTGTTTTGTACTTCTTTGCCCTTCACTGTTAAATTGTAATAAAATGTTACCTGCATGGGAATTGCTGCCCTTGTTCATGCACAGCCTTCACTTGGGAGCATCTGGGCAACACTGAGCTTGTTTTTCATTATCAATTTGGACATGAGGAAGGGGTGAACAGGGAAGTCACTGTCAGATAAATTACATACAGGACGAAAAAAAAAAACCCAAACAAATTGGAAAATCTGGGGAAACTTGTAGTAGAGGGACCAAGGCCCAGTACAAGTAACTGGGGCATTCCCCAAACTACAAAAATTAATGTCTCTGCTCTAATGTTTCACTCTACACTGATGAAAAAGCACCGATTCATCTGGAGAGGTTAAAGGGAAGAAAAAAAATAAAAAAATAACCACCCTGAAGCCTCAGGAGCGGACTCCCCTGGCGTGAGGCGGCTGAGGGGGAGGGCGGGGGCACCATTTTGTGGGCCCCGCGGGGAAGGTCACTGCTCCCCGGCCGTGGCGCCGGCCGCAGCCTGGAGCTATAGGGGAAGGGCGGCCGCGGGCAGTAGCGCTGAGCCCCGTGGCTTCTCCAGCGCCTGGTGCCAGCCCCGGGTCGCCCCTTCTCCCTCCCCGCTGCCCCCGCGGCCATTTCGCCGCCCCCCCCAGTGCCCCTGACGGGCAGCGTACGCGGTTGGCGTAGCGGTTTGCGTAGCGCCGCTGCAAGGGACGGGCCCCGTACGCGGTTTGCGTGGGGCCGCTGCAAGGGGCGGGCGGGCAACGGTGCTTGCGCGGGGAGCTGAGCGTAAATGGCCTTCGTGAATAGGGGATGAACGAAATGCGCCCGCAGCTCTGAGCCAAGCCAAAGCGGGCCCAAGGGGGGAACGATACCGGGATAACTCAGGATAACTGGGGAGATACGAGTGCGCGGCTGCGGTGACGCGGAGCGCCCTCGCTCCCCGGCCGCGGAGGGCGAAGCTTGGAGGGGACAGAGCAGCTGAGGAGCGGCTGTGTTCTCCCGGCACTCCCCCGCGGCGCGGCGGCAGTTGGACCGCGCCGGAGGTTATAAGTGCGGGTTGCGCGAGAGCGCGCCGGCAGTGGGCGCGGGGCGGCGGGCGGTGCGCGCGCTCCCTGT